>JAPYZH010000040.1:0-553817 GCA_030523085.1 Meteorus colon
AAAAATTTTACTGGACCTATTCTGACCTTACGAAGACCTATCGATTAAGGTCATCCTGACTTCGCGAATCCTCAGATGGAGTGCTAAGTTTGCATAGGTAATAATAACTATGACGTTAGTCTAGTTATCCAACGGTAGTACACAATGATATACATGAAATATTGATACTTCTGTATCGTCGGTAAATGTGAATTGCGCACAAATCCAAATGCATCACTAAAGTTGTGAGCAAGTGCGAGCCAATCACAGCCAATGACCACAGATCGGGAGTGTTCGTGAGTTATCGGCTGTTACCGGTAGACACTCACGGTCTCATCCAGTCTCAATCTCATCATAATCGGCTCGCAATCGCAAACAATCGTTAACAGCATCTAAAGGCACACACTGAATGCGGTACTACTATACAACACTCGACATTGTTCTACAAAAGATTACTCACTGGATTGCATTGGAGCCCCGCTAGTCGTTTACCTAGTTACTTTACAATTTACAGTTACAAATTTACGGTCGCGTTTAGTCACTCATCTACATGTACGGCTTACACTCGTTTCAACCAAGTGGCTTTTCTACCATTACTTATTCATGAACACTTCTTTTTTTCCGGCTCTCAATTATTTAGTCTCTAATTATTTTTCTTATTTTTTTATCTGTATTTCGTGTTGTGTAGTTGTTTTAAAATTCTATAATATCAAATATCTTGTTTTCATCACTCCATTACATTGGAGCCTGAATGAATCACAATTTGTATATAATGTATTTATTGTAATACATATTTATTTCATTACTCAGTATTTATGATTCTTCATCAAAATTAATGTTTTATTGTGAACTCATAATTGTGTCAAATGGTGTAAAACGCATGAGTAATAAAGTGATATGAATGTATATCGCTGCTGTTCTACGATACAAAGCACGATAGTGAGTTGAATACTTTTTGTAGTTATGTTATAAGTAAATTGGAGATAAAACACTAATGTGGGAAACTTTTGTGATATCAGAATAATTCGTGGAAGTGAGTGACTTTGAGAATGCAAAATGGAAATGCACCACACTTGAGGTAATATATTACCGATGGATATACACATTTATTATATTATTCTATATAATCATAATCGATTTTCATTTCCTAATGTCGTTCTATTTTTCTCACTGAATCTTTACCCTAGATAAACAATATTTAACACACTGAAAGTGAAAAAGTTTCAAAAAGTTAATGTGATAAAAGAGAAAAATGATTCATATAACAATATAAAAATGAAGGATATTGGTATAGCCAGAGCGAACGAATCAACAGGTAAAAATGAGCTCAACGATTTATGACCTTGAAAAAGCTAGTGACAGGGGTCCAGCTTGTGTCACGTTGTTTGCGTGTGTGTGTGTATGTTCTCAGCGAGTTCAAACATACCCATCATCACACCTCTCTATCTTTCCTTTTTCATCTCTATGACACCGCAGCTCAACTTATAACAATATGTTATATCATGTTATATATTCAATGAAGACACATAAGATGGGATTTTGGTTCGACATCAGTTCATTAAATTTTATTAATTAATCAATTTTCCGCAAAAACGAATTCTGCCAGATATATATACGAATTAGTAAAGTACTTGTTTGACGAGTCTGCAACCACATAGTAATATCAAATTTTTCTCATAATATTTTTTTCGTCCTTATAAGTATATTGACCTATCTCCACGTGCTGCTATATTCACAGCGGTAAAGAGTGAATCTGAGATAAAACGACGACTTTGTGAGTGCTGCGTCCATTCAAACTGTGTTTGAATGTTTGTTATATATATAATCATGATAAGTAAAGTAGCAGAAGTGGATGTTGCTATACAATAATAACTTCTGATTCGACATGTTATTTTCGATAATTTGCGACAGTTGGATTCAGACAAATATCTATAGAGTATTATTCACAACACAAATCATGATATTTCATATTGTTAATCCGGCACAATTTTTTGTGGTCTTCTAGTGAATTTGAAATTCCATTTATGCGCGAAATTTCCTTTTTTTGGTTCTTTCTCGTTTTCTTCTATGAACTTTCATCTCAAAGATGAGAATACAAATAAATTTATGGATTCCGTGACTTTGCCGTGAATTATTGTATAGATGTGCAGGTAGTCGAGCTATAATTCGGAAGCCATGGGGTGATAGTACGAGATGAAAATTCAAGACACAGTTTGAACTGAATATACTAGATACGAAAATGAATGGTGGTATATAGCTGAGCATTGATTATATTAGTCTTACGATAGACAGGAGAATAGAATGGGAAATAATGCAGTTGGTTGAATTTGATATTTTATTTTTCATGTCGTGACAGAGTGAGGGATGTATGAAATGTAGTATATTGACTATATTAAGAGTTATATAGTATTAATGTGGGAATATTTAAAAATATATAAACAATGATAGATAACACCATGCATGCATTGATGAAAAATTCGGCATATATAAACAAAAGAATGTACAAATTATTTGACGCATTTATATGTTAAGTAATTAAACAAATAAAATGATTGTAGAGTATGTATAGTAGCTACAACCAAGCGGCACAATAACGTGTGTTGCACTGTATCGTTATTGCTTCTATTTTCTTCATGCCTTGTATTTAATGTCCTATCAAAGTAATCAATTAAATACGTATATGACATTCACACAATTGTCATGATTATCCGTGTCATAGTTTTATAAGTCGCGACACCCGCTGCTTAATCATATCATGGTTATAGATGACATGGGTAGTGAAAATATGAATGAGATTCGCAAGTGGTTTGAAGGATTGGTGATATGTGAGGAGTTGATAAAGTAGAAGTTAATTTTCAGTATTGTTCGTATATATGATCGATTTAGAAGGTACACCCTGGCGTTGCGTGTCATGGAAGGAAGCCATGTGTCGTGCAGAAGTCTCTCATTACTATCGGAAAACTTGAAACTTTCAGTTGTGTTATTACAATAGTTACGTAACACTGACTATAGTTTTCCCAATCACTTTTTTTCCGCTATTTCCTTCCACATATGTGCGTGTTTGCGTGTGCGTGTATGTGTCGAGATTTGCTAATGAATGTGTCCACGGCATTGAACTGGAAATTAGCTTGAATCCACTGATTGTATAGAAATAGTGGATTTTGAAGTTTTAATTAATCCACTTATATATGAAGAGAAAGAGATTTTCATGGTATTTTTACTTTTGTTGGTTTTTCTCAACACATCTGTGAATTGATAGACGTTAGATATTTATCGACTTTTATACGCGAATATCGGTATAGAAAGATGGACATAATATTTTTTTGTGTTATAGAACAGTACAGCAATGTATTGGCATTTATTTATTTACAGCCCTTTATTCGAATGCATCATTGTAGTCCATTATATTCCAGATATTGTCATACTATATGTACAAATTCAACAACTTTATTATCCACTCAATGCGGGCAAAGTCGGCAAGTAGATGGATGCATTGACTATCGCACACACCTATTCATCTATTGTATTCTCATTGTTTGTCACTCTGTATAATTCTTAACATTTTCCCCATAATTTCTCCGTTTTTTCACCCATTCATAGATATTCAAAAAATAATAAATAAATTTTTACTAAATCCATTATCTTTGCAGTAAAAATACACCTTCATTTATAAATAACTGTTTTGCATGTTTATTAACATTGTCCATTTTCAAATTATTTATTCATAAGAAATATTGAAAACTCATTTTATGTAGATATAGAGTTTATTATGAAAATCAAAGTATTATTATCCAATAACTTCAAAAATGCTTCATCGAATGTAAAATACATTCAACAATGATGAATTGAACTGGTTGCAGGTTAATGTGGAATTGTTAGTGCGACCGGGTTCCACATCACTTACAACTCAAATGTCACGGTACATCTAGGGTAAGTAACAATTGGTAAACAACATTTGAACCATGACAATGAATCAATATTTAGAGATAGAGAGGTTCATACTATTAGCTAATGACGTGAATGCTGATAAAAGGAATTATTTTTCATTATTATATTGATAATGTGGCCTGTATATATATTTATTTAAAATGGATTATATCTATAGAAGTAAAGTATAGCAAAATATATTGAATGGCGAGCTTCTTCTCATTCACTCCCACGGTGTTACAGGAAGATAATGATGTCAAGCAGTATGATTGGCCAATGCAACAATCAAAGTGAGTGCCAAAGTACTGTTCGTGACAATGGTCATGGAACAATTGGAGGAGCAAGCACTATTATTGCAGTTAGCGGTGCTTTGAGCTTCATGGGATGTGTCAGAGAGGCGTCACCATCACCATCACCATCACCATCGCCTCATCATCATCATCATCATCATCATCGTCATCATCATCATCATCATCATAATAATTGTCATCATCATCAAACACATTTGATGGAAGACTTTAATGCTGAACAAACTCATAATATACTCGTTAAAGGTTAGTAAATATTCAACTGTCATATATATTATAATTTGCATATTTTTATATATTTTGTGTGCACATGGTTGGATGATAGCGGTATTAAAATTGTGAATATATTGTTCGTTCATGAATATTGGATGAAAATACAGATGAAAACGTGGGTGAAGTTGAGATATGAAACGACTATTGCCCTACTTCTATTACTTTATATGTAGGAAAAAAAGTATTGTGAAGCAGTCGCAGTGTATTTGATATTAAGGCCAGTAGAGCATTGTCTTAGAATTATCTCAAAATCACATGCGTACGTGAAACGCGCGGTGATTTGAGAACGTTAACTGTTTTATACATATGTATGAAGTGAATATGAATGCTGACGCAAGTGGAAATGTAGCCCCACCAACCAATTGATACGTTACAACTCAACTCGATATATTGTATATTGCCTCGTATTAATACATACATCGTGGCAATTTTTCGTCGGATTGCTTACGCGTATACTTTCACTCGATCTTATGCAATGTATCTCAATATCATGTAGAGCATTTTCTAACATTACAGTTTGTATATGCAATATGAAAATGCGACGAGCTGTATGATAACAATACTCAGCAGTCACCAAATTCAGACTATTTGCTTTGGATTATTAAATTCAAATCGTGTTTCATGTCACTGTGTCGCAATTTTGAAGTTTACATCTACCCATTATTTCCTACACCAATATCAGCTATACTGCGCATTAATCCCACCTCACCATCAACTCTTTTCATACATATATCTAATTAGTTGATGAAACGTCGATGGACATAAATATAAATAATATTTGGAATTATGTACAATGTTGGCATAGTTATCGATATTATATGATTGTATTATACCGTGTTGAACAGTGTGAAAAATTGATACATGATATTTGAATGAATTTTCATACGTTTCAAACTGTCTGAATTATAGAACCGAAAAAACGGCGATTTCATCCATTGCGAGGACTCAGACGGATTTTCAGAAGGAAGAGTCGGAGTTCAGCAGATTCACGAATAAATGTTCGTATAAGTGATGATGACAATGACCCAAATATGGAGAATAATGCGGAATTGAATATAGGGTATCCGAGAGGAAGAGCGAAAGGAATTCGTAGTAAGAGTGCCAGCGAATTGCTCACAGAGTCATGTGATCAACAGAGGTATTGAATTCATTCATATATTTATAACTGGAGTGTAGATGTTTGGGGAGACCAACAGTTCATTTATCCATTTATCCATATATCAACACATGTATAACAATTTGTATTGATATGTCATATATTTTACGTTTTTTTTTTTTTTTTTTTCTAATTTATATCGGAGTATATTGATGGAAGAAAAGAAAAAATAAAATCAAATGTTTTAGTATGTTTATGAGCCACTGCGCGATGGATGAGCCGTTTGCGAAGTTACATAATGCATCAGGTCAACTATCAGTTTCTCATGACAGTATTTTTCCTGGAGAGGTACCTTATACTCGGCCGTTATCATCGTTAGACACTCTCAATACGCTCGAGGTACGTTTTCAGTCATTCATATGTACATATGGTCACGTTGCACTCTTTTTTTATCGTAACAAATCCAAATATATACACAGTTTTGAAATTTTTACAAACTCCATTTACTGTGATAGGAATATATAAATGAAATGAATTATTAGTAATTGAATGAGAAAATGGGGTAGAGGCTACATTATGATACAATAATTGAAGGAATTATACTGGCATTATAATTTGGTGTATGTGCTTCCAATCATGGACGTTCCACACTATTATTTGATGCGTATAAATCAGATATACTCTGGTTATTTTTCCATCATTCTGTTATGAGGACTGATCTAATTTTTAATAACGTTCATCCAAATCCACACTATGCTAACTTTAATTGTCAAATTGCTACCCGACATTTTATGCACATTAGAATCTATATTTTCATTTAATATCATTTATACATATCCCAGTGAAAATAATTAGAGTAAATACACGTTCATCGCAATATAAATACTTTCTCTTGTTCTGTTTTGTTTTCATCCGTTTTTTTGTCACATCTGTTTCATCTCAATGAAGAACTAAAAATATTTTGATAGCAAGAAGAAAGTGAATTGTATTATTTATATTTTGAGTTACGTATACTCTGGGCTAACTTGTCTGAATCACGTTACGTTTTCTCAACCGAGCTCAAGTTGTATCATTGTATTATGTCGGAGAAACTTACATCAATCTCTATATAATTAATGAAATATTCACTTAGATATATATAAAGACTCAAAATGTGAAGCAAAACATTATATGTATAGAGCATTATATTTTATATCACAAAACAATGAATTCATGAGAAAATGAACTTTGGTGCCTTCATCCATACCATTTTCATGGTATACCATATTTTAGTATATTATTATATGTTCAGTGTTGCCAAACGTTCGCGTTCTGATCTGATAGATTCAGAAAAGTGGTAAAGTATTTCATTGTTGAAACACAATACTTTTTCCCGCTATCCTTAATTCATTCACGTTATCGCTCTTTTCATTCATTCTTACGTCTGTGTTTCCTTTTTTTTTTTCATCCATTTATTGTTTTAATACATGATTAACTAATATTTTCACAATGATTTTTTTGTACCGTATATAGAGGCGACAAGGAAATGTTAACGGTATGTGTATAAAAAACGAACATAATCTTCATGAATTTTGCAATGGTCGAATGGCCCCCAGAGTAAGTGTAAGACCTTTGAATTTTATTGACGAACGTGCGATATACAAAAAAATTCGATACATTGATTTTGAATAGGTTCTCGAGCAGATGAAAACCACTGTGGAAAACGGATATGATGGAATAAGCCATAAATCAACAGAACTCAATCAAAGCTTAAATGTGAGTACATGAACCATATCCGTAAAGGTGAGAATAACCAATGTCCGTATAACTTCCTCATCATGTGTTGAAAGCTGCGGAAAGAGATATAGCTTTAAAGTTCATGTATTTGAGGTGTCATATTTTTTACGCAATTTCTATGACGTGCTTCGTGATATATTTTTCTTTTTATGTCCCTAAGCTACCTATTAGTTCATTTTCCTATCCATCAATTGTGTATACATTGAAATATACAATGAAAAAATATTGTACAGAAGAAAATATACAAACTCATCATTACATTCGCTTGCATGATTTTCTTCTTTTTCTCCGCTTTTATTAATTCACAAATGCCGATGTGGCTATATAATATTATGCCATTTTATCTGTTGCATGTAGACCGCGCAAGCATGCTATCAACCGGAAATTGAGGTAAGATAATACAAATAGAAAAGTACATTTTATGAAATTGACGTGTCAAATGGTGTCATATCATTCTAGTTTCTTCGCTCATTCAATTCGGTTGCGGGAATAAATATAATCAGAAGAAAAAAAATTACGCAGATTGTCATTCCAAATTCTTTTTACAAGATTATATACGTTTATGTCTATTTTTTGCGTTCTAAATGTTCCTCTATTATTCAATTGTCTATATTATATGAATATATATCGAAAAATATTGGATAACAAGATAATTGACAATAAGTGATTTGAATTTCGCATTCAATGGGGGTAAAAATAATTTGAAATTATTCCGAGTGATTTTTGAGAAAAAATAATCGAATCAGAATGGCCATTTGAAATTATCCTGAATAAAGAACACATATTGCTATAATTGCAGAATTTCGTGAATCGTGGGCTTAAGCTGAACAAAATTGGGGATACTAGGAGAGAGGAGACGAATGAGGACATAAAGCATAGATGGAGGGTGAGTGCAATATCTTTTGCTTGTTCAATAATAGAAAATTAGGCAGAAATTAGAAATACATAATGTGTTAATGAAATTCATTCATTGGAAATGGAAAATTAAATAAACGAACATTTTTTCATAAGATATATATAATGAAAGATTGAGGATGACCATAGAGTAGATGAGACCATACAATATAATAGTGTTTGTAGGTATTTAACGTTAGGTGCAAACGTTTAAACGGCAATACCGTTACTTGGCCTCATGCCGTGACTCTGCTTGACTCCTTGTATTGGATAAATCAAATCAACATTCACAAGATAAGAATTTCACGCTCATTCCTTAATACAATATTAATATAATTCATTAAATTATTATATAATGTGTACATCAGTAACACAATCTTCTGTTTTTACGCGAATGTAAATATCCGGAAACATGTGATTTCATCAACGGCAATGCAAGAAATTAAACAAAAGAATATTTGTTGATAATTGTACAAAATAAATTAACCCCTTTCAATATTCGATCTTTGTTCATTCAAATACAATATATAAGTCAAACAAAAGGCAACATTACAGCAATCATTATTTTATATAGTTATGCAGTTATTCTTTATCGATCAATTGATATTATATATATATAAATATGATTTCATTCCTTTCGGATTTATGTGGAAAATACGTGAATAGCGTAATTTTCATTATATTTTCCGAACATAATAATCGAAAAAGCACAATTGTCGTTAGCTATAATGTAAATACTATATTTTATTGCGTTCGGTGTTAGTGTATATACAAATTTTTTTTTGAGTATCATACCAAATTCTAGTTTTTCACCAATCAGTTTTGCGTGAATGCGATAACAATATCAAATTCAAAGTTTGAAATATTGAAATTATCTTCTGTGTAATTTACGAGTGTATGGATAGTGCACTAAAATGCATAAGCAGCCCAAGATCTTACCATAATATATTATAATGTACCGCGGTATGCATGTAAAAATTGTACTATGTATAGAGAAAAGGAGGTAATTTACGACGTGAAATGAAATAAGACAAAGAAGCAACAGGTATGAGCAGTATGATAAAAAGGGGTGAAATGAAATTAATACAGTATAACCATAGTACGTAAGACCAGCTAGCAAATCACTGTTGGGCAAGCCAGTGAAGGCCGTAATTTACTTTCCATCAACTCTCACTCCTAAATTCGCCCTCGTCTCAAAAACCCTTCTCCACCACTTCCTCTAGACGGTCGCACTCTCTCCATCTCCATCACCATTGCCCGCACTTCACACTCCCATCCACTCTCCAACACATACGTTACGTACAAACAAACACACACACACACACACACACACACACACACACACACAATAATTCTCTTGGCAAGGGTATTTGCCAATGTACTCGCTTATATTAAAAGCAATGTCGAGTTTGTTCATAATATGTGAGGCACTACGGCTGTATGTGGTAGTCATTGACTGGCAGTTTCAACAGTGCAGTCAACATCAGTGTCAGTGATCATATTCAATATTTCTATTGACTAAAAAAATGTTTAATAATTTTTGTGAACAACATCACTAATCGAATGTGTGATATGATCAACCGCTGGAACTATTATAATATCGTAAATTCATATGTTTTAGTAAAATAAAATCAATGACCATAGGGATACAAGTCCAACTGCTATAATATAATGCAATTGTCTAATGCAAAATAAGCTTCGCGTAATTTGTATGAAATTTCATTTATGATCCAGATCGCCATATGGTGGTATATTTTAATTGACGATTTTATATATCACATACACTTTCTTTACGCATTCTTATTAAACATGATCAACTATTATGTTGTGATGTTTGAACATAAATTTTGAATTTGTGACTGATATATAACATTTATTGTTAAATGAAATGGAAACTATGGAACAATGAGATAATCGACTAAAATCTCACTTGTTCATACATATAACAATGGCAATATACATCCGATGTTTCGGGATGAGTCAGGGAGAGAAAAGGGAAACGTATGATAGTTATATACCTCAATATAATGATATCATAACAACATCCCACCTCACATAGCTGAGTGTTCGGATGCAAGTTTAAAACCCCTTTAGGATCAATAAAGGATAATAAATACATATAGACAAAGGCATGAATATGTTGGGAACGGAGTAAAAAAACACGATAACCGATATTTGATATCAACCTTACGTGGTATTCAACTCAAAATATCATCACAGTATCATGATATATAAACATTAATCGATAATTTACAGCCGTATTCTAATAAATCATCTACACGAATGTAAACACCTTATTGTGCCTAATTTTTATTGTTTTACACGTATAGTAGTATATGAAGCATATATTATCTATAATATACCGCGCATATTTAGACGAATATATCTTGTAACTAATCAATATTTTTCCAACATAAATTTTTAAAAGGCGAAAAGTAAATGAACTGTGCTAGACTTGTATCGATCTGTGTAGACATGTTTGACGATAAAAAACAATATCATACCGTTGATATTAGTATTATATGAGTTATGACTTTCATACAGACAAAGTAACTATATGGATTCATAATGTATCAGTCTATCCGTACACTTTTCAAATCATACTTTCTACCTGTTATAAACTGTTGTGAATACAGCAAGATTCAATGGAACGTTTCCACGTTCTCTTCTCGTTTTACCGAGCGTGCGAAAGCGGTCAAGTGGTGTATATATAGCAAATTAATGAGACACGCACTTTATCATAACACAAAAATGAGGTTGGAGGTCGCGTGGGAAGCAATTCTATAGCACATATTGAGGAATATGGTGAAACACAAATAAGATAGTGTAAAGATGAGGTGATATATACATATTGCATCCCCGTATCATAATTTTTTCAGCGTTCACGAATCAACAATTGTAATACAGCAAACGTTCCATTCAGTAGATGAAATTACGTACTATTGAGTGAATTTTTTTTCAAACCATATATTATATTCATGTGATCACGCACAGTTCAATATATGAATCGTTATGGTGATATCACAGAGAGAGAGGGAAACCAATGTTTCAACAAATATTCGCGCCCTAATTGAAAAATTGAAATTGAACCCAGTTGGATGTCGTGAAGTTTTTGACCGCAGTTGTTGCGAAAATGAAAATATAATTGTGGACAAGAGAATTCTTCCAATAAAGGTGAAAATGGGTATCTACAATTATACCAACATGAAGCATTGTGTCACAGAGTCGTCAATGAAATTGATTGAAAGTACGCGGAAAGCCACTTTCAATTATGATTCTGACATTCAGAACGAACTTCCCTGTGATAGCAAGTTTTCATGTGATACAAAAATGATATCAAGCGTTTGGGGAGTTAAAGATAAACAATACGAGATGAATACGAAAATTGAAAGTACAAGCTTGTGTGTCGGAAGGATTGATGTTCGAGTCTCAAAGCGCTCAAATGGTGGAAAACCAACATCAAGGAAAACAAAAATGTGTCTGGGGATACCTGATGATTATAAAAAAATAATGGAATCAAACACAAGTATCAAGGTAACAAATATTCATCGATTCAAACGTGCTTGATGAAATATTGTCGAACATTTGTCCAATATAAAAGTATTTCCGTAAAATATCATTGATTAAAATAAACAATAACATCATAGCAATCGCTTGTCATGTATCGCCAACACACATCACTGTAATCATAATGGATATATTCAATAGTTTTCACGTAAACTCTCCCCCACATCGATAGTGTTTTGATTATAATTTATTCCGCTTTTTGTAATCGTCATTGGGAAACGGCTTCCACACAGACTTTCATTATAATTACTAATTACAAAGCATCAAGATCAATGATAAAAGTAGAATTGTATGTTTGTTAAACATCGAACGCAGACAGAATGCAAAATTTGTACAATAAGAATATTGGAATGAGAGAAATTTATGAGCAATCAGGCGCTGGTTAAGATAGTGCACGGTAATGTCATACAACTCTGATGGTGGAGAAATTAATGGGAAATTTGTAGATGAATATGATTTCGCGTTCTAAAAGAAGTTGATATCTATTATTGCTATATGAACACACCCAACGTATTTGTCATCTTCAATTTTTCCATTTTCACTTTGTATTTTTCATCAATATTTCTTCAATGTTCTTTTTTTTCCGGCATCACAGACGTTACATGAAGATGATGTTGATGATAGGATAATAATACCAACGGTGGAATTGCGTAAGTATAATATACAAGAGAAAAGTTTTTAATGGCAATGTCATATTATTATGATGAGAGAATAAGTATATTATAACGTATTATTGATGAATATCGTTGATTTTATAGCGAAATTTGTGAGTCTAAGTCTGAATCATACTGCAGCACACCATCGTATATCAGTGCGACCGAAAAATCGCCGACCACCTCGACGTACTCCTTTCACAATACCAAACAAACCCAACACTATCACCGCTGCGACAGATACAGCAATATCCAAGAAAACAGATACACTAGACAGTTCAGATTCTGTAGCTAGCAATATCAATCCTCATAACAAAAAAGTTCCATTGAAAATCGAGAGTGTTGCAATAACACGCACATCATCGATTCACCAATCAAGCACATTTGATATTTCCGAGAAATGTGAAATGAGACTGCCAAAAATGTCTACAAGTATTACTTCTCTATCACCTGACAGTTTGGATATAAGTGTCACGGGAATGATAGATAAATGTGAAGTAAACAATGAGCGCAACATAGAATGTATTATTCGTAAATCGTCTAATTGCTCGTCGAAGACATCATGGGATGAATTGGAGTTATTGAAATTAGGAAAAAATAGAACATCATCAATCTTCGATAAACACATTAAATCATCTGACAGTGTCGTCAATTCATTTTCGAATTCGTCCGAAAGCTTCGAATTAAATGACAGCACTCAAGTTCCTCTAACATTTAGAAGACACACAAATTATATATCCAAGTCCAGTGACAGTTTTGCCAGACTTCCAGCTCAATCAGATGTTAAACCGGTACTAAAGAAGTTTGCTTCCAAGTCTTCAGAAACTGTTGATAATTTCGAACGTTCACTCGATTCAATGACGAAGGCGCGCAAACATTCAAATTATGGCAGCACCATCAATCAGATGGTTTCGCATTTCGATAATTCGCGAGCTGCAAATACTTTATTAATTAGTGATGATTTGATTGAACATACAAGCCGTGATTTCGAAAGTTCACCGAGAGGAAATATCAAACTTATATCCGTGTCATCAGAAAACTTCTGTACGCTAGAAAAGTCACAACAATTCAAAAAACGCAACAGTGTAACTGACATTCATCTGTCAGGTAGTTCGAGTCATTCGAGACGGACAAATCAACTCATATCAAAGGCTACAGAGAATTTTAACAATATGACTACAAGTTCCAATGAAAACAAAAACGATACATTGTGTATGGATGAACATTCCTGGAAAAAATCACCTATAGATATGAGTTCAAGAAGACTGGACAATTTTTGTTTAGAGGTGCAGGAGGAGAATGGCATTATACGTAAGCTGTCGAAGAAACTTCACAGTTCGAATATGATAAATGTATTGTGTGAAAATAGTATTTACAAAAATACGGATGGGGAATTATCGCCAATGAAACAACCACCGCGATTCCAAAAGTCTCGAGAGAATTCAGGACGTGGCGGTACAGACACACCGATCATCAATAAACATGAAGAATCGATTAAAAGTGCAAATAATATCGACAGTCCAGATAGTAATTTGAATAATGATGAAAAAAGTGATATATACCATAAGAATGTATGTGTAATTGCATTTTTATCCTGGGCAAGTTCCACCAATTATTGAACGCTCATTGTATAATTCTTCTAATTTTTTTTTCAGGATTCTAGCTCGATAACAGCATCTGAAAACGAATCAAATGTCAATGATGCAAATGATTTAAATTATGAATATCAAGACGATAATATTGGGCATCCGATTCCGCTCATGCATACTGATCAATATTATTGGCGTCAGACACCTGATTCCAAAGAGAATCTCGATATCCATCAGTTATTAGCTATTACTATTGTAAGCCGGATTACAGACAATGTCAATCGTCGAAACTCTGATGCATTTTCAAGGAACAATCTTACATCATTACCCGCATCACCCACTGTTAAACAGGAAGGTAACAAGCTACTTGTGAATAACTTGCTCAGTGATGAAAATAATGAAGAACTGCAAAATATGTTGAATGGAAATATATCTGAAGTGTCAACAGATACAAAAAGTTTCAAAGAGAAACTGATTATGTTCGAAAAACTCGGAAAATGAAAAATAAATAAAATACCATTCTGATCATCAGCTCATCGCGCTATCATGGCTGATTGTCGAAAAATAATGTATATTTTTGCGAACGTAGAGTTTTGCAATTCATCATTGTATAGTGTTTAAGAGAAAAATTAAAAAATTCCAGATAACAGTGTTACCAAACACGTATCGAGTGCCTTTCAGTTATAAGATCAATAAAGAATTATTGAATCAAGTTTATCGAAATCACAATTGATTGGGAAATTATGTAATCTTCTGAGATCAAAGATCATCATTGTACACAGAAGGTTTCCATACATACAGAATATAGATGGGAAGTGCAATATTGCGTCATAGTCATCCCACATTTACAATTATAACTGCAAATTCAATAAAAAAAAAGGTACATGTACTCAATCATAATGTACGATTGTGAATAAAATTACTCATAATCATTATATCGCAATTTGATGAGAGATTCTTCACATCATTTCACAATCATACAATTATACGCAGAAGATTACACGAAAGTGAAAAATATTGAACTCGCATTCACGAAATTGTATATTTTAGCATTCATATACAGAACAACTGACAACGAATAAGACAGCGTCTTATATGAAATGTGTATTATGTCGTCCATTTATTGTGCAGAATCAACACTGTGTTATTTCTCAATTATCGTTTTCATTGTCACAATAGTTTTTGTTTTTTTGTTTTTCATTCATCATTATTATTATCATCAAGATGTTCATTTGTAAAATCGTCCATGTATAAAAAGTGGAATGTTATAATCATGATAGTGCCGCATTCACGATATTTCGACGGTAGTATTGGTCTCGTATTAGCAATACCAATAGATCGTACATAATTATATTGATCAACACGTGAAGATGGAATTTTTCATAATTAATCTGACTCGTTTTAAACTGTAGGAATGAATTGTATGCATTGGATATTTTAGTGAAGACTTTTCAGTTTGCACCCAATTATTTACAAATAGATGATTAGGTATTAGCCAACTTTTCAATTGTTAAAAATATTCTAATCAAGAGAAAAAAAAGGTGCAATCTAAATTCGCCAGAATTCCTTATTCTCAATCATTTGATAATTAATTCGGCCGAAGATAAGTTGATTTGAAGATATATTTCGGTCGTTGTGGTTTTGTTTTTATGCGTTTAGCATGATGCCCCAATAGAGATACTCTTTATAATTCGTCGTGTGTTACATTTACATCGACATCCGCATTGCAGACGGCGGGTGTTTCAAATGTCATCATATATTCACAACGTCTGGGTTCCGCGACTGAAACAAGTTTATTTTCTAATCCACATCGTAAATCGACTATGGATGACCGCGTGGGACCATTCCAACATGCTGAACCTCCAGCAAATTTCATTTGTGAATATTTATTATTTCCATTTCCGGTCCAATCATGCCAATGTCCAAGAAGCACTTCACTACCTCCTGACTTGGCGCTTTGCGTCGTTCGTCCATACATACACATAGAATATACATATTCGAAATTTGTATACTGAAAACACTCGCCATCTAAGCGCGCGAATACATCGTCTGGACCATAATCTCTATCAATTTTACTTTCCAAACTTCTCATTTCATTTTGTAAATCAAGAACAGCCTTTTCTGCTTGATGCCATTGTGTTCTCGCTGCGTTGGCTTCATCCACAATCGATTGCGTTTCCTCATCGTACTCTATTTCGGATTTTGACAAATCCTCATCACCACCTGGTGAATTATGCTGATATTCATGATGATCTTCATCGTCTTCATTTTCACTTTCATCATCCTCATCATCATGAGACTCAGCTAAATCATCATCGACACGATGATATTGATTTTGGTTTTGATCTATATCTGGTTGTTCAACAATTTGATGATCATTTGTATCACTTGGTTGCCGAAAGGATCCTTTAAATATCAACGAAAGATACATTATTATAAAATAAAGAAATGAACAAAAAAATTACTATCAATATATATTCATCGTATTACCTTGCTCCTTCATAATGAATGGTTTCATATTACTCCATGCTTTTTCGCAAAATTCATGGAAATTAACTTCATCATGATGACCCAAAAAGTACATTGCTTCTTCTTCAGTGACGACACCATTGTGATCTTTGTCAAATGTGCTGTGCATCTGGACTTCGAACATAGTAACAGTACCACTCTCGTCCTTATCCAACATTTTGAACTGCTCTTCAGCTTCCATTGTTTCAATATTATTATCGGAATTTTCATTCGCCACTTGTGATGCCACCACTTCTTGTTGCGGTTTATATTTCTCGAGAGCCACCTTTTCTCTTTCTTCCGCTACATTTTTAATCACATCCTTTTCTTGTTTCAAAAGCTCTGCTTCTTCATAATCAATTTTCAGTTTATTCAGTCTTACAATATCTTCATTTCTCAATTTTTTCCCTTGTTCGATCATTTCAGAACGAATTTTATTGCCTTCTCTTGACAATTCAGCAGCTTTCTCAGCTACTGCAGAGGCTTCTTTACCAAGTTGCTGACAAATATCGATACATGGTTTACCGGATGCGTATTCATCAGTTCCATCACAGCAATCACAGATCCCATCATTGACTCTACCAGACGGAATGCGTAGAGGTTTGTATCCTGAATTTTGACAAAAAAATGAGCCATTCCAACAAGCGGCTGTACCAGGCTCATCACTTCCGTCGCCACAGTCACAATAATCATCGTTCACTTTATTGAACATGATTTTGCGACTGCCATCAAAGCATTCAAAGTTGAGATTTGGGCTATACAATGAACTCATTGAAATGGAAATGCCTCGAATACGAGGCACCTCTAAACTAACTACGTGGCCCACATCGAATGATGATCCAATCACCGCTATTATAATAAATATAAAGTGTTCCATCATCGCTATTAACCTGATATTTTTTTTTCGAGTTACATTCAACCGGCACTATCTAATTCTGCATCAAAGCACAATTTACTCGAAAGTTGTAGGCATAAACTGATGAGCTGATCAAATTTCACTATTTGCTTGTACTCCTCCACATTTAATAATAATTATATATTTACACATATATATATCGTTTCAATTTGCTTGCGTATCCCCTATGCCTACTTGTAACCAACTCTATATAACTATTTTTCACCGTTTCTGGGCTTCTGGCATTGAGCAAGTGGAAACAATGATACATCAGTTAGATGGCGCAGTCTGTCCAGTCTATTTTTTGTTCATGCTTCGTTTATAGCGACACGGAGGATTGAGATGGCGGCGAAACGAGAGTGGTGCCCTCCAATAGGTAAGACCTCTACCCTCCATACTCCATACTCTAGACCCATAGACCCTCCATAGAGCCTCTATAAACAAAGCAATCACAGTGTTGTCGTTAATGCGATACTCTCATACCATATATTAACATAAGGCCTATGTTATCAGGCCGATAAACGTGCTATGTTGTTTATGCGTCGTGGAATAGTATCCGTCCGTATGAAATGTTAGAGAAGATGTTTCATCACATTGTGATTGTATTCAATTATCCTTAACAATCGAAGATCCTGCTGTTTTATCAATTATTTGAATAAGCTAATGTGTTTGGGGACGCGAACCCGGAATCTAGCCAAGTCAATTGAATAGATAAAAATTTCAGTTCCATGAAGTGTTATGAAAGTAATCATAGACATTCGTACACCTATATATTACATACATAACAAGAAAAAGTCAATTTATATCTTTGTATCGAAGTATTGGATTGGTATTGTGAACATGTATCTAAAATTAGATAGGAATATATTCGATACACTCATAGGTGAATTTCCCTCTTTTTCGTACCTCTTGTTTTTTTCTTACCTTTTAAATAGGAGACTGAAAATCATTTATGATCCACGGATTTTCATCATGGTATCACTTGCTGAAATACTTTGAAAACTATAAAAAACTTTTTTCACTTTGACTTTATTATTTCAAATGAAAACAATGTTGGCAGGTCATACAGATATGATGACAATGATTCAATGTTCACTGTCTACCAATCGTTTGAGAATTTTGTGATAGTAATATGTACGGTCTTCACTTTCTGGTCTTGAAACGACACGAACAAATGTAAATACAGAACAGAGAAAAAATTTAATACGAAAGGATGTACTAATATTAATTGTTCTGTTAACTCACATGACATCTAGAAAATAATATTTAAATAATGGAAAATTTCCAATTATTTTCATACTTCTTGCATTACCAATGCATTGAGTTCATCTTCTTCAGAACATAATACTGAGTCTATATTATAAAATGCTGCATGAAGTGTCACTAGACACCAGGATACACCTGAAATTCACATGAATACATAATTATGTGGTGTGGACTGGTTTAGGGTCCAGTTAAAGAAAGTTTGTATGGTGCGTGATTACCAAGAACCCAGAAGAGAGCTGCACCAGCTCCAACCAGATAGAATAATGGCAGCGAACAAATTCCGACTATCATATATACCTGTGCTAATGTCAACTTGCGATTCAAAATCATCAACTCCTGACGAGCATGTCTTTGTGATACTTTATAACAAGTACCAAGGGATACAGCGACAGTGAGCAAGAGAAATGGTGACGTAATTCTGCAACAGAGACATTCTATCATCATAATGATCCGAGATATTTGCGCTATATCTCAAAGAAACTCACAAACAATACATGACCAATCCCACAAATACGAATAAATAGTTGCTCTGAAAATATTCAATATTTTTCATAACTCTCTTACTCAGTCTTGTCATACTAGGGGGGGCACGAAAATTGCTAGTATTTAAGAACAAACTCCATGGCCTGAGCGTAGCTTTTCTGTGTTGAATCCATTCATGGGCATGTGGATATCCAAATTGTGACAGTGGCAATTGTGGCAATTGTAGAAAATCAAATCTAGAGCAGTAAGTGTTGAACGCAAATATAAGAAAAAAATAAAAGAAAAACCCCATATTATAACGCATGTATTGCGAATTATTATTATCATGTGATGAGAATCGAAAATTTTTCATAGGAGAACGAAACACAATAGGTTTTGTAACAATATCTTTATAGTTAAAATATCTCTCCATATCATATTGTCATACTCAATAAAACTATTTGAATTGTAACAATATAAATGTAAACAATATTTTCAGAAACTTATTTTGTTTCATGCACATGATATATAATAAATATATATGCATGTATGAACTCCCCGTGCTAACTTACAACATCAGAATTTTATTTTAGTGTAAATGTATAAAGATAGGTTATATTTTTATCAACAAAACTATGATGAAATAGTGCAAGCATTAATTACCCATCAGTAATATTTGACTTTTGCATTGTGGATGACTCTTTATTGTCAGAAATTATTATTTCTATCCCACTTTCCATTACTTTCGTGTTATAAATCTTGATTTCTGAGAATGGACGTGGCAGAGCAAAAAAACACTGTCAGCTTCCTCGTATGCTTTTATCAGTTTGATTTTTCCATATATATATATATATATATTCTCATTTGATTCAATTTTTCCTCCAACCATAAAGTCCCTCACTCACTTTTGTTTGAATGGATATTATGCGGTGTGTGCGCATACTATATATGTTGAACAATATTATCATACTCGCGCATATATTTCTGCACATTATATTACTCCTGTCTAATCCTAATTGTAAATGCATACATATATATATATTGTGTATGATAAAAGTGACTATGTATTTGCGTATGCGTAAGTAGTAGAAAGCCAGCCAGGTGGATATGCCGACAATAGTCGATTAGATTAGTTGAGATTTGAGTGTAGAGACTGCCACAGACTGCTGTAAAAAAATAAAATTGTCACTGATGAGTGTTTATTCGGGAATGGGAGGAGAATAGATGAATATACTAACTGAAATATAAGAAGAAATGTGTAAATTGCGGACGATTGAAGATTTGTGAGATGATATAAATATATATATCCGAGATGTTGAATTTGATATTTTGGGAGCAACGAGATGAAGCAGATGGCGCCACTGAGCACAAACGCTATTGTGTGTGGCGTATTTGTGCATGTGCGTATGTGCGTGTGAGCCAATCACAAGAGTTGTTAAAAATGCTTGGGTGAAAGTTTATTTGTAAACGTTGCTGTGATTGGTGGTAAGAGATATGGTACTGGGGACTGGACCACCCGCCATAACGAACAAATAGTAGCGTGGTACAAGTAATTGTGTTTGAATGAACGTGGTTAACAAATAAATATCCGAGTAATTGATTCAGTGTTGGTTTAGCAGGTGTATATACAGTAAATGAGTGATAATCATTAGCTGTATATATGCATGTGACATCTTTAATAAGATGGAAATTGTGCAGAAGTTGAATTTCGACGCTTACGATATCGAAGACGAGGAGCTCAATATCAGCTGTCGTACCAACAGCTCTGGCTGTGATGTGGATGATCAACTTGATTTATCAACCGAAGATTGTTCTCCATCGCCACAACCGAAAAAGTTATTGTTTAATAATATGATGGATTGTTGTGATAGTGAAAGTAATTCTCCAGATAGTGGTGACTTGAAAATTCCGGGGATCATTTTGACAGGTTAGTCTGTTCCTCCATGGACGCTATCATCTTCGCCATTCAATTTACCGCTTCACATACATTTTAATTAATTCTTATCCACAATGTTTTCAATATCAGCCAATCAGCACATTCTACGCTCTGCCAATTATTTCTACATCCCTCATCTCTCATCCCTTACATACCGAATTCTATTTTAATTTCCATGAACATACCGATAATGACAACAACAACAAAAACAATAACAACAACAACAATAATAATTGAACGTTTAATATATTCGAAGATGGATATCGAATTCATCCAATCAAAGTCTACGATTAATAGATTTCTTCGTTTCATGTAATTCAATTTTAGTCCGGATGTATTGTTTGGTCTACATCATGAATCCATATCAAAAAAGTAAGTCTTTTGTCATGTTGTATGCTTAAGTGCGTTAAAGCAGGCTCCATAATTAACTCATCATCAACCAATTGAATACACAAACTCATCTGGCCAATTGGTTCACATTAACAACAAAACAGCATACTGATGTTCGACAATATTCGATTGGTGACATAATCAAGTTTGTATGGAGAATTATCATGCTACTAGCAACGTATGAAGAATTATGTATATGTACTTGTTGCAAATCATGAAGAATATCTACATTTACTTGATTCGCACAAATTGATAACAACTTCAATACTGGTATAACTTATCATTTATCAAATGCCCACAATTACAGAAATTAATAGTAATGAACATAATAGCACACAATTTCTTGTGATACATGGTATAAAAATCAATTACAACTAAAGTTCGTTGATTTTCGTTTTTTATGCATACGAATATTGCATATCGATTAAGAGATTCAGTATTCAAAGTGTTTCCAAATACACTATCATGTAATTGTGACTTAATACTGGATCCTTATATTTCACAACATTTTATAGTTATTATCATTGCTACTGCCCATGACCCTCATTATAATTGAATGTATTGTCATAATTCTCATATCTAATAATTGACAATGATTTGTTCACAGGTCCCACGAACATTAAAAATCATCATAGAGAAAATGGTCCACAAACAAGAATATCAATGGCATGTAGCCCACCGTATAAACGAGTACGCGCTTTGAGGCTTTTCGATTCACCGGCTACTCCAAAAACATTAATTGAAAAAAGTACTATGCACACACCAATACCCACGAAATGTACTCGACTTTTTCCAGTAGAAAAACCGCGACCAGTTGCAGCTTGTTTTCATAATAAGTCCGAAAAACCGGCAGCCAACGTAAATCCTTTTACCCCAAATGGAATGTTACTAACTGCAAGGAAAAGGAGTAGATCGAAACGTAGCCTTGATGGGTAATTTTTTAATTCATTGATTATTTAGTTACAAGCGATAAATATCAATATTATTACATAATCTCGAATAATATATTGTTCTCCTTTCTTTTTTTTTTCCGTTTTCCTGATGATGGAATATTGTAGTTCGCCAGATATTCGAATACCAAAGTTTCACTTGCTAGATGATTCGGAAGACTCAGATAATCAGGAAATCGAGCAGCCGACAAAACGAGTAGCGTTACAAGAATCCAATATACCGAGATATCATCAAGAATTTCATGAAGTAGGCTTGATTGGCACTGGTGAATTTGGGTCAGTGTATAAATGTATTAACAGACTGGACGGTTGTGTTTATGCAATTAAAAAGAGCATAAGACCCGTTGCTGGAAGTGTAAATGAGAAAAATGCTTTGAATGAAGTATATGCTCATGCTGTACTTGGAAAACATCAACACGTTGTACGGTACTATTCTGCATGGGCAGAGGATAATCATATGATTATTCAAAATGAGTATTGCAATGGTGGAAGTCTTGCGGATGAAATCGTCAATCGTGAAAAAGAAAATAGGACATTTTCAGAAGCAGAACTGCGGCAATTGTTGCTTCACGTTGCGGAGGGATTACGATATGTACATAGCATGCAACTTGTTCATATGGACATAAAACCCGGAAATATATTCATCTCCAAGGAAAAACGATTGCTCGCTGTCAATTATGATTCGGCGGATGATGGTTTCGATGAAGAAGAAACTGTTGAAGAAGAGATCACATATAAAATTGGTGATCTGGGTCATGTCACATCAATAAACAATCCACAAGTTGAGGAGGGCGATTGCCGATATCTACCGACTGAAATCTTACGTGAAGACTTGACTCATTTGACTAAGGCAGACATATTTTCCTTAGGTCTTACGGTATATGAGTGTGGTGGCGGAGGCCCGTTACCAAAAAATGGACCTGAATGGCATGAAATAAGAAATGGAAACTTGAAAGAATTACCACAATACAGCCGGGATCTCAATGAACTGTTGAAAGTAAGGGATTTTCATTATCAGTCCTGAGGTCAAATTTATTCTATTTTTATCTTACTTATCTATCAATATTCAATTATCTTCAGATGATGACCCATCCAAATCCCGAAACAAGACCGTCAGCAGTGTGTTTGATGCAACACAGGGTGCTATGTCCATTTGGGAATAAAACCAAGATACAACTTCGTCGTGAGTTAAACGCTGAAAAACTCAAGAATGAAATATTATCGAAGCAACTACAGGAAGCAGCCAAATGTCTCAAAACCATTGCTCCCAATATGACAGCTATTAACAATTCATTACTATCTGGTGGTTACAGATTGCGATCAACACCAAATAGAACATCATCCCGAGCTATAGGAAAAAAAGTCAACCGTAGTAATAGCACGACCAATTTTTGAAATCATATTTAAAAGCAAATGTTGTTTTGCGAGCGGATTGAGAAGTAGAGGGGAAGGAGGAGGAGAAGGAAGGGGGGGGGGGGGGGGGGCCGCAAGGGGCCTTAATAATGTGATATCTTATTATAATTATAGTTAGCGACTTAGCAAGTTATCGGTAAAGTTGAGGAAGACTAAAAGCTCGATAACTAAATGTGTGCACAGTGTAGAACGATCCATTATCGCAATCAAACGGCATGTTCAATCACAATAATCCGGCGACAAGTCATTCATTTTTATGCTCATGAAAAAAATTAATGTTAACTTGGGAAGTAACAAAAATATAAAAACCCCATTCGAATTCGTATAAATTCTTTTTGTTGCTGAACAAAGTTCTAGTATTCTATTTTTTGATAGATGACATGTGACAATCGATTCAAAAATTTATTTATGAATTTCGATGGCATGTAAGGGTAAAAAGTATTCAAGCTATTGATTGCGCTTTTATATTGAAAATTTTAAACTACTGTCTCCGTAAAAGAATTTGAAATGGTCCATCTCACGTGATGATTAACTAGGTGGAATCAACATGTACGAATCACATACTAGATAAAATTTTATCGATTGGTGCTCAGCATTACCTTAATTCACTCGAAAACCTTGACGTTAATTAATTTTATTCTATGTAATAATAATAATCGTTTATTTGGATTGTGGTTAATCATGAACTTGAAAACAGGTTTTCAAATTTTTTTTTCAATTTTTCCAAGTTTTAATCATCAATTGTTCGATTTTCAAGAAATAATGTTCGTAACACAAATGAAAATTGTATATGCAATGGCAACCAACTACTTTGCATCACATTCAGATTATACTATATTGGTATTTATTTGAATAAGGATATAAAATTTTATTCATATCGTGGATATTTATGGCGGAAAATCAACCATGATATTACTATGCGTACTCTCGAATGACATCCAGATTAATCAAAGGTAGTTTTTCAAGAACAGAAGAACATTTTATAGAATTAAATTATTTTTATAGCATCTTTAAAAGTACCAGTTGTTTTCACAATTCGCCTTCGACGTTATAATTCTATATTTCTTATGAATAATATGCATATGTCATGTATATTCACATATAGTATCCATACGTATCCATGAATATACGCGGCATAAACAGGTTTTTATGTATGAGAAAAATATATTGGTGTGAATTATGACCTGACCTGACTGCTGTGAAAGGGCCTGATTGAGTTCACGAACTTTTTTCCAATAAATTCCATGCATATATCGACAATAGTGCATGAGGAAGTTTCCTTTATCCGTTTATTCGTTCGTAGTATTCATTTTTTCTTTCCCTTCCACTCTCTCGCACCTTATCTTGGATTCGTTTGTGGGTTTCTAATGTACCTCCATGTTTTTAAAATTTTCAACAACTAATGAGAGAAAGTACTTACTCCATGCCGTGGTTCTCATCTATTTATCAAATTATCGAACAAATGTCCTTCCCCATTTTCATATATGACTTAGATACAAAATCAAAAACGAAAAAACGAATTCGAATTTTGTTTTCCCAAAGTGTATTTTATATTTAATCTTTCAGGATTAACAAGAGAAAAGTAAATATTGAATACATAATGTAGTAATTATGAAATCGACTACGCTGGTAACGAGATGGAAAACCGTTCGGCAGAAGTGTATGGACTCAAATGTGTGAAACAGTCGCGACATGTGGCATATTACTCATCTTCGATGGCATTTTCCACCATTCACTTCAATCTCTATGATAATTATTATCTATCTATCTATCTATCTATTATTATTATTATTATTATTATTATTATTATTATTATTATTATTATTATTATTATTATTATTTTATCACCACATCAAAAATAAGAATAAAAAAATGTCTTGATGTTCGTAACTCACATTTTATTAATATGTTTGAATATTTTTTATTCACAAGTTACTGCAAATCTTAAATTATTGATGTTTAGTATCAGAAGAATATGATATAATTCCTCTCACATTTTTATATGTGTAAAAATTCTGACGGCGTGTAAAAGGAAAATCCGCAGTCCCTATTTTCCATTCTGATCAAGTATTGCTTGTGGCGTTGTCTCTATCGAACCCAGATAGAGAAATTTCGAAGAATTTCCTGAGACATTTTTCCACCACATTCTGTTGATCGCACAGTCGTGTTCGGAAGATATTCCACCAGTCCATATTCCGTATATGTATAAGCAGTTGTATTTAAATTGATTTTTCATTTCGTTTAAATACTTGCAAGGTTCTATGGATCGATCTGAATTTGAATGTAATATATTTGTTCAACAATTTATTTCTGAATATAATTCCAAAACCTTCCGACGGTTTTTACATCCTCTCCTATCCTTAAGTTCCTTTCGTGCCTTAGATAATTTTTAATGATGCTTCGTTGTTCCATCCTAGAGTAAGATATTTCACGAATTTGTATCAATTCATGTAAACATATGAAATGTGGGTCGGATCGAATGTTGTATATATACCACTCATTTTTTCACGCAAATTATGTGGCTAAACGGAAAGAGATCGATGTACACTGGCATAAATTAAAACACTAATTACGATTCTTGTATATGATCAAATTTTAGAGAATAGACATGGCGTGCATTGTCAATATTATCAAAACGAAATAAAACTCGGATTCTACTGCATACACTTTCGATTAACGGGATATTGTTTGATCAGTCGGCGTGTAACTCTTTGATATATATGAGCATTTCGAATTTTATAATTGCGTCTTACAGTATTTTTCGGTTGATCCAATATCGTCATATGATGCTTTATTCCCGGAGAATGTACAAGGAAAGCTCCATCAAGAATTACTAGACGATAATTCATCAGACATATTTCTAGCATCTATTCAAAATAAAATTGAAACAAAAAAAAAGAATATATGTATTTACATATTTTATGAGAATGATCAATAACTTACTAGAAATATTACTACATTGTGAGCTTGATACCTGAGCCATCTTGTCCTGTCTGCCTTCCCAGGACATACCTTCATTGTAAAGTGGATCCTCTCGTGTACCTATATACAGAGGCTCCCATCTGTGATGTGGATATTCTCTTCTTGTAACAATCAGCGGCCTCACTCGATTTGGATCGGGTCTCAACATCCAGCGCGTCATTCCTGGAAATCGTTGACAATGAACGCAAATGTATTTGTGAAAATATACGGCCAATCCATTAGTAATCGCAGCCATCAATTCGCGTTTATTTGTCGGTGGTCGTTGACATTCATCAATCTCAAAAACAGGTAAAACAAATATGACACCAAAACGTGGTGGTCGCTCATGAATCATGTCCATGAAACTTGATGCAAGTTTATCACTAGGTAGAAGTTCAACATCCGAAACTAATACTCGAGATGTCATCGCAAGATTTCTTGCTACATTTCTTGCAACATTTATAGGGTAGATCAATTGGTTACGTATCCTATCTGTGTCAAGCTTACGCCATTGTAGATCCCAAGCGGTGCAATCGCCTGTGAATTGCAATTTATCGTTGATCGCTGTAGTGTTTGAAAGATCCGTTGCAGGGAATATTAGATGGACCGAAAGCTAAATAAATAGATCAAGATAAATTGATGGATTGGTCTATTCTCGAATTCATAATTTGAAATATAATAGAACTATGGGGAATATATATATATATATATCTCGATCAAACCTTGAACATGTGAGGTTCACATCGGCATGCCCGTTCAAGCAAATTCACTGCCAATTCCACATCATGACCCGGTGCAAATACCGAAAAACTCACCGGGCCTTCCCACCTTTTAACAATTTCAACGACATGGTAGACTTTATCAGCAGTTGCATGAGTACAGAATGTGAGTCTTGGAAGAGGCTTGGTATTAGAAGACTTGACATCACCACGAATTATAAATGGTAATACGCGATATGGACCGCTTTTCCCTCCCTCTGGTGATGAAATTAATTGACTGGACGAATACGATAGTCATGTAGGTAGTTGATAATTCCAATCGCATACGGAAATATTTGTTGGTTGTTGACCTGCCATATACATGCCGGGTGCGTACGCATCAGGCTCAATTGATGAATTTAGATGATGAATTTTTCGCATGTTTGGTGATTGCTTCGAAGCATCATTATTTTTCACAACCCCGTATAAATGTCTCGGTCTACCAAGATGTCGTGTGCCCAAGATGAAAAATATTATTACTCCGAAAATGAGGATAACAAAACAATGCATGTGGCAAATACGCTTCATTACTATAATTATTGCGGTTATGGCTATTGAATTTTATAAAGAGGTCAACACACAATCCCCAGCTAGTCCTGTTTTCCCTTCATTTTTCTGCATATTCATCCATTTCACCATTTAATTTTCACTCGACTCTTCATTCTCCCTATAAATATACTATCACCCGTATATGCACGACCTATTTACAATATTCTTATATTAAATTCAATAAAATTTACTCATTATAACTTTGTTAACAATTCTCACATCGGCTTATATTTATATGTATTTCGTATAGATATTTTTCGATCAATAGTACATAAGGGGTCGAAGCTTTTAACACCGAGAGACGCGTTGTAATGCGGGCCATCAACTCGTAAACCAAAGTGACACATTGAGTATATAGTAGAGAAATTGGTATAAATCGTAGAAACATATCAATGTTCGTGATGAGAGTTGGAGGGGGAGGATTCCAAACGTTGGAGAGGATGTCACTTATATGTTTTTATATTAAATCATTGAAACTATACCATTACACATATTTTTTTATGAATATAGTGGATTTCTCCTAAGAATGAATTATCATAATGATAATTTTATAATTAATGATTCATATGTAGACTAAGGGAAAAGTCAGGGTTACATCATGTTGTAGATTCACAGATTTCGTCGTATTATTGATTTTTCACACATATTGCAAAAATTTTATTCTCTGTCTCTCTGATGAAGTGGTGAAACTGTCAATCGTAATTGCTGAAGATCATATGGATCTTTACTTGAGACATTCGATTCAACGTCTATTTGCCTTCTTAAACAGTTATAATATATATGTTTAGGTATATAATAGTTGGAGCAATATGCGCAGGCGTTCGTTATGTCGTGAGCGGGTAAAACATTATACAATTTTTTTTCTTCACAGTAGTTATTCAACAACTTCTCGTTTCCCTAGGTGCTACAATACGCTCAATTTTCATGGAATTAGTATGTGTCTATGTATCTTCACAATATTAATACGACCGATTTCTAGTCAAACATAATTGACAAAGTGAATAAAAAACGAAAAAATTACATTGTATGTAATCAACTGAAGAATTATAAATGAGAAGATATATGCAAGTGTAAAGGTGCGATTGTAATCGTTTTTCGGTATTTTCAGCTTTGAAATTTCGGAAAAAAGTCATGTTACATATATATGATCTGCAGCAATAAATTGTGCATATGAATGTGCCACCGTTTCCGTCACCGCCACTGGCTCTTCATCGAGTATCCTCCACCACACTCAAAGATAAAACTAATCTAAATACGCTATCACCTGACAAATGTCCATCAGTTGAATACAACTGTGAATTGTTGAACAATAGTTTAGCAACAAAGAACGCCGCGCGTCAAATTTCACGTGTTGCATGTGTTGGGCGTCTCGCGCGTCTTGACAATACGGTGCATCCTCGACAAAATATAACAAAACCACTATCAACAGCCAAACATCCACATTGTATCACCGGCTTTGCTTTGGAAATGACAGATGCCCGTGTGGAGGACGAGGATGGGGATGATACCGATGTTGTATGTGCTGCAGGTATATACACTACTAATCGACCATTTCATCTTATTAAATTCATTGCCATACTTATTGCCAGCGGCACAATATTCATTACTTAATACTATCTTCATCTTTCATATTATCCAACACTGTTTGGTTGTGTGGTTCATATATTTATTAATGTTGAAACAATACAAATACATATGTATGCAGCAAAGAATGTAGTATAAAATATTGCTTGATTCAAGGTACACCTGTATCGCTAAATTCAATTGCGATGCAAAAAACAATATCGCATAGAATGTGCCTTGAGCTGAATAAAAATAGAGAATTAAATCAAACTGTCACTGTATCACAACATGACATCTTTAACAAATCAGTTGGTGTTCAGACTCATCAATATGAGAGGCTGTATATGTTGAAGGTATTACCCACGTTGAAGGATCTCATTGACGAGGACACCGGAGGTGATGAGAAAAGAGCTTCGAGAATTTGCAGACATTTCAGATTTATCGGCCGAGTTTGTTTTTGCCAATTCGGTAAATAAATTGGGACACACACACACACACACACACACACACACACACACACACACACACACACACACACACACACACACACACACACACACACACACACCCTGTCTGGTATTCCCATTAATTCTCTAAATGTCAATTAACATCGGTTGAATTATATTTTTTATTATCATCAGGATTGGCATGGTTATTGACATTCTGGACAGTTGCTGGTGCAGCTGCATTTTACGCAACAGAGGGTCCACGTGAACGTGCTCAAGTATTTGAATTGAAAGGTATGCAGAGAGATCTTGCTGTTGGCTTGGCGATGGAATTGCGTCAGTTCAAAGACAGTGAAGAGGCTATGGAGCCAATGTGGAGCAATAAAGTTAATAGTTATGTCACAAAACACGAAAGGATGATTTTATCTGCTGTAAACTCTGGGTATGGTGAAGGCGGAGACACTCCAGGTGGGCAACTCTGGACATTTTCGGGATGTGTACTTTTTACTATTTCACTCATAACAACATTGGGTTAGTAAATCATCACGATTCATTTGAACAAATTTAATTGTGTGCGGTCTATCATCTTTGTTTCACATGGATATTACAGGATTCGGTGCGCCAGTACCGCGTACCACTTCAGGTCGAACTGTAGCTGTGATATTCGCCGCACTTGGTATTCCCGCACATTTCCTTTTAATCTTCAATTTTAGTTTATTGCTGGCTATGCGTCTTCAAAATTTTGCGATTCGTAAAAAATATGGTACTCATCCTGATATCAACGGGACATCGTATAAAAATCTTGTGCCTAAATGGGTCAAGGTGGTGCCATTCATTTGGATTGGTAAGTCACATACATATTGGATGATAGCTGGAGAATATTCTGAGAGACAATGGTTATGAATAGCTGTCTACTATTTGGTTGGGATAATTGGATTCGGCGCTGGACGATCCAGACCGTTGGCTGCGAGTGTGCTTTTCCCATTGGACTTTACAGCGGCCGGAGGTCTTGCTACTATTTCGGGGGTCGTACGAATTGTTTACGGAGTATATTTGGAGGGTGCAGTGACGATAGCTGCAATGGCAGTAGCTGTCCTTCGTGTGTCTGCGACCGAGAGTCTCACCAATATTGGTATTAAATATGGTCTGCTGATTGAAGTACATTCAGCGATATGATGGATTATTAACATTATCGTCCGCATTTTCATGAGTTAACGTAGTGAAAGCATTTTTGTACATATCTAACTATATATAAATACACTAACAATAATCAGTATACCCACAACAATGGATATATTGACATTATGGAGTGTGAACGAAATGGAGAAATTCAAGGCCCGTTCGTATAATTTCATACGTGATAGTGAGGGTGAGGCCATCCAATTTGCTTAAACTACCTTCAGAATCGTTCCATTCATTTCTACATTTCATGTTTGTATGAACAAATGTTTCTTGTTTATCCAAAGGCAAAGAGAACGTACTACAATCATATTTGTATGACCGACATATTATCAACAATGAGCACCCAGCAATCTTTACACACATACGCTCATATATATTGAAATAAATGTCCATATAAAGAACCATTTTATAATTTACACTGCTATCGATCGCTAACGTACACGTCGGGAAGTCATGCACCATAGTTATTTTAACTACAAAACTCGTTGCATTATTGCTTCACTTATGTTGATAAACTAAATTATGAGTGTAAATGCGATTGGTAATATACATATGCATATTATTACCTGTGCTACGATAATCGGCAGTTCTTCAGATAAATTTGTATATTGTACAACTTGTCAAGTAAGATAATTAACTTTATTGTTTACAACACATACTTTACATATGTATGCATTTCATCAAGTCACTAATTCACTTGATATTCTTTTCCTCCTAATCTACTTGAATTAATTAATGTTATTGTCAATGACGAGAGACAGTGGGGAATAAACGAGAATACAGTTACATTTCATTAGCGTTCCTGTATTGATTGAAATATTTCAATGCAATTATAACATTCCTATTTATTCTACAGTTCACGACATCTTTTGTTTCATTTTCATCCCGTCGTTCGAATTATCAGATGGCACTCGATCGTCCGATTCGCTCGACGACTGAGTTTTTATCTGTGATTTTGTCTCAGAAGTAGTAAGATCCGTTCCAGCATCATCCAAGACTTGTCTTATCAATTCCAATAATCGCAGAGGACCTTCATAGCACTGCTTTGATCCTGAAACATTATGCGCATGATTGTAAAAGAATGAAAGCCATTATTTCAGTTATATATATATTCATTCAATATTCTACTTGTTCGATAGATTTAAAATGCAAAGGTTTCATTCCGAAAGTCACTTTAATAATTGACGTAGTAACTCACGTGGGATAGCGTTTATCCAAAAATAGCTTTCTTAATTTTACCGAAAAGGCCATTATCATGCTCGCGCTCACCCTGTACTTCTTGTTTCGCTTGAGTTTCTCCTGACATTCCTAGAATAGAAAAAAAAAAAAAAATAATAATTTCATCCCCCTAAATGATTGATCGGACTACAGTAACCATACGGTTGTCTCCTTCAGTATTTTCTTTATGGTGAGAGAAAATACTTGCATAATATTGTTTATAGGACAGGAAAAAACTCAAGCGTGTATCAAGTAGTACCAAAAGTTATATGATGGATGCTACAATTCTGTCGCGTTTAATTTTATGCTTACCATCTTTCTTGAAAGTGATACCATGGATTGATCCAGAAGTGTGCGATTCTAGTTCAGCGTAGGCCATAAGTAAAGCTTTCTGCTTTTCCGTTAACGATGATGGCATAACTATTTTTATATTGACATAATGGTCACCATGACCAATTCCATTTACTTTCTTCATGCCCTTGCCAGAAAGTCGAATTTTAGTGTGTGATGACGTACCCGGTCGAATTTGAACTGTATGGTCTTCGTAAACACCCTGAATCCTGACAGTGCCACCAAGTGCAGCTTGCGCTAATGAGATTTCAGCGTCCGTATGTACATCAGGCCCATCACGACGAAAATAACGTGATTTTTCTACCCGGAATGTAACAAATACCTCCTTATTACCTACTGCCAAACGAATTGTCTGTCCGTCTTCAACACCGGCCGGGACCGGAACTATTACATTTTTACGTTGAACCTAATGCAATAGAATTTAGTAGTAAACGTTGTCATTATTTCATCACAATAAACTATTATATGACAAAAATTCATATTCATATAGTCTCACATTTTGTCCTTTTCCTTCGCACTCTATACAAGGAAATTTGATGTGCACACGTGAACCATGGCAATATCGACATGTTGATCGCATGACAAATGGTCCGGTACTAATAGTCTCCATACCTGTACCATTACAATGTTGGCATTTTATTGCCTTTGTACCGAGTTCACATCGTGACCCTCCACATTTTTGACAAGTATCCACAACATTGAGGGTTACTTCTTTATTGACTCCACGCGCAGCTTGTGCAAATGTTAAATTCATAACCACCTATAATAAAAGATTGTACAGAACAATAAAATATGGTTTCAAATGGTTCAATGAAATCGTTTAAATGTCATTTATATACTTCTTGCGCAGTCCCGAAGCCATATTTTGAATCAGCATAATCGTCATAATCAGAAAAATTTGAAGTTTTGAACCCTGCATCACCAAAAATTTTTCTAAAAAGATCTTCCGGATTCATAGTAGATTGGAAATTCCAATTTCGTCGATATCTTGCACTTTCATCGTCACCATCTGAGAAACCGCTGCTACGACCTCCCATTCCCATTTGCTCCGATGTTGCACCCCACGTGTCGTACTCTTTTCGTTTTGCATCATCGCTCAATACTTCATACGCTTCAGAAACCTCTTGGAATTTTTTACTCGCATTAGGATCAGCTTTGTTTGTATCAGGGTGATATTTCTTTGCGAGCTGATAATAAGCTTTCTTTATATCTTTGGAAGAGCTATTTCTAGCGACTCCCAAAATTTCGTAATAATTCTTTTTTGCGGCTCGGAGACAACTTGAAATATGGATGTTACATTTGTGAAATAGAAATGGTCCGGTGTCTGAAAGGAATAAACATATCAATATATTTGTAATCATTGTTTTTGTATTGGAAGGGGAATTTTTGTTGTTTGTATCAGAATGAGAAGAAAAAAAATTGAGGTTAATTATATTTTGGCGGATTATCACATAGTGAGTATAAAGTCGAATGAATTTTTGTCAACTGCTATTGTAATGAAAAATGTTGATAATGGAATTAGTTAATTTCAACGTTGAAAATGTAATATTTTGAGTAGAAAATATCGCACTATCAATCATCATGATGTAATAGAGTGCAATTTAAGACGTGATGAATACGTTACATGTTTTGATATTGCAGCCGGAATGCGAAACGACACAAAGCCCTAATTTTCCAGAAGAATGTTTATAATCGTCTTTTTTTGTATGAGTATTGTAATGCAATTTGTTCACGCTATTATTTGCAATAATACGTATACCACGAGGCCGAAAAATTACATTTATTGCCTTGCCGGTCGCCATACTCAACGTGAATGAACATACAGAAAAAAAATATGACATAAAATATTATAGTGGGGAAACACATACAGCGCAATACAGCGCAGACATCAGGTACATATATATATATATTTATAAGGTATATATGTACAGCTGGTAAAGGCGCGTCATATGTATTAATTATGAATTATTTTATTTTCCATCAAATAACAACAATGTATAAGCAGTTCATTCAATGATTCCAATATAAATTATTCATAGATGAAGCAAATATAACTAATAACACGCTCTTTGATCCCACGTTTTTTTAAATAATCTATTACATTATTGCGACACATCAGGCAATATTAACTAGTGTCATCTAGTGTCTTTCTCAATTAAGTACATCTTCGGATTTGCATGTAGGTATAGTGTCGTGGATTCGTCAATTTATTCATAAAAAAAAAGGAAATAAACTTGTAGGGTACTCTAATATTCAAATGAATTCTCATAATATTCCTCGTAATTCAATTTTCATTAACAATCGTTGCACGCATCAGAGACGCCATTCTTTGTTTATGGGATGGTAGGTATTCTTTGTTTTGGTCGAACCTTGGGGTACATATACCTATTGAGCCACTGTCAAAAACGTTATATGTATATATTAGCAGATATGGAGTGATAAAATGTTTTCGGCGTTGGAAATGCGCGCCATTATTTGTTGTGACAACCGACAAGTTGAATTCATTATCGATGCACGCCTATGCATACATCATGTGTGTTTGCCTCTCATAACTCAATTTCATGTAAGCAATGAACATTTTATCTCCGTTAAAACGTATTCGATATTTGCCATTTATTTTATACGTATGATGCGATGTCTTGTCAATAATATTAATATATTGTGGGGAAATGTAGACTAATATTCTGTTTGTACATATGAGCTGTATACAAAATTGGGAGCATTTTGGGAATTGTACAATGATAATGAGCGCAGAGCCAGATAAATTGTCAGAAAATGGGTAAATATTCTTGTATTATCATTGTTATTCAATCTACGATACCGATGATGATGATGAAGATTTATAGAGACTTATTGAACTTGAGTGTTGGACGAAAATATAATTAATTATGATTATGCGAGGTTATGATTGAACTTGCCATTTCCGTATTTCAAAATGACCTAAGATTGTATTCACTTGAATATTTTATAGTTCAATCGAGAGAGATAAAGTAATTGAAAAATACGAGGCAGTGATTGAGAATGTTCAAAAAAATTTGGACGAATGCAAGGTTTGAAAATTTAATTGTATATTTTTGCAATAAAACAAACAAATAAATGAGATTATAATGTGATACATTATAGATTGAACATTCGCGAATACGGCTGGCAATCAATGAAGTCACAGCTGAAAATGAGAATGCGAAAAAAATTGCAAGTAATGCCTTTCATCATGCAAACAATGATAAGTATCGATGGAATGAAGAGAATCGCGAGTGTATAGAAAATTTGCAGAGACAAATTTCAGTAATCAAACTAGAAAAGGATTCCATTTTTCAATTATGGCAGATAGCTGTGAAGGCCATTGATAGTCTTGAGCAGGAACTGAATGAAACACGTAAAGATGGACATTCAACGAAATATTGTGAAGATCGAGTGCATTATGTGAAGCAAACTTATTCTCAAGCGATAAAAGCTCTAGAAACAAAATTACTACAAGCACGAGATCATTTTGAAAAACAACAAATGCTGTGGCAATCGACAATAGAGAAAATGAATCAACTAAAGAGTGAAAAGACTGAATTGGAAAAAAAATTAATTAATGTTCAAACTGAAATATCATATAAAGGTGAAACGAATCGTAATATTATGGAGAAGTTGAAGTCAGATCTCAATAAAACCAAACAAGAACTGAACATATTGAATATATCAAAAATAAAGTTAGAAAATGAATTGATGGAAATGCGATGTTTCACTACGCGTATCGCTGCAAAAGATCTTGAATCAAGAGAAAAAGTTGCCGAAGCAATCGAATTAGTTGAAACGGCTGTGAGAGAAAGAGAAATAGTTTTGCATCGTGAAGCAGTAATCATTGACGAAAAAACAAAATTGGAGAGTCGATTAGCAAATTTATCAGATGAATTTGTGGCGCGTCTTGACAAAGAATTGTGCGAGTCCAGAGGTGATTTTGAGAGAAAAACAGAAAATTATTTGTCCGAAATTAAAGAACTGAAAGCCGAATTATGTGATAAAGAAATGGAAATAGATCGTATTAAACGACAATGTCGATCGATCACAGGCGAACTTATGAGAGCACGACATGGCGCTAAAAACTACGTTCAACATTCGAATTCAAAAGTTCGCGAGTTGGAGCAAAAATTCCAAGATTCACAGTCTAAATTAGAAATTTGTGGAGAGTCTCTTCAACATAAATTTGATGAAAAAATTCGCGAATATGAAATTCAAATATCGGAACTGAAAAAGAAACTTGCCCTTGCCAGTGATTGTTCGACACAAAATCTAGTACATAATCCGAAAATAATTGACGAAGAAATGAAAGAGTCAAATTATAGAATGAAAGATTCCGCTGATCAGTTTTCCGGCTTTGAGAAATGTCTGATGCGTTCTCTTGATGAACGCGAACGTATTACAAATGAGTTACGCTCTTTCCAAATAATTCATGATCGTGAAATGACACAGCGGGAGAATGAGCGTCGTTTACTAGAAGTCCGGATACGGGAATTGCAGAATGACATACGAAAAGCCAATGAACTCGCGGATAAGTCAATTGTCAGAGCTGATATGGCTGAAAACCATATCAAATCACTGGAAAAAGAACTGGAAGAACGATGCAACCAAGCAATGTAAGCTTCATTACAATACAAGTTGGCACATCCATTGCGATCAATTTTACGTACTGAATCAACACACTTGACACTCCCATTTCACATAGGGCATAACTCTGTAGCCTCTTCAATTAATTGAATGACATCATGTTTGTGATTTATTTTCTTTCATTTCAAAAGTTTCTGTAGCTATTCAGTTTTTAAACTCCATCATTTGTTTGCCCGATAAATCATTCGGTGAATTATATTTTTGTTACTTAGAGTGGAAAAAGATGATGTTGAATGTTTGAATGCAGAGGAAACATGGACGCAATCAGAAATGATGCGAAAAAAATATGAGAAAAAAATATCTGAGTTGACTAGATACGTGAAAATACATCAAAAATTATCTGCCAAGTGAGCGTAATTTTATTTTGTATTAATACAAATTCCGTATAAACACTAAAATAATCGAACATTTGTCTTTAGATGGAAAGAAGAAGCCCAAACGTTGGCGTCAAAGTTGGATGAACGATACAAAAATCTTCGGTCAAAAGTAAATATATTGAAGAAAGAGAATGAGGTGCTTAATAATGAGTTAGCGTCGTGGCGACAACAAATCACTTTGATTCATACACCAGCTGCACAACGGTATCATTTTTTTGCGTCACTCACCACAATCACATTCGTTTTTCAAACTCAATCTAACTAGCGTTTCATTCATTTTTTAGGTATAATCAAGGTGATAGTGGAAGATGACAACATCACCACTTTCATATGAATCCAACACTTAGTCCTGCATATCTTGAATCTGTAAATGAATCACTTCGTCATAATTATAATAATAATGAGTCATGGAGATATGAAATATGTTATTATTTGCAAAACCTTACCGAAATATAAATATACGATCAACTCAACGCTCAGAGTCGATGCATGCAGTGAATAAACTAGGAAACCAATACAGTGTTTCACTTTCTTCTTGGTCGTCCATCCAAACTAATCCCATTTTCACCATGTGATCTAGCGCTTTCTGCGATCTATCGCGCTCCCATTTTGATTCAATTTGTAGTTGCGCTATCGAGGTATAGGCATTTCCTGAATTGCTTGCTTGCTGAAGGACAGTAGTTTGATCCATGCTAAGTTCACCTGGTACCGACTGAACCAAATATTTTCCCCTTCCAATTGGTATTACACTGAAAGCATTTCCGAATATTTGTAATTTTTTCGCGGCTGCCAATAAATCTTCATTAGTAATTTCTTGATGTTCTTTTCGTCGTCCTCTCGCTTGAATTAAACGTTCCCGGAGTTCGTCTAAAGATATAAGGCCACCGTTCTTGTAATTGGTTGCCAAACACACTTCAACTATTTGCACTGCGAGGTCATAATAAAAATCACCTATACCCAAAACCGACCAGAATCCTTTTCCTGATGCCAATGGATCTACACCAATTGAGGCGCACATCTCGGTGAATTGTCGACGAAATTGCGCATTTTTCTTTATTTCATTTCTATGTTTCGTGGCAAATTGTTCAAGATTTGTACGAAAAATGTCCATTTGCCTTGTCATCTGTTCAAACTGGTTCTCTTGAATCTCCGTACCTTTGTCCTTGTATTTTTCCTGCTCAAATTTTTGTTTGTGAATTGCTCCAATTCCTGCTTTTCGTCTCATGCTGCAGCAGTAAAAAAATTGATTATCGCGGTTCCATCTTAGGATAGAGTTGCCGGGATTCGATCCACATAGCATTTCGTAGAGAAATACCATGTGAAAGAACAATAAGAATTCTATTGAATGCTATTGAATCTTACTGACATTCTCATTAAATTTTTGTAATATGAATTTTCCAACCATGTTCAATCGTAATTTGCTTCATCTCTCATTCATATAACTAAGATGTTCTAACGTATTCAAAGGATTTCATCGAAACCCTCCCTGAGCACGCGGAGAAATTGTCATTTCTGTCAAATGTGTGAGTTACAAATCTAATATTGATCGTTTCAAATTTTTATTATGAAAAAATAAATAGTGATTGTTCGTAAACCATAAATTTTCAAAATTCGGAATGAAATGCTAACGTCATTTCGTCTCGACGAAATTCGAGTGAGCTGTCACGAACATGAACTCAAAAGGGTATTTACCTTGATATATCTATTCGATTCTGTGTATAAATGAACTGATACGACGATCGTTATCATTTATAATAGATGAACAATTTTGAATAATTTCACATAAATGAACGTGTCAAGTTGAATATGATAATATAGGTTAAACTTTGGGAAAAGTAATACGAAAGATGTGCAGCATTGTGTATATAGAAATACTTGGACACTCTACTGGCTTGAACCGACAACACCAGACACACACACAAGTGCTCGTAGCTGATACGTCTATTCTGCTGAATACTGGTAACTGGTAACTGGTGCGCTATAAAACGAACGTCGTATCAACTAAAAACACTCACTTACGAGGAGCGCATACAACACTGAGATATTATTGTATATGTGCACACGAGTGTACAAATTCAGAATTCTAACTTAGGCAAAGTCTTTTTTATTTAATCATAATTTTTAATCGATGTAGACGAAAAAAGATTTCTCCACTTATGATCGCATCTGGGCTGCGTTGCCCACAATCTAATAGCGTCACGATTCCAGATTCATCATGAAAACAATTTTAATTCCATTAAAAAATAGTAGATATACAAATTTCCGATTCATATGAAGATTACGAGTATTACAATTGCAACAATCTACTCTAGAACTTTCATGAATTCTCGACAAGCAATCGTGCATGGCACTTACAAGTTCATTCTTATATTTGAAACAAACGCTCAATTTCCAAAGTTCAACATGTTTCAATGTTCTTTTTCTCTTCATATCTTTAGTAACTTTATAATATGTCGACAAGAGGAAATCTTCTCAGAAAATTCACGAGTACAAAAATATCATTAGTAGGAGTTGCCGAAAAAGATATCTATTAGTTGGTGCTGCGAGTCCTTAGTATGGCACCTATCGTTATGTTTCATTTCCTTCCCCATGCGATCAATATTCTTTAATAGCATTATTTCTAGTGATTAAAGAAAAATTATTGAAATGACAAGATATATGATGATATTTTTTGATCATTATTTGATAGTAATCTTCAACCGTGAAGAGAAAAAAAAAAAAAGAAATTCAAAACGCATACGATTTTCTGAATATAGTCGTACGTGTATTCCATTGTATGAAATACTGCACAATTCCACAAGTTCAATCAGTTTTAATTTTCATTACGGCATCATTGCTTTGACTTTGTGCGAGAACTTGTTCGGATGTTGATGATAATATGGGTTCTTTTAGGTTGGAAATCCACCTTTTGATTGAACTTTGACTAGGAACATTACACCCAACACTCCGCAATCGTTTTATGTCATTTCGAGAATAATGTTGAAATTTTTTTGCTGAGTTTTTTTCCGCTTCTATGTATGGGGTGTTCTTCGGATGGAGTTGTAATGATATAATAGCTTTTGCGACTGGTGATATATCCATTTCATTCACAATATTTGACACCATTCGTTTCTGTTGTTTCAATGTCAGTTTTTTCCCGGGCCATTTTAATTGTTTCCGCCGTTCCCAACGACGCACATTTTGTTTCAATGTTTTCAATTTTTTTCTAAGTAGCATATTCTGTTTGATTAGCTTTTCAATTTGTTTGTCTTTGCCCTGCTCTTCATTCATCTTTCGTAATAACTCTATAGTTGACATCGCCGTGGTGACTTTAGCATAATCTTTTTGTGTGGTAATATTCATTAGTTTTTCGATTGATACAAGCACAGGAAGTGGTGAACTCTCAATATCAATTGGATGGAATTCATCATTTGCGCCTAATATGAAAAGTTGGGACTTCTCTGCCGACTTTTTGGATACAAAACCATTTTCAACGTTTTTGATATATATTACTTCATTGGTCAGCTGAGTACTTTGATTTTTCTGTATATTATTGGTGTTTTCGTAATTAATATAAAAATCCAAACTATTGTCATCACTCAAATAATCGTCATCTACGAATAATTTCGGAACTCTGTTTGAGGTATTAGTTGCAGTTGGGTTAACTTCAACATTATTATGGCATGTGATTGAGTTGTTGTCAACTGATTCGTGATTATTGTTCGCATATCTATCTCCGAGATGTTGTGGATAATTGAGACGTGGTATGCTGTTACGTTTCAATGAATTTTTTTTTCCATCCGTGAAACATGAAGAATCAAAATGATCTGAACAAACGCCAGAACGTCGAATTGAACTGTCAGCTTTCTTTCGTAATTCATCATTGCCTATGAAGATAATTCATCATTGACATTATATACACAAATGTACTGATGTTACTGTTTTTCACGCTGATAAATGAATGAAGACAAATTTACATATAATAAGATGTAGTATATTTACCACAATTTTTCAACCATTTTTCACGCCTTTCAGGTTCAGTGTGGCTTGGAAATAAGAAAAGCTTTCTACCACCCATTCGATATTTTCCATTTTTACAGCCTTTATAGGAGCATCGATCGTATGCACTCTCACCGGGAATTTTTTCATCAACACCATATATTATTTTCGACATTATTTATGGACCTGAAAAATCATACCAATCATAATTCCATGCTCGATATATGTTTACATACGTATAGATATTTCAGGATGTCTCACCAAATAAATGAGATTGAGAAAAAACCTCGGGTCTCTCCGGCTTTTTTTCCTACTCCAGTAATTCTCCAACCGCGTAACTGCGAGGAAATATCACTACACGGGCGGCACTTTTTCAAACTATGAAAATATAAATAACAACTGACAATAGGGGTTTTCCCCTAAATTCAAGCTCAGAGTGATCGAAAATCTGACTACGGCGAAGTTACTGTAATTTGAGCTCTCTGAACTTTATACTACACCAAAATTTTTGAGTTTCACAATAATACATGTTATTTATTATTATTGTTTTTTTTTTTCAACAAGATTCAAATGAACCGCGTAATTTTTCATGTTCATGCATGCGCAGTAATAGTAATTTGAACGTGAAAAAGTAACTATGAAATAAAAAAATTAATTATTAACCAACAAAGATTGATTTAAAAAAAAAAAATAAATAAAATTCATTTACCGCCGCCAACTTGAGAGAGCTGTTTTGAACTTTGATGAACATCTCCAGTAATATCCACTATAGTATATATACAGTTGGGTGCATTGGTTGATACATACAATATTACCATATAGTTATATACATACATAGAGTATTGAAGGATTTAGATAGAAGCAGATTAATTTAAAGAGAGTGACTGCGGTTCAGGCTAGTGTTTATCGGTGTATATAGTATTTTTCGATGTATATAACGATGATGTCATTAATAGATATGTGAGAAATTGTATAAACTGTTCTATCACCCATATGAATTCATTAATAATTAATAATTGACAGCAATAATGGCTGCGGACGAAAAATTATTTTTCACTAAAACAGTGCAGCATTTGGCAAGATCGTTGGCAGGAATTAAGCCCACACCATGGGACAAGGCAAGTAATTTCATTTTTATTTTGCCCCATGCCAATATAAATTTTGTAAGAAATGTTAAGAATAATGTTTACATATTCATATAAGTATTCACATAAAGATTCTTATATTTTTTTTCATTTTCACATTCAGTTTAATTCAAGTAAAAGTATTAATGAACTGAAGTTACAATTAATTTGCCTCATATCTACATGATTATATAGGTGAATCGACTATTCAAACTGTGCCCACAAGAATCAGCGCAAGGTGTTTTTCGTATCGATCAACGTGCACAAGATGCGACAATTGCTCTTGGAATATATTTCCTAGAGTCTGGACTTCAACATCAAGATCGGATATTGCCATATTTATTGCGTTTGCTGCGCGGTTTGCCCAAAGTTGTTTGGTTAGATGAAATAAAAATCACTCTTATCGAGAGAATACCAATTGCTGAGCGATTCAGTTTCTGTCTCAATACTTTATTGAGTGATGTTGCGGCAAGATGTGAGCCCGCTTGTGAAGAAATTATTGCCAATCAAGTGGAACTTTTATCGGTAATAACAAATCTAATTCGAGGATGCAAAGAACAAAATGGAACTCGTGGGATGCAAGCCAAATGTACAATTTAAACATTTGCTATCCAGTTATACTAAGAAACTTCAATCTTCCTTTCAAATGAAATTATTTTGTTTGTTTCGTACAGTATCGCTGTGTAAATGCCTTGTACCCACATTACTTGGATTGGCAAGATCAATGGGACGATTCGCCTGTGTTGATCCATCTCTTTTATGCCGAATTTTTCCACAGCCAGAGCCACTAGTGAAGACATTATATAATGAATCATCGCCGAACAAAAGACATCTTAGTTTTTCGAACTTTCGTCCAATTATCCCTCGATCTTTGAGCGGCAACTTGAATCCACATTTGTCGATAGATACTGCACAAGCAGTATTGGCAATTGGCGATGATCCGAATTCAATGATGAAAAAACAATCGTTCCAATCTTATCTTTCAGTCCCTTACGATCCTTCCACATATTTCTTCATGCGATACGGCTCCAGTTTCAATCAATTTCCACAAATGCGATGCAATGAAAGTCCCGAAAAACGATCTGGAATGCTGTTCAGTATTGTTCACCTTCAAAGTGTGTTGGCGTTGGCGAAGAAATTGCTGACAAAAGATATATTGGCTTTTCTTGATGAAGAAGCGCAGCAGGTTACACGAGCTATCACTAATATATATTCTCTTCTCCATTCTCAGCTTTGATGCGTCATCTCTATATTTATTTATTTGTAGGTTCATTTCTCCGGTCAGGTGCAAATATTTCCTTATCGATCGTTTAGCGAAACAATGAATCTGGTTATGGTCGCGCTCTTACGTGAATTACTTCAAAATCAACGTGACTTACCTACTCCATTCACGCGAGACGTCCAAGAGTTTGTCAAAGGACTTTTTCTGTCTGGTCAAACAGAATTGCAATCACGACAACATGATGCAAGTGAACGTGAGGATTTTGACACCAATTTCAGAACTGTCAACAGATTCAAAGTGAATGTGATGGCTAATTCGGCATGCGTCGACTTGCTAGTATGGGCGATCGGTGATGAAACAGGTATGTTATTCTTTCATTACTTTCATTAACTCACAAAATGAATACCAAAAATGTGATATCAAAATATTTACTGGCCGTTTAGACGAAGTCTAATCCAGTGAAAAACTCTTGATGAAATATTGACGTTTCAGTATTCAGTGCCGCCTCCCACGAAATTCCAAAAATTAACTTTTTTATATATTCAGTTTTAGAATGAAATTTTCTATCAAATCCCGGAGAAATATTCGAACAATATGGCAGTACGTAATTCACTGAATAATTGTACAGATCTAACACGTAAGATGTACCCTCAATGGTATCGATATAGAATTGGTTCAAATAATAGAATTTCAGGTTCAAATAGAATATTTCTATCGTATAAAAAATTTTTTTCCCCCGGTGTAACGGATAAAATTGAATTATATTATTTTCCAGCAAATGGCGAGTACGATTTGTCTGCACTCTACGCGGATCTCGGTTCCATGCTCATCGGCAAGGGTATCTCGAATTGCCCATCTCTAAAGCGACTGTGCATGTCATAAATGCTAATAGTAGTAAATTATACAACTCGCTTGATAATATTTACAACCATACCAACCACAATTAATAATTGACTATACCTCGCGACTAAACAAATTTCTCAATCCATTACCACGTAATATGAACGTCTTCGGATACTAATAAAATTAATCAGAAAATTATGTTATTCAGTTTTATTTCCAAGAAAATGAAATGAAAATTGCTCAGAGCTCACGTCCCCGTTCAATAATTTAATATCACCATTTCTTTCCAACAGGTGCAGATAGTCTGTGCAGCCGTTTGACAGAGAAAATTAATTCAAATCATGGACCAAAATTGGTTCTGGCCCACATGCCACTATTAATGGTTTGCCTTGAGGGTCTCGGAAAACTTGCCCAGAAGTTTCCAAATATTGCTATCACATCTACGTATAACTTACGTGATTTCTTAATGAATCCATCACTCATCCTCGTGAAACTCCATCAACAATTTAAGGAAAAAATGATTAAAAACAATGAATTTCGTGCAACTGTTCAAGGAAAAGAAGTAGAGGAAATGAAACAAACAATATCACCGGCACAAGCTGCATTTGAGAAATTACGCGACGCGGCAATTAATAATTTATGTATTGCATTAGAGGCGGCACAACCAGTTTATCCAAATTGTGTTCCCGCATTGGTGAGCAGTGCTTCAACGCGAATGTGCAATTTGGAAAAGAGCGATGGAACAGAACGTTTGACAAACGAACTCGTCGCCGAGAACATAATGATTATGCTTGGACATGTAGCAGTCGCATTGAAAGATACCCCGAAGACAACAAGTAGTATACTCCAATTTTTCGAGCAAAGTTTTTGTCGCGATCCCAGTGCTCTTGATAGTTTGATTGTTGATCAACTCGGGTGTATGATAATCGCAAAATGCGAGGCAAGAGGCGAAATAATGCAAATGTTTTCTGTTTCACTGGAGTCGAGTGGCGCGTCATATGCTACGAATGTCGATCGCAAACAGTATCGTCACGTTACTGGGGCTGTTACAAATGCATTGGCTAATATTGCAGCAAATTTACAGGGTGAAGACGAATTAGATAATCTGCTGCTGCGGTTACTACAGCTGTTTGTATCAATGGGGCTTGAAGGAAAACGCCAAAGTGACAAAATAGCCAGCAGTGCAACATCATTTGGAACAATGTCGACAATGACTAAAACTTCTAGTGTTGCTGGTAATATTGGTGCTCTTATTCCTGTTATTGCCATACTTGTACGTAGATTACCGCCGATTCGACAACCGAGCACACGTGTTCTCAAACTATTCAAGGACTTTTGGCTATATTGTGTTGTTTTCGGATTTGTACCAGTTGAACCACCATCTTCGAGATTATGGCCAACTGAATGGTATGAGGGTGTCAGAGAGATCGCAATCAAGTCACCGTATTTAATTGCACACACAAATGCCAAATTAGAGATGCGTGAACTGCAATACACGTCAGCAATGCGCAATGAAAGCGTGTCAATGAATGAATTACAAGAATTGAGGAATCAAATACTCAGAATGACCATAAGATCGAGTGATGTAGCAGCTTATGTAACTAAAATGCAGTTTGCACAAATAACATATTTATTGTCAGTGTATTGGGTGGAAACATTGCGCGTTGCTAATAGTCCGGAGCCAAGCTTGCAACCAATAATGGAATATTTGAGCGACTCAGATTTACAAAAGGACAAAAGTGGAATGTGGCAATGCATTTGCAGCGTTGGCGATTCAGTATTTGAGAAGTTCAAAGGTGTTATGCTACGGAAACCGAAAGACGAGCGTCGGGAACGCGAACTTGAAAATCATGCACAATTTTTATTGGTCAATTTCAATCATGTGCATAAACAAATTAGACGTGTGGCCGATAAATATCTGAGCGATCTTGTTGATGCATTTCCTCATCTACTATGGAATTGTCGAGTTCTGTGGAGTATGCTAAATATTCTTCAAGTTTTAGCATTTTCCCTGCAATTAAATCCAAATGAAGAATCACCAACATTGCGCATCGAAGGAACAATGCATAGCATTCATTTGATGGATTCGCTCGAGGCAAGGGAAATAATTGTTAAAGATTTTATTGCGAGGTGCAAAGAAATTGTTCAGGAAGCAATGAAATGGGCGCCGCACGCTACTAGATCACATTTGCAAGAATATATTAATCAGATCCCGCCAACTGGGATACGACACCATGCTGGTTTGGCGTTAGCCACTGATTCTGTTCTTGAATTAATGGATCTCGCTGTTCCATCAACCAATCCAATTACTACTAATTCATTGGACAAACGGCGTGACAATAAGGGCGCAAGTTCTTGGCTTCTATTATCAATGATGTCACAACGCTCGCGGTTTGCAGGTGAAGTAACTGGTATGCTTGCATTAACTCGCGCTGATTCGCCGAGCATTGAGTCATCACCAGAGGCAGGGAGAAATTTAGTAATTGATCGTGTAATTGCTGCTGTTCGGCACGCATGCCAATGTCGCGATGATATGCTCTATCGGAATGCATTATGGCGTGCCACTGCATTATTAATTTCGAATCCGGGATTGTCCCGAAAGCTTCTTCACGTTGTTGCGGGTTCACAAATTCAATTGTTCACGCATGCAGCAATGTCAACAGCAGTTGATTGTTGGCAATGGATATTGACAGCACGGCCAGATTTGAAATTACGTTTTCTTCAAGAAATGCTCTCGGCTTGGCAATACGCTGTAGATAAACGAATGGGATTATTTTCAATAGATAAACAGGGTGTGAGTCCTCTCGCTGTTTACGAAGGCTGTGAGCTTAAGCCGAATCCACCGTATGTGAAACCCCATGAAACTTGGGTAACATTTATCATTGAACTGATTGAAACTGCGAAATATTGTTGTCAAGATACGGTCGAAATGATTGCGATGCTGTTACATCGTTCATTGCCAATGACTGTTGGTGCTGTGAATGAAGAGCCAAGCTTGAATCGTCATGTGGCGGCAGTTGGTGCACGTTTTAAATTGTTGTGCTGTGGATTAATATTGTTGCAAGGTGACACACTACCAAAATCATTAAATAAAAATGTATTGCGCGAACGTATATATGCTAATTGTTTGGACTATTTTTGTCGTGCTCGACAGACACCGACACAAGAACCAGATCAATTACGTGATGATATCGTAACATTGATGCGTTTTTGGCACGTTATGCATAGCGATAAAAAATATTTGAAGATGACTGGTGAGGCTGACTTTGAAATGCTAATGGAACAGCAAACGACTTTAACGTCCATCGAAGCTCAATCATCAGTTAACTCATTAACACCAATGCCACGTGATTTGATGAAACAGCCAGGCGGATCAGGTTGGATTGCTACTGTTCCATTATCAGCTAGTAGCAATGCATTGGGTAAACGTAGTAATCGGAGCAAGCGTATGATGCATAGTAATGTTTTTGTCAAGGACTACATAAGAAGGCGAAATTTGATTTTGCAACTATTGGCAGTGGAAATAGAATCATTATTGGCGTGGCACAATCCTGGTAGTAGGGCTGAACTTGCAGTGGCTGGTGAAGCTGCTATTGCTGAATGGCGTGCCAAAACTATGAATGAAAAATGGCGTGATTATACACGCCTTGCTTGGGATATTAGTCCAGTATTAGCAGTATATATGCCAGTACGCCTAAAAAATTCAGATACAATTATGAAGGAAGTTTGTCGACTAGTTCGACTTAAACCAATACCGGTCATGCACATTCCTGAAGCACTTCAATATCTTGTAACAACTGATTCACTTTTGAATGACTCGCCTGAACTCGTTTACATGCTGACATGGGCGCGAGTCCCGCCAATTCAAGCACTTGCATTTTTCTCGCGTCAGTTTCCACATCATCCAATATCAGCACAGTATGCAGTGCGCGTCTTAGGCAGTTATCCGGCTGATGCTGTGCTATTTTACATTCCACAATTGGTTCAAGCTGTACGTCATGATGCTATGGGCTATGTAATTGAATTTATCAAAGCAATATCCAAGAGATCACAAGTGGTGGCTCATCAACTAATTTGGAATATGCATACTAATATGTACATGGATGAAGAGAAGCAAATCAAAGATCCTGATATTTTTGATACTCTTGATGCATTAGTTAAATCTATTTTGGGATCTCTTTCTGGCCCGGCCAAAGCATTTTATGAACGTGAGTTCGACTTTTTTGGGAAAATCACTAATATATCAGGGGAAATCCGACCATATCCGAAAGGACCGGAGCGCAGAGAAGCGTGTCTCAAAGCACTCCGTAAGATTTCAGTTCAACCGGGATGCTATCTTCCATCAAATCCAGAAGCTATGGTTATCGATATTGATTATAATAGTGGACGCCCCATGCAGAGGTAAAATATTATTTGTCTTTCATCTTTTTTATATCGAACCATTTTAGAATTCTTTTAATTTTGGTTTATTCTATCGAAAAGATACGCTAATTTTCAGCCTACAATTCAGCCATGATCACATCTTCCATGGAAACTGTAGAAAAATTTTGTAGAATCTAATTCTTTTGTAAAGTATGACAGATAGTAGAAAACAAATCTTATAATATAAAAATTCAGAGTTATAAAATTATCCAACTGATCAAATTGAAAGGTAGTTAAAAAATCTAATGGGAAAACGGTGTGTAACCGGGTTCAGCATACTGCGTTGCAAGAATTTGGGGTGATGTTTGGGAAACAGTTTTTGATTGGTGCATATATTGGTTTTTCAGTGCGGCAAAAGCTCCATTCCTTGCCCGATTCCGAGTACAACGCTACGGAATAAAAGAACTTGAAAACATTGCAATGGCTGTATCAGCAAATGCGAAAGTCGAAACCAAATGTGCGGGTTCAGAGACTTGGCAAGCAGCTATATTCAAAGTTGGTGACGATGTGCGACAAGATATGCTTGCACTGCAGGTTATTGGTATATTCAAAAACATATTCCAGAAAGTTGGATTAAATCTCTTCTTATTTCCATATAGAGTTGTGGCTACCGCCCCTGGTGTGAGTTTTAATCTGCTTACATATTTTTATTTGACGTTTCTAATAAACAATAACGTTGATGAATTTTGAATCAATTTCATCTACTGTCGTTAGTGTGGTGTGATTGAATGCGTCCCAAATGCTGAATCTCGTGATCAATTGGGTCGTCAAACAGACTTTGGAATGCACGAATATTTTCTGGCAACATATGGCGATGAAACAACCAACAAATATCAAAATGCTCGACGGAATTTTGTCAAATCAATGGCCGCATATAGCGTCATAACTTATCTCCTACAAATAAAAGATCGACATAACGGCAACATTATGCTCGATAATGAAGGTCACCTTATTCACATTGACTTTGGATTCATGTTCGAAAGTTCACCAGGCGGTAATCTTGGGTTCGAACCGGATATTAAACTTACTGATGAGATGGTGTTTGTTATGGGCGGAAAAATGGAAGCTGCAACATTTCGATGGTTCATGGAACTTTGTGTTCAAGCGTTCCTCGCAATAAGGTATCGATCCGTTATTTCAATTCCGTTATAATGATTTATCTTTTATCAATAAAATAAGAGGTTTGATTTCAATCATTTACTCTTCCAGACCATACCAAGAGGCGATAATCTCTCTAGTTTCATTGATGTTAGACACAGGATTGCCGTGCTTTCGAGGACAGACGATAAAATTATTGCGAAGTCGTTTTGCGCCCACGGCTACAGATCGTGAAGCAGCAGCGTTCATGCTTAACGTCATCCGTAGTAGTTTCCTAAATATCCGTACCAAAACTTACGATATGATACAGTATTACCAAAATCAGATTCCATATTAATTTTATGAAATGAGTAGTTATTCAATGCCAAAATTTATATTTGATCTATTGTATATATTGAAATTGCCCCGGCGCGATATGTGAATGTACTCACTTCACATGCTAATACATTTACAGGTATTAATTCCCTTGGTGTTTGATGAATATGTTGTATATAAAAACGACAAATAACGAGAATAATATGGGGGTGGCGTTGAAAATAGTTGAGATAGAGTGTATGGAACATTTTACACAAATGTGATTCTGTGCAGATTCGTATGATTTTTGTTTCAAACTTATGATGCAAGTTGTACTATTATGTCTGTTTATTCATTAAATTATTTGATGTTGAAACGATGAGTATATTATTAATCTAAAATTTTCACATGTTCGACATGAACATGTATACATTTATTTCGCAGGTGTAGTGATTCAGAAGAACGGAGAAAAGAATGTAGAAAGCAGACAAAAGGTAATGTGACTAGACGAAGTCATCAATTTTCATCTCCCATTATCATTGAAATCTCATGTACATTTCAGTACAATTTTCATGTTTTCATTATATGCATTCCCTACGCTCTATCAGGACAATGAGGCCGTGTTTCGATCAAATATTCACTTTCTGTGAATTGCGATTTTCGTGTCCCGGGACAGCCGCTATGCGATTAATATGGAATATCAATTAATTTTTGTTTTATAGTTTTGGCTGAAGAAAAATTTCTTTTCTTCAATGAAAATATCACTAGACTTAATGAGATTTATTGAGGTACGTTAGAGTCGTAGGACTTTAAGAATGGGCCATAACCAAATGTTAATTTCGGGCATAAATATCTCCATACGATTGAAACTACAAATTACTGCATAATACTTACTCTTTAATATGAGCAAAAATCACATATAATTTAATGATTGTATTTACTACAGTGAAGAAATAATTTTCTATAAGAATCCTGACTGTCCAACTTCATCTGGATACTTTGGCTTCTCAAATTCGCTCAATGGTGGATCATAAACTTGGTTGGGAGTTACAGGTTTCACTATTGATGCGGCTACTGCCGATCTGAAATAATTCTCAAAGATAAACATTTTTGGCTGTTGATAATAGCTTGAAAATATTGGTAAGAAATAAAGAATACCTGGAAGTAATTTGCTTATTAGTGGCAATAACTAGTGGTGGTTCGACCAAGCGTCGCGCATCTCTAGTGTGATAGTAAATTTTTGTTGTTCTATGAAATGGACCACCAGGAACGTCAGGAGGTGGTTGAGTTCGTGCAGCAAGTTCGTCCGCAAATCGTAAATGGGGAACAAATTTCCTCTGAAAGTTTATGTTCAACAAATTAAAATGACAATTGGCTCATTCTTATATTATTGTTATGTAATTTGTCGGAATTATTTTGAATGGTATAGGTTAGACTAACAACTCACTCCGCGAAGTATTCTCCGAAATATTTGTATTAACGGGCCAACGTCACGACGTGACATATTCGGAGGCATTTCTCATAAACAATATTGGGCGCACGTTACGTCGTTACGTTGCGTTAAATAGCGCTGGTCCGAAAATCTCACGGGATAAAGTTGGGAACAGTATTAGGAAAAACAAAGGAAAAGTCAAACGGACATAAGGTGGTATACGCAACGAAATGAATTACCAACGTACAGTGTAGCCAATACCAACCCGCGAAAGACTGTAACGTTTTTTATATCTTTCTTTCTCATTGTGCTTGACGCTTGTGCATGCGCGTATTTCACAGTCTGGAGAAATGACGATTGACGACTGCTCATTGAGTATGCCGCTATCACTTGAGCTAAATTTTCATCATGCCGAAAATCAGCGGAGCCATCTCATGTTTATATCCAAATTTTCTTTATTTTGATTCGCATACGTATATGTATGCATATGCGTATGTATTGTAAATAAGGCAGCAATTGATCAGACATTTCTGTTGATGCGGTGGAGAATTAAATATACTATTGAGAAGCCGAAAGGAGGACATGGTCTTACTGGTGATAATATATACCAACCCGATTTATATTAGACTCAGGAATTCATTGATTGATATATTATCTCATAATAATTTCAAATCTTTTTGTATGCCATTTTCTTATCAGGAAAATTCGACACTAAGAATATGTGCCAAAGCTAGTTGTGCAATTGAAGTATCGACTATATAAAAGGATGCTCCTTTTTGATATGTTCTTTCTTATATTTGCTCCTTAGCCAGAAATAAACAGAGCAATTTTACATAATTAATGAGGGTGCTTGGGACAACTGGTGATGTCTCCAAAATATGAATACATTACTATGCGCGCGTGCATAAAGTTTAAATAACGGTAGTAAGGATGTAAGCCGTACAAACAAACGTTGTTATGTATGACATAATCGGTGACGTCATGACTCGCAATGACTCGTGTTCACCAAATACTCACGAAAACACAAAAAACACAAACGTCCATCTATGAGTGCTTGTATTTCTTGGGACTATAATTAAAATAAGTATTTGTATTGATTGTCCAAGAGTATGGACTTTCGGGCATTTGTTCAGCATATTCTCTATTTCATATTTCAACGTTCGATACACTTATTTTTCGTGTATTCCATGTTCGATCGTTTCGTATTTGTATAACCTGTCTCATGTTCTAGCTCTGATCTGATGAAGACGATGTGATAAAAGTTCGATTCGACAAATCAAATTCAACGCTGGCGCCAGACAATTACAGTTGAATTTATCTTAAATTCAGCATGATTATTATACTTATTCGGTGGGTTGATATTGACGATTCATGCTAACCCTCGTCTGTGAGCAAAAGTTAAAGGCTTCCATCAAACCATTATGTTTGTGAGAGCCGTATATATGTATCTATACCGTGTACGTGGGACATTGTATGAAAAGACACCCTGAAGGGATATATTCGAAGAAAAAACATTGTGTAGATAAAATGAATATTTTTTTGTCACGCCATGATATATATGACAGTAATGGCAAAAACTTATGCGGAGCATGCGATGAGGTGGAGTGTGCTGTGTGAGGACTGTCATGAAAGTTGAGCGTTTGAAGATACGAACATGAGTGACAAGGTTGAATGGAAGTTGGGTTATAACTGGTTATAACTACGGGTACGGAGACGGGTAGGGTGGAAAATAGTAGGAAACCGAGGAGCGCCGAGGGGTGTGTGTGTTTCTGTCTGTCTGCCTCTGTGCGCGCGTGTGTGCGTGTGTGTGTGTGTGTGTGAGAGAGAGAGAGAGAGAGAGAGCGGTAAGGAACAATTTTTCGAGTTCTCTCCCTACCTAACCCCCAGCACAGTGATTGATTCTCGTGAACAGGTGCAGTGCGATTGGTCGCTGAATAAAGTTGGAAACATTGTATATACAGTTGAATAGTTAGCGCTAGTGCAGTTGGTCCAGTTGTTGCCCCGATGCGTGTTGTGAAGTTGTACATATTCGTACTCATACCTGTCGAATTTTAAAATAACACAATGCATTGGTGATTTTTAATTGATCGATTCAGCAATTGATGGTGGAATTGCTGAAAACTGCATATGTATTGTGCGCTCATATAGCCAATTTGTTGTGATATTAATTGGAGCGTGTGGAACGGCATGAATGTTTACAACGCATCGTCTACAGCCACCACGGTGGTACCCACGGCCGTTGCTGCTGGGGTGCTAGACGGCTCCGACGATTGGGCTGAATTCTGTGATAGACACGCCCGCGCAGCAGCATCGGACTTCGCGAAGGCATTTTGCACATATGTGAGCCTGAATCTTCCGGAAAGTGCTCGAGCAACACTTTCGCATCGCGATTTTCTCAGGAAATTCATTGACACATTTTGTGAACACTTTGAGAACGAGTATCTGAGACGTAGTGCAAGGTTGGTGGTATTATCCCAATACTCATTTCTTCTCTCCCAACATTATTTTCGCCATATTCAATTTTTCTGTACGTCTTTAGTTTTCATACTATAACTTATTTAATATATCAACTACCAATCATTGATGCTACATATTTCACACATTCATATGTATTTAAAACACACTACTGATGAGTAACTCAAGATGAATTGATGATTATTTACTTTCAGATCACCGTCATTTCACGACACACGCCACGTGGTATCTAACTCTGCTAGTCAAAACAATCGAATATCGACGAGAGCATCGTCGCATGAAGAATTTAGTGATTATTCAGAACATGATGGTGAAATCGTGTCACCAAAACCCGTGCACAAGCCATTTTTCCGAAGACTATCGTTTAAAGGCCTCAAAAAAGGCAAAGGCTTGTTCCATAGGCATCAGAGCGATGAGGTTGAGCTATCACACAGTGAGAGTCGTAAGGAAAAGTACTCTAAATCTAAATTGTCAAAAATTGTAGTTGAATGCAGGAAAGAGGGTGTGGTTAATTCATTAATGGGTGAAAATGCCGATGGAACTCAAAAATGGGAAAAATCACGATTAGCATTGATCAAAGCAATTGGAGGTTATATGTTGGAATTTTATTCCCCACCAAAAGCGGTGAAACCGCGAGATGGGGTTTTTTGTTCAGCAATAGTTGAAGCACGTGAAACAACAGCGTTAGAAATGCCCGATCATGAGAATACATTTGTATTAAAAACTCAGAATGCGGAGTTCGTTATGGAAGCTCACGATTCGGCAGATATGCGCTCTTGGTTAGCAACAATAAAATATTGCATGCGAACTGCTCATTTGAATTCAATGAATTCAACAACAAGTGATACAACAACAACGATGGATGGTTTGGGATCATCTTCGACCCATGAGAGTGATAGATTGCGCGCTAATTCAGCAAGCAAAAGTTCAAGGAGTGCTCATGACTATGGCAATGATGTTGGGAATCCACCAGAATTACCGCCGAGACTGCGCACACGTAGCAATAGTAATCTTGAATTGTGTTCGTCGCAACAGGAAATCGAGCAAAGTACAATTTACATGATTTTCAAAGTTTTGCAATGTGAGGAATGAATCTCTGATGAAAGTTAATGTTCCCTCGAGCCGTTGAAGATATAAATTGATATAAGTCACTGAAGAATTACATAATATTAACATTCGAAATGAGATTTCATTTCTCTTGTCGCATTCTCATGTATGTTCTGTATAGGAAACAAATTCTAACAATGATTTCTCGTAGTGTGTGGAAACGAAGGTGAGCCAGACTTCGCCGTAAGTTTGAGAGAATTTCCATGGTTCCATGGTACACTCCCGCGATCAGACGCAGCCCAGCTTGTTTTGCATAACGCAGCGAATGGTCACGGTGTATTTCTGGTACGACAAAGCGAAACAAGGAAAGGAGAATTTGTTCTCACCTTCAACTTTCAAGGAAGGGCAAAGGTTTCACTTTTTACGTATTTTTTACTTCTACTTTAATACGGTTAGCACTTTTTAGAGGGTGATATGCAATCAGAAGATCCAATGAAACATCATATCGAATATTTTCATGATCTTTAGCAAATTAGGAAATAGTATCAATCGAGATATCTTTTCATATTGAAGTATGTATTGTGTCAAAAAATGTTTACCAACATAAATGATCAGTCAGAACATGTCTGATACTAATTCAGGTGTTAATATGGCGTGAAGGCTGAGAATTCCGATAATGCACTCTAATCAACACCTGGAAAATCGGTCAAATATAGTTTTTTCTCTATCCTGTGCCCTAATATTTGGGTTTTAATTTAGACGAAATTAACCGATACATCAACATTAGATGGACTAATTTGCATGTGTTGTCGAACGCTATTTTCATATTATAAATCCTCGCACCGGTATGTAGACTTTTTTCTCCGTGCCTAATGACAAACGCGAATTGTTACTCGACATTTTCTGATATGAAAGCGAAGAGCGCGATTTTACAATTCGGAGCATGGCACCGTCTGAAAATTAAGTCGACTTTGGTAGGACGATACTGAAAAATCAATCCAGTAAGAGTATAGTAGTGAGGTAGATGAATGTTGCGTTTCAAAAATCATAATTGTGTATAAAAAATTGAGAACAAAAAAAAAATTTCATCACTGATACTTCCAAATGAAAACTACATCGATTGGAAAAAAATAGTATATTGTCTGACAAGGGATAGAACAAGACGATTCCAGACGAGAGTGAGGATTGCCCGCCTGAGAAAAGCGAGAGCTGCGATCATCAGAGTCTGAAATCGTGTTTCATTACGTGTTACACACTTTACTTTCCATATTACCTGTAATGAAACTGGGAGTTCCAATGTCTTGAAGCCAGTCGAAACAGGACAATTTCAGATGAATAGTGGACATTTGTCAGATTATTCAATGGATAGAGGATATGTTCCGATATACACTGCCAGTACTGGCCAGTGGTTACAGTATACGGAATTACTGTGTGACGTCACATTACCCAGTACTGGCAGTGTATATCGGAACATACCCAGAATCACAATTATCTGTAGGTACACAAAAAACAAAAGCCATTCTATCCGCCAACAGTCGTATTGGTTTGAAATTGTCTTGTTTCGACTGGGTAAACAGGCATTGAAATTCGCAGTTTTAATGCAATTAACATGAAAAAAATTTTTTACGCTCTTATGACTTCACCGATGTACCTTCTGACATGATATACCCTTGTGACTACTACAATGCGATGCATTGAGGTGAATGCTTATGAGTGTATTAAGAACCTGTTTCACATTTTTTAATTCAACACTGTTGTTCCATTAGAGGTCAACGTCAGTAATAGTATGTAAAGCTAAGTAACATACATTCGCCCGTTTATTTCTATTTAAACAAATTTGGGCCCTTTGACGTATGAGCAGAACAACATATTCAAATACTATGAAAAAGTTTTAGGGCTCATGAATTTGTTGTTTGAATAAAACCACTCAAGATGCACTGGGAGTTTGGAATTTAAATCGGATTTTGTATCTCTTGAAAAAATTCCTAATTTCGTATACCCACATTTTTTTTGATATTGAGATAGATTCTTTTGATCAACCAACAAATAGGAAATGTGCCCATACAATAGTATTTTGTATATAGTATATGCAGATGCAGACTTCATCTGTTTGTAAGGTGTACGAGGCAGTTATTATGCATGCAGACTCCTTCACTCATGTCCAATAGCATATTTATCTTCCAATTCTCAGAATATATTTTAATTTGATGCTCCTTCTCTATCAATACTATAACGTTCAACTCTGATATAATTCTCATATTGGTTATTTCTTCAACAGCATTTGAGAATGACACTGAATGATCAGGGACATTGTCGTGTTCAACATCTATGTTTCCCAGCGATTCTCGACATGTTGGATCATTTTCGACAAAATGCAATACCATTGGAATCAGGCGGAACGGCTGACGTGATGTTAACAGAATTTGTCGTTGCTAATCATGCACTCCGATCATCAGCACATCCGATAACAAATATAAATCCACAAATATCCCAGGAAAGGAGGCCGGCTATTGCACCAGAGCCAAGAGAAGTAAGAGTCAGCAGCGGCAGTCTCACACCTCACGAGTGAGTGCGAGTGGCCGACTCCCACAGTCACAATCTGATCTGATCTTACGGACAGTGAGTAAATACCACGCAAGCTGATGTCCAATAATTGATTGGTTCATTCCTCCCCTCGTGAATATGAGAGAAAAATAACGTAAAGTAACCCAAGAATGGAAATAAATTTATCATCCGCACGCGAAATTTAAAAAAATGAGTCTACATTTGAGTCGACCGTGGGTGAACGGGCTCGCTTTCACACAAACATCTGCTTCTGAGGTGATACATAATTCGTTATTTAGCTCATAACCTGCCCGTTCCAATATATATAATACCTGATTTTTTACCGAAGTTGTGTACCGAATTGATCATTCTCATCGATATTTCATGTTGAAAATTTAAGAGACAGCTTTCTCTCGAAAAAACGGTCACTTAATTGGAAACCAAGTATGGCGACAAAAAATCTTGAAAAATTTCCAACACTTGGAATTTAATATGTTTTAAAATATATCACGCTTTTTACTCCAAAAAATCTCAAGGATTTCTTAATAGATGAACATAGTCCAAACTCCATTCGACGATTGATTACCGAATGCTTTGAGCAATGTACATTCATATTTCCTTAATTAATAAGGATAAAAATCGCAAATTTGAAATGTACAGTTTTTCCATTGAATATTATAAGAACGACATACGTCACGCAAATTGCAAAATCGGCTGCGTCTAAGCTAATTAGTTGGTCCGAAATATCCTGTTCCGAACGCATATGAATGCTGCGCGACCGTAAATTTCTCTCCGGGATTGATTATTCCACATCTTATCGACAAACCATTCAATTGATTGATAAAGGAAGGAACAAAATGTAGGCCACTCCACTAAACGGGCTACACGATGATTAGAGAAACAATTGTTCAAAGTTCACGTATCGTTCATATATTAGTACCAAACGGCGTGAATTAGTGCATTGGCATATAATGCCTCTCGAGTCTAACATAGACAAATACGTGGAATGAATTGATTTATTTCCGTGCAAATCAAAACAAAAATCATTGTTCCAGGTTGGAGTTGAACTAACGATAACACTTTGAACAGATACAACAAAGAAGTATTCTGGTTATTTAGTTTCCTGAAATTATTAATGGAATTACGATGTTCGATCCCACCTCACAGGTTTATCGATAATTGGGAAAAAAACTTGTTCTGATGGAAAACCATCCATCAGAACAGAAATGTTGACGATTGAGTTTTCGAACGATAAGCCAGTATGGGACGATTTGTCTTCGTAATTCTCAAATAATCGCATGTAACAATCTGCGAAACCTAGTTTTGGAAGCAGCTCATTTGACTCCCAAGTGCATTTTTTTTCATATTATTAATTGTAATAATTCAGCACTGGTGATTAACTAGTCATCTCCGAGAGGTAAAGTGATTTTATATCTATTCCGAAGATGCCCCGGTGTTATTTATATTCATCTTGTGTAAAAATTGTCTCCATTATCATCTCATATGTCAAAAAACGGATAGGCTTTTGAGATAATTTTGAGATCGTATTCGTTCACTATCTTCATAGTTGATTATAAAACTTATGTTCAAAGTTGAGACGAGCCAATGAGTAGCCATTCCAATTGGTCTTCGTAGCAGTCCGTGTACGGCTTTTAACCTCTTGTTTCTCTTATCATCGTTGATGAGAGTGATTCATTGATTAGAGGGAATATTCCGTGAACTAATTGCTTGATACGGGAAATTATCCGGCTATCCATATATTGAAATGGCATATCGCAATAAAATCTTTCTATCGACGAACAATCCATGTCTACTAGATGTAAATAATATGACGTCTCGTAGTGTATTCTATTCTAATTATATATGTGATTGGAACTATCATCACGACTAATCATATCCTTTACTTCGATTCGATCAACTATTCATCGAATTTTTTGTGGTATTTGAAAGATATGATATATTTTGAATAATTCAGGTTCAAACTTATGGGGGATCCTTGAGAACCAGAACCGAGTCATTAGATCCTCTGGAGCAGCATAACACAGTTGTGGAAACAACGTCCTCGGCACTTACTGGCAGAGCTATCCAAAATGACTACAGCTTCCTTTGACAGTGGATCCACCGTACTTTTCCACCTGGATATCGATTGGCCTGTCCACCTGACTAATCTTATCATCCAGTGAGTAAATTATCTCAAGCACCAAGTCCTCATGATTTGTAGGGTTCACACAATGGCAACTAAGTTAGTGTCAAATTGAATGCATTTAAGAATCGTCATCATGAACTTTATTTCTGTGAAATGCCATTTGTAGAATGTTGTTGTGAATATGGCGTATAATGAGAATGATGTGAATAGCAAAAAGGAGAGGAGAGAAGTACGTAACTAAAAGCTCAAATGTTATCCACTGTATACGATCAAAATCTTATAATTATTAGGGTAAAAAAATTAGCCGATGTATTTTTTTCCGCCAGTCTTTCTCTCACTCTTCGTCCATCTCACGAATCACGATTCCAGCTAATTTTAAATATCGCATGTGCGCAGCCACCATATCTATTTAGGCTGAATTTCGAGCGACTCATTTTGTCTCCACAGTACAATGTATTAATATATAATATTGTATAAAACAAGGGAGTGATTATCAATGATATTTGGAGCAAGGGAGAACACTTATTGGAGATATCGCCTCGCTAAATTATCAGCGATTACGGTGATGGAGGGGGAGGGGGGTATTCAGAATCCATAACGTTTATGTGATCAGCAAATTGTAAATATAGTGTTATTATATATGTAGAAATATTATATTCTATCAATTCCTTACATTGCCGTTTCGAATTGAAATTATAGCTAATGTATTTATTTATATCTATATATATGTTTATGAAAATGTAAGAATTCGTAAAGTGTTTCTACCATCCCTTTCGGTGGAACTGATATAATTATATCTTACTTTTAATCACTTGTCAAGAATATTTTGGTCGAACTGATTTATTTTTTCAATAATACAAAAAGATTAAATCCCTAAGCATTGTCTTGATGTTGATGCGGATGGTGATTAGATGCCATTGTATCAATATTACATTTATACGTCAAATAATTCCGAATCATGTTCAAGTTTGAGTAGCAAAATAATATCATCCGCAACTATAAAGCAACAATGAGACTGGTAGCATCACATTATTCAAGAGGAATTCATTGGATGAACGAAAAAAATATAACTGAGATCACCTTGGTTTTCGCTTAAGATAATTTTTTTATTTCATAAAGTAATTATTTTATAGTTATTTATACCCATAACAGATATCACAGAAATACGAGGTGTAGGTCAGTACATTTTCGAAAAACCTGAATGGGAACAGAAATTTTATGTTTTCAGTGTAGAAGGTAACCAGTGCCACTTGATAAGATAACTTATATTTTTTGGAACCTGTTTGCATTGAAATCTACAGTATTTCAATGCTGCCGGTATATTCATTGCTTTCGGTGATCAGGCTCATATCTACACTCATGCAACTACCATACTAGGTCCAGTGTCAATGGCCAGTATGTTTGCGGAGTGTGCGCTGGTAGATCGAATCTCGCCCTAATTTCATTTCAGCTATTTCAGCGCAGGGTATAATTCGAATAGTGCAATCGATGCTATAACATGAAATGAAGATAATTTTCGTCCCGATTATTTGTCCCAATGAATTTAAATATTTGATTGGAAGAATAGTATGTATACTATCTATATCAAATTGATAATGCTGAATGCCAGGTCGGTATGCAGTAAAATTACATCTTCCTCACACTTGCGATATGGTGATGACACGAATTAATATCTTACGATTAGCAACACTTACATACTCAATCGTATTAATAGTGTTACATATTCTTGTATTTGTGTCAGCACAAAAGAAAAACTATGTTGCAAATCTTCTGCTCCATTATGGAGGAATCATTGTGCTTTCATTTCCATTTTGTTTGTTTCACGTGTGATTTTTTAACAGCGACATTTTGGAACAAACTCACCAATGAGTATAACCCGGGAGGTTTTTCACTCCATATAAATACATAGCATCATGTTTTTTTTAAACTTATGGAGATCGGGTTGAGTAGTTGAATATACGGATAAAATCGATACATGTAAATTATCAGAAAAAATTCAATCATTAAATTTCGGCAGTGCCACAGCTCTACCAAATGAACCTCTACCAATGAATATTCCTACACAGATACTTCATATGGTAATCGCTGATCGACGAGAGCGAAATAGAAACCCGGAACATATCCCTCCATTTTGCAACGAATAACCAGTTGAATTCAAAGAATTCTGGTTAATATTATTGGGTTCAATGTGAATTATCGAGAAATTAGATGGTATGCAAGATTGTGTTTTACTGTTCACACGTCATACAGAAAAGATATCAATAACAAATAGTCATCCCTTTCGATCATCTGATGAGGAAAAAGAATCACTTCAGTTGGTTTTTGTATCGTCATAATATTGAAATATAATTTATAATTGAATTATTTCATTGAAATATTTTACATAGTTAACGCAACATAATATCTATTAAATGCATTGTGAACAATGAATGTGCACCATCCGTCTAGTCTGAAGTTATATCTTAAGATTTTGATGTTATACTTTGTTCATCCGTCAGTGTCAACCATAGGTGATACCTGTAATAAAATTTGTTTAATTGCAAAACATAATACTCTTTTTTTCTTTTCGTGCAATAATATACTTGTAGCCTATTGTCCCAAATATGTTTTTGGCTCGCAATGAGAATTGATAATTCGTCTCAACTAAATACTCATTCTTAGGGGAATTATTATTTTTGAGATAAGTAGAAAACAAAACTTTGTAGTGTGTAAAATCAATATTCGCGACCGAATAGGAATTATGCGATTGAAATCAAGTTGTTTTTTTCTTCAGAAGAGGCATACTCAACATATACGCTGTCACAGGTTCGGTCATGATATATGATTAAATATTTCTACTAGAAAAATGGTATTTTCTGACTAAGAGTGTTGGCAGTATATTATTCTCGGTCTATTTCTCTTCATCATGATATTATTACATTTATTCATCTGGGCACAAAAGGAGATAACTAGATGTGGAAGACGTAAGACTTACATAGTATTCAACATAACACATGTGGCCTTCTTCGGTTTTCACCATATACTGGAAACATAAAAGACCGTCCCGATCTGTCCTCAATGACACTTTATTGGCGCAAGATAATGCTTTTGTAGTTGGTTTGATATGTGAATACTGATAGCAGAAAATGGTCTCAACTTTGCATTGAAAACTGTCAACCAATTCACTATCGTGTGGCAATTCGATCCGGCACTCGCCGGCAAGACCATCTGTACTTATCCTGAAGTACGGTGGATCTGGAGAGAGCAAAAGCTGAAAATATAGGATTTTATTTAGGGCAATTGAAAATTCAATCATTTAATATTGCACGCACAATCATGAGACACATAATCACCTGAATGTATTCTATACTGGGATCAAGCTCACTCAGAATATCTCGCAATAACTCTGTGTGTAATATCACTTTATTCAAAATACTCTCCGATTTCATGTGAAAATCCAAGAGTTCATCTGGTTCTTGGGTTTTCAAGGAACAATCGGTTATAATACCATCTTCTTCTATGAATACAGTTACGGGATATCCAACGTCCTTGAAACATAAACGTTCGACGATACCAAGTAACGGTGAAATGAAACTTTTCAAGATTATATTCGATGATATACTGTTACTTGTTTTTATTACTTTGTAGTTTAGTTCAAGACCAACCGATGCTCCTTGAGTTGACATACTGCTCCAAAACATACCGAGGCATTCAACCAGTACAGTCAAATTTATTTTGAAAATAACATCTTCGGAAAGATTGAATTCTCGGAAAACATTTATTGGTATGTAAGCATTGGCTTGTAGACATTTCGTATCTTCAACTGTTACTTTGAGACCATTTTCAGAACAGAAGCAAGTTGCACACTGCATAAATTCAGAAATGTAGAAATTAATATATAATCGATAGTCTGAAATAAATATATGTCGAATCGATTCATCCAGATTCATCTGCTTTTTGGAATTTGATCCAAATGAATGATTAATATTCAAAACTTCAACTTAATTTTTTTACTATTCTCAAAAATGAACTCTCAGATCGATTATCACATGCAGATTTGGGAAAGTATTAAAATAATACTATGAATATTATTTTGCAGTGATGACATAGTGGCATAATGGAATGTCCCCGCCTGATACACATAATAGTATTCACATCTATGCATGTATAAGAAATGTCTCAAAAATTATATTTCTGACAATAATGTAACGAAGGTCCTATTGAAATTGTGCATGTGACAAATTTGGTTTTGTATGATTGAAAATCAAAAATAATATCTCTTAACTCTGTAAAGGTGAATTAGGCGAATTAGTTCCTAAAAAGCGGCCAAAATGATAAAAAATCCAAGTGAAAAAAATGATAACCGAGCAACCTTCAACTAATTTCTCCACTTTATACCTCTTTGAAGTTCACAGATCTTAATAATTGTACTACAGTTTTGAGATTCTCCAATTTAGCAACAAATTTGTGTTCATCTTGTGTGGACATCTTGTTTGTATGAAACTTGGTGTAGCAATAAATTTTTGAATTGCACTCTCGTGATGAATCGGTGTGTTATTTTTTCCGAGTTTGAAGTGGATAACCAAGCAGCTAATATGTGCTTGCACGTTAAATCCAATTGATCACGAAGGACTTGGAATCTATAATAATATTACAAATTATCTATGAGAAATGTTATGTTTATTACAAATATCTCGAAGATTGAATGGATCGTTTGGATAAAGGCAATTCATTTTTGAATCATAAATGATGAACCTAAATGGAAAATCAGACAGATGAGAGTGGGATCCATTAATATACGAAACTGATACAACATAAAGAAGTCACTTGGATCGTAATACCCACCGGAATGCCGCACATGAGCAAAAATTTATGTGAGGAAATAATATGTAAGTTTCGCCAGATAATCCTTGTACTTCTATAAGCCATCGACTTGCATCAATATCCTTCCAAATACCAGCTGCATTTGTATCGACAGTTTCAATTCTAGTAACTCTGCCCAAATCATATAATTCTAATGCCCGCTCAAATATTCCACCAAACACGCAATGAAGTTGCAATAGAATCGTATCTGGAACTGCCAATTACCGATGGTGTACGAATTTTATGATACATCAAAGCTACAAAATTTATATACATTATTCTAGAATATTACATTTCTTATGTATTGCAAAGACTGCTGCTGACTCTTCGAGTACCTTCCTTGCGAGATTACGGTAATTTGCGCCAATTCTATCATTTATTTTTTCATTTGGTGTGTTGAGATGGAATGAATTCATGCTCAACCTCAAATTAAAGCGTTACAAATACAGAAGCTCATGATTAACATTTCATAATAATAAACTAAATCCACAATTCCACATGCGTTTGCTATAGTTGGTCATTCCTCCCGCCCAAAATATGATAGAGTGTGAAAATATGAATAGATCGGAAAGTTGACCTCTTCTAGCGTCAATACCACAGTGCCACAGCTCCACTAAATGAACCTACGGAAGCCCGGTGGGGACATCAGTTGTTAAAACTCAGTATGTTCTCATTCCACGCTATGTTGACATACTAAGGATGTCAACATAGCGTGGAATGAGAGCATACTGAGTTTTAACAACTGATGTCCCCACCGGGCTTCCGTATGAACCTCTATCAGCGAATATCCCTACACAGATACACTCGGCCACAATAGTCGTAAATTATCAAAATTTGATGTCGGTAATCCAAAAGATGAAGCCGATTGCCCATCTAACTGATGAGGAATCAACAATAGTTCATGGTTGATGAAGTGATGGAACTGCAGGAACCGAACCAATTACAAAGATGGCCGAAAGAGCACGAATGAATTGAAAGAGTGTATGTATAGTATATTACATACCTAGGCCAGTAAAATAAAACATGTCTCAGATCACATGTAATTGTCGACACCTATGCAAACTTAGCACCCCATCTGAGGATTTGTGAAGTCAGGATGACCTTAATCGATAGGCCTTCGTAAGGTCAGGATAGGTCCAGTCAAATTTTTGTTAGGTCCTTTATGGGTTTTTCATAAATAATTTTTTCTCAGTCTTCTTGCGTGCAAATACTGGCCATAGATTTACCATAACTTGCATTATATATGTTGAACTCGTATTGCAAGCGGATGCTGATGGGTCTCATGTGTTGATATAAACTTGACGCAAAGTTCATAATTCATGGGTATATACATGCCTAATTTAAGAGAAAAATAAAATAAAATAAATAAATGAATGAATGAATAAATGGACGAACGGAATTGGCTGAGTGCGCACTCGAACGTTCAAGCATGGAAATAATGCTGATGAAATGATAAATTTGTGTTTTACCGCCACGAATAACTGATTGCTGGTGTTTAGAATGGTTGGAATGGTTGGAATTGGTTGCATTCACTTGAATCAACTGAAATATTTCACTGCACTGCATTACAATTCCAATATGGCGTTAAGTTACGAGAGTACATAGGTTGTATTGAGTTGTGTACAGATTTCACGCCTATTTATTAGAACTATGGTAAGGTCATACTATTACGGTGTAATAAAATATTTTTTAAATTTATGTAGTCAGTAGTGTTGCCACGTTAAAAAATAAAGCTATCACTTTGATGAAAGATGTCAAGTGTGAAAAAGTGAGTCACGTATAACCTTGACTCTTTCATGGGTGAGCTCATGATAACACAAGTCAGCAGATTCATTGTCTCCGATATGTGTGTAAGTGCCAGAAAGTTGGTTCATGTGCCATACAGAAATTTTATATCCATAGTAAACGACATTGTATTTGTAAATTTATGGATATACTAAGTGAACAAAATTGAATGAAAAAAATATTTCATCACAGATTCGCGCCAAATTTGCTAATGAAATTCTTTGAGCAATGGAAAATCTAAAATTAGAGCCATTTGATGAAAGAGAGGAAGGAGAAATTTCTCTGGACGATGTTAGTTCGTCAGAAGAAGCAATCTATGGCAACAGCAATAGAAATGTCAAGAGGTCTGGCATTGGAAAGAAACATATTAAACGAGGTTAGTCATTTACGATTGATGATTTTCATCCCACTCACTAATTTCCATTTCTTCTCAAGTGTATAAAGAATTCACATCCAATATTCTTTCTATATTTAATAACATATTGATATCAAATCGATTTCTATTATGTTGAATTCACTTTGCTTTCCCCGCTTGAATTTATAGAAAATGGTATTCTTGCTCAAGACATTGACCACGGAAAGGAGAATCGTCGATATTCGAATGAATTAATTGGTGCAGGATCGAAGCCTATTGTCGCAACGTTACAGGAAAAAAATGAAGATCTATTACCAATCTCAAGTGATGAGGATATTGAATTCGTTGGACTGCCAGGAACTTCGAAGCAACTTGCAATTCATCTCGGGCCGAAAAAAAAACGGAAAAAAAAGAAAAAGAAAAAATCCGGTCAAAGAATGTTAGTAATGGACGATTTAGTCTCAACATTCGATGATGAGCCTGATGTACTTGGTGTTGTTGATGATGATCGCAGAGATTTTATTGTTTCAAGACCATATGGAAATTCCAATGTTAGGTCACCAAGTCCGATACACCGAATGAATTCACCGCAGCGACATACAGGTTGGCATTTAACAAGATCACCGTCAAAACATTTTCATTCACCATTAAAACATGGTCGATCACCGAATCGTCGTTCGCCTTCGCCCCGTCATAGATCACCACGTAAATTTTTATCACCACGGAAACCACCAACGTTCAATCCTGATCGACGTATTACGCATAAGTCATCACGCGATCCATCACCCGGACGATACAACGATGCGTATGCCTCATCATTGTTGAAAAAAGTCAGACATTTGGAGACAGTTGGTTCAGTCACACCAGTCAACCAGCAAAAGTATAAGGAGTCTTCATTGAAAGAGAAATTAGACAAAATGATGATTAAGAGCGTATCTGAGGTAAAAGAGGATGTCAACGACCAGGAATCAAACGTTGGTGATAGACGGGATATAGCAGTGAAAACTGACGATGATGAAGACCTTGAATTCCTCAGACGTAAAGCACTGGAAACAAAACAACTCAAAAATAATTTCAAATCTGATGAAATAAATGGTACAAATAATACCACGTCAAACGTTGACGGCAATATAAATGTTAGTGATGATGATGAGGAAGATTTGACATTGCGCATGATCGCATTACGTTCAGCTGTGATGAAAAAACATTATGATAGAGTGCAACGTGGAATTATGAAGAAAAAAAGTGATAGAGATGTCAAAAATGAAAGTCCATTCAGAGACAGTCTTTTGGATAGTTTAGATAGCGATCCTGATGAAATTGATTATGACAATCAAAGAATTGATTCGCCCATTGTTCACGCATCAAATGTGGAAAATGCACGAGTGGAAGACATGGATTTGGATTCTGATATTGAAAGGGAAAAAGAATATTCTGAACCTTATTCACCCACTGATGAATTATCCGATCAAACTTTGATCGAGCAAGTTCTCCCAAATGACGAAACGTCTACTGGCCAAATCTCTACTCCAGATGTTCAACGAAGTTTATCGAACATCGAAACGCCGCAATATTCTGATAAATTCACACACTATCTTCACGACAATGCAGGAAATGTTTCCTCACCTTACTCTCCATCAGATCCAACGTGCACGCCGCGAATCGATAAACCTTTCAGACCAGAACCAGCTATAATGCTCAGGGATCCACGACTGAGGCGGCATATTAATACCGTTATAGAAATGGCCCACTCGCCAAACAATGAAGCTGTATTTAATCCAACATTGCCAGTGTGTCCACCAGAAATTTCATTCGCCAGAACGCCGTTGAACACAAATATTAATTCACGCTCATCAAACTTATCGAATTTAATATCAGTACCGCTGGAAAATCATCCAAGTATAATCCCCATGCCATTTCAACATACATCGGCACCATCAATGGCGTCATCAATGGCATCATCAACAGAGTCCAATACTACTGATCAGTTGCATGAGATGGAGAAAATGAATGTCAATGAAGTGAATGTTGTCAATGATAAAGCACAAAATAACATGTACAGTGATATTGTTCGCGATTTGGCGGAATACACTGGCGAGCCATTATATCTCCAAGGTGTTCCTGACATTACCAAAGACGTTAATAAAATACCGACGCTTGTAAACAGAACATTAGTTCCGGTGCCAATATTGAAGACCAATAAAAAATTGCAACAGCCACTGCCAAATAAAAAGTTAGATGGAAATGGTGAACCCACTTTCAAAAGTGCAGAAATGTTACCTGTTAATGTACAATCGCAATCGAGTAGGTCAAACACTGGCTTCAAACCTATGAAACTTCCACCTGTTGCGAAAAAGAGTCCACTCATGAACACGCCTGCAGCAGCTTTCAATACTACTTCGAACGATGAATCGAACGCTGTTTTGGCCAATAAATGTGGACTGAAAAATATCGCAAATCCTGATAGTTCAGTTGATAAATCCTACACAGCTCCTGGGAACATAGACGTAACGGATCCGCCTCAATCAGATGTGATACCGCCAAATGACCTTAAAACAAAAGCACGACGTCCCAGAACAACCCGGAACAAGGCAGAAATAGCCAAAAAAACACCACAGAAGAGCAGCGGGTGTGGGAAATCGGTTGTGATTGCAAACGAGAAAGTAAATAATAAAATTACGGTGAAACGCTCTCTAAAGGCACCCACGAAAAAAGAAAGTGGGCGAAAAAATGAGAAGCCCACAGGAGAAACCGAGAAAATTGATGGTGATAACACTAAAAATAAAGATGGGAAAAAAACTGACCCGAAAAAAGGCAAACATTTGAAAAGTATGACTAATGTTGAAAACAAGTCTGACGAGAATTCAAAAAATAATTTAAGCATTACTAAAAGCAGCATTATCAATAGTAACATACCCAAACAGAAAAAAGAAGTGTCGAAAAAAGTATCAAAAACAAGGACGATGAAGAGTCTGGAAACAAATCCAAAAAAAACAAGTCTCAAAAAAACGGTAGCAGCCAAGACTGACGATAAAAAACGCCGTAATAGCATTGATGAAGATGAAGAAGCACTCCGGGCTGCGTTACTTGCATCACTGCCAAAACGCAAGAAATCATCTGATTCACAATCTGCATCCGCATCATCTAAATCGAATATTGAAAGTGCACATTCAGCGAAAAGAAAATCTTATGATACTAAAGAACTGTCAAAAGAAAAACCACACGCCGAGACTATAGTTGTGTTGCCACCTACAGTGGTACCATCGCTATCAGTCAGTAAACAGAAATTTGCGGACCAGAATAAAACCACCGTGAAACATGGGAATGGTGAAGTTGCAACTAAGAAACGTTTGAGCACAGGAATCGATCAAGGTCCAATGAGAAAAATCGTGAAAAATTCTATAAATTCTTCAATTGATGCAGCAAAAATACTCAACGTTGCTGAAAAAATTGTGGACAATGAGATACAACGAAAATTAGCTCTGCAACGAGTTACAATTGATTTATTATGTAATAAACCTCTACAAAATATGAAAACGAATTCACCGCGACCTGCTACGAACGATTCGACAGTGTCCATGGCACCAAAAATATCTGCATCGAGGAGTCTTGAGAGAATGATCATTCGTATTGGTGAAGATTCGGACAGCGATTCCGATAACCCCAATGATCGAGTATCAGGAGTGAAAACATCAGATGTTAGTGTGCCATTACAGGAAATCAGTAAAATACCAACAATACCAACTACAGACTTCGAAAAGAGCGTTGAAGAATTTTTGCGTTCTCAACGTGAGAAACAAGAGTCTTCAAAAACAATGCCGACAATGCCGGCTGTTAAGCCATCGAATGCTACGTCGCAAAAACAAACTTCACCTATCACCAGTACACCTTTGGTAAGTTGTTCGCTTAGGCTAATATTTGATTTATTTTTCTTCATATGATAAATTGTTTCAATATTGCGCTAATATACATAGATGAGTAACATTGTCTTCAGTGAGGAAATGAGATTGATAAGATATTGGCACAATATTAGATCTTCATCACCTCATATCCTTGAAGCGCACTGAAAACACGAAATTTACCGTATCGGTGATGATTTGATCGAGTATCTACAAAGCTGGATAAATCGAAAATTTGAATTCGAATCAATTCCGAAATGTTAATAATAGTTCAAGTGTTGACACGGATGAATTGTTTTATATAGTGAATGAGAATCAATACGTGCCTAAAATCTGTTGAATGACATTAGCAATTCCAAGTCTGCGTCACGCACATCCGCTGTTCTATATCACATTGTTATTCAACTCGTTCAGATAGTACTTTGGGTACGCTGATTTATTAACAAACTTATTCAGAACATGTCATGTAGGAGCTCAATGCAAAAAGACTATGTTTTCTCTATCGGCGGATGACAAAGATCTGAATGAGGTTTTCAGGATCCATGCTGCATTTACTGAAGGGAGAAGGCAATGAAAGACGAAATTAACTCCTCGTGATATTTTGGGTTTGCAAGTAGTTAAGAATAGTTTTAATAATCAGAAAGCATTTTCGTCCATCTGAAGAATGCTCGTTATGAATGCTCTATTGATCAGACTACTATGAATAGTAGTCTGATTTCGTTGTCACACAGTCTTTACCACGCACGGATCACAAAGTAACCATTCTTTTTTTTACAATTAGAGTTCATTGAAAATTTCGCAGTTCATATCAAAACTCTATTGGAATCTGTTACATCTGTGAAATAGAAGGCCCATCGGCTGCGAGAGCTCGTACAAACCAAATACACTCATTTTATAGTATCGTAATGGTAATGATCCTCAGGCTTCCATGATATCATGATATCATGTACGACTTATCGAGTTGTGCTCCTCAGCATCCAATCCTCAAATAGTTTGTTAAAGTATCAAAAGCGTGAAGTCCACATGAAAGATTTGTTTTTTTAATTATTAGCGATGGTTCGTGTTTATGGATAGAACGTATAAAATGTTAGGAGCCAATTGTGCCAATCAATCTCATTTCCCACTTTATTCAACGAATAGACTAATGAGAATTCGGATGAATATATATTTCATAAGTTATACGTTGTCGGCGATGCCGTACAATTGGAATTATAATCATATGAATCCTTTTGATTCACAGGCTGTACGGCATTTACCAGCATCAAAACAAGAAGAGTACAGACGGCTTAAACAACGTATTGCCGAACGGGAACAGCAAAAATTGAATCGGCCTATCCAGCCGACAATGAAGAGTCAAATTCAGACACCGTCCTCGAATGAAGGCCCATCCACAGTGCCAGCTGCTACGACTTCCGCAGTAGCTAATGACAACACTTCTAACATTGAGGTGCATCTACCGGACAAAATTGAAGTGCCGAACATAGACGAAAACCCGCAAATTGTATCAGATCAACCATATACATCTATCTCAATACAAACGCGAATTACACAAACAGCAATGGAACTATTGCCACCGACGGTGAAAACAGACGCAACTGAGATCGATAATGTTGTCAGTACGCCTTTGTTGACAGATATTCCAATTAAAGCTGACCCAGCATTATTAGAAACGACATCTAATATTGCCGACAGTGGTTCAAGAGTTAATATAAATATATCTAACAATCATCTCAACGAGGACATTTCAAGTCCGATCTGTCCCATGCGACCGAAAGATAAGCTCACCATTCAATTCCCAAATACTCGTGACAATAGCTATGTTAGACATATTACTATAAACAGGAGTGATGATGTTTCCAGTGAGCAAGCCGTTATGTCTCAAGTTGCCTCACTTGGATTGAGAATTTTGACGACTGATCAACTTAATATGAAATTCGAGCGTACATATTCTGATACAGATAATGATGAAACCCAAATTGAGGATCGGAAGTCAATACTCAATGAAAGTGTTCAAATAAACAATGATGAATCAAGATCTCGTAGCATAACAGAGAGAATTGATATGAATGTAATAGATACTGACATTACTACTGAGACGTGTAAAATTGAATCGAATAGTGAAATTATTGACCCTTCAGAGTTGTGTCATCAAAAAATCGTCGATACAGGTACTTCGACGAATCTTTTGAATTCACAGCACGACAGCACGTATAAAAAATTCGAAAATGAAGACATTGATGCGTCATTTGAATTGGATGCGACAATCGTTTTAGATCCAACAACATTCTTAGATGATGTCGAAACGACTGAAGATCTAAGTGCAGATTTTGAGACGAATACCAAATCCGAGTTATCAGTGTCAGAACGAGCTCATGAACTCTCAGAGAAGATTGAGACAGACATTCACACACAGCTCGAGACTTTGTATAGTCTATCGGAATACCAGCAACGTGTTCAGTTAACAACGTGGGAAAAAGAATTGGTGGCAAAACGGTGAGTTTTGATGCATTAAACGAGTTCAATGATTACGGTTGTCTTTGTGAAGGAGGAACTTATCTAATTACGTTGATAACACAAACGCATGAGCTACGTTATGAGATTTTTATTCCCAATTTTCTCCATAGAGATACATCAAGTATTATAACTGATTTATTGAATGTTTCTTTTTAAATTAGGTATGTGGTGCTGCATAACTTGACCCAAATGACCGAAGATTTGCAGCAATGGGAAGTTCAAGCAGAGTTAGCTGCCGAAGTACAAAGACTTCGGATACAACTTCGAATCGTAGAAGAACGTCTTCAAGCCCAACGTGCCAAAACAAGGGAGATTCGTCCACAAACAAAGCTTACCGAAAACATAATCAATGAGGGACGGGGAGAGTGCATGAAGTTGTCTAAACTATGTCAAGAAGTCGGTTCAAAAGTTATGGGGGCCACATATAAGTACAGTATTCATGAATACGTATATCTATATATATATATATATATAGATATACCAGATTTTTCTTAAACACTTCCCACCAACATCAAAGTTTGCCGGGATCGTTCGCTAACGCACCACAGTCACGTGAATTTTTTTTTTCGATTCTTCACTGCAATTATTCGCTTATGCATCATTTATATCCAGTTTTATTTCATTGTTTTCGCTCGACACTCAGCTCCTTTCCACGATTCACCCACATATGGATTCGTTCATTAATTCATTAGTCGAAGATTGGTTTCTATATATGTTGTACGAGAGAATTGTTAAAGATAATTCTATAACGCATGCTATGTGATCTTCGCCAAGAGCAACAATACGATAGGGCCATCTATATTTATATTACAAATACTTTTAATTTCAATCGTGGCATTAACAAAAGCCGGAACAAAGTTGTGGCGAAGTTTTTCATTCAATCATAACTTAATGTCCAAATATGACAACATATTTCATCAATACTTTAGAACGCTCTTTATTCCCATCCAACAGAGTTTGTATTAGATCCATCGATTACTATAGATTTCATTTGATTTCAGAATACCAAAGACGGGCGATCAATTGTTGAAGGAAAGATTGCGTGAAGTCGCGAATATGACAAAACAGTTGTCAAAGAAGAAAGCGCCGGAAAGTGATGCGAATGAAAGGCAAAATGATGATATGTTGACACAGCCAACGCTGTATAATTCTCGCCCTGAGAATTCTGAATTGAACACACAACCTTCTACTCATGATTTTGAGATAAATCAACATTCGACATCGGTTAAGATTGAAAATGTTGATTCAAAAGCTGTACTAGAAGATGTGCTTCCTAATACCTGCACTGAGACTTTGATGAGTGTGCCCACGCAAGACGAGGCCCAAGTTGTGAATGAAGTAATTGCAACAATGAATAACGCTATTGCGGCCGGTATTGATAATCCAGCATTTGATTCTCAACTCATTACTCGATGCGATAATCTCAACATATCAGCAATTGACAACAAGTTGTTCAAAACTGAAGACGAAAATCCGCTAATACAACCAGCAGTGTCCTATGAATCAGTATTGACAGCATCAAATACGCCTAGGTGAGTACTTTATCACTTTATCAATATTCCCAATTTATTTCTGAAGGAAATCTTGACAGAAAGAAAACTTTGGTTGATTTTTATATGATAACTCGTTATACAATTAAAATCGATGCGTTGGTCTTAGGACATGTCTTGTGTGTTTTACCGCTTCTGAACAGGCACATGGACCCAAACCGTGTACTTTGTCCTTATGAACTAATGGGTACCTGCAGTGACGAGGCGTGTCCATACAATCATTTTGATGCCAACCGCAGTTAGCAGCAGATATTGCTGCAAAATGAAATCGATGCAAAAGTTTCATACGTAAGATGGTTCTATAGTATAACTGAGAAAGCAACTGAATGATCATTTTCATAAAGCATGACACAGTTTCAAAGTTTCATCAAGGGGACGTGAAATATCGCAATTTGACCGTTGAAATACATTTTTTTTTTTGGCTTTTTTTTGGAAACTAAACTATTCAAACCCATTATTCCGGTTAACCAATATTTTCAATATTATTTTTCCATAACTTCTTCATTGAACCTTAATATCGATAATCACTACTGGATTCCGTAAATTTCATTCGAACGTCCAATGCAACAAACATCTATTTATATATTTTCAGTTTTCTCACAATTTGCTTCAAACTTTCTGTTGATTTAATTCAAGTGTACCATCAATTAACTGGTACCATAAATTTGTGTCATTATGATCAAATGTATTTCGGTACATTCTGTTTCATGTCCTTTTGAAGTATTCCTCATCCTATAATGATGTGAATTATTTTCCCTTGGGCCATAATTTTCTTCCATTCAGATATTCACATCTCTCATTATTTCAATTATATTTTCAAACTGCCCGATGAAATATTTTTTTTTATTATCCCAATTGGTGCTTCTAGGCTCAATGGATCAAGTAGTATTTTGAGAGGAAACACTCTCGCCGACTGGTCATCTGATGAAACCAGTTTCCTCTGATGCCTATTATCCATCTGATGCCGGATGGTAAGTTGTCTTTTAAAAAAACAAATGAAATTGGCCAAATTTCTTTTGCACACAGATTGGCAACACGGGCTGTGAAACCACAATGATGAAAAAACGTGTATTATGTCTACGATATGTTCATTTTCTGAGTTTTTTTTTTTTTTTTTCTTCACTTTTTTTTCAAACTCATTTTCAATACACCCACATCAGACATTTAAAATTTTCATTTCTGATGAACACAAAACGAATTGTGAGAAAACTTTACAAGAGTTAAGGTATAACACGTGTAAATATAAGTGTGTATATAACACGATATATGTAGTCTATGCATACATATATTGTACACAAATTAGATGTTTTAGAGTGTTCGCGTATGTGTGCGCGAATATGAAAGAGTCAGAGCGGAAAATCGGAATAGAAATGGCAAGAATAATAGGAAATTTGTGTGATGTGTAAGAAAGTATAATAACAGCATATTGACATTTTTTAGTTCGATTATAATGTTATATGGTGATTCCGACTTACTCAAACTCGTGATCTTGCAGAGATGACTCCATTTATTTCTTTTTTTAATTTAATTTTCAATTCTCATATATACCTCATAAAAAACTACAAGTGCTGTACCTGTGTAATAAAAAAAACGTTGAATATTTTTCCTTAACTGTGTGTACAATCATTCAAATTCATAGAGCTACGTGCCTTCGTCGCATTCGGTTCATACTACTACGTGGATTAGTTCAGAATCAATATTTCCTGGTTGATTCGATTTCAAACCACTTCCATCTGCATTCAAACTTCCTTTCATTCCCTGTTCCATTTTTGAGCAGTAGGCAACGCAATATTTTCAGTTTGTTGGGTACTTTAATGAAGTCTGACTTCCAATACAAATTTTGTACCAAACGTAAATATTACGTATCCAACTCGGAGAATGATAAATAAATGGTGCGATAAGAGGTAAGTCGTTCTCACAACTTGACATTTCGCACAGAAGATCACAACCAACAATAGCGACAGAAAAATATGATGGATCTCTTGTCGATGATGGCCTATTTCTATCACTTTCCCCTCAAAAAATGGTTCTATAAAACATTCATTTTTTTAACTGAAAGTGGAATACACATTTTTCCCTTGAACTTTATCTTGTAGGACATCCAGATACATATATAATTGGCCTACGCAAATTTATCACCTCATCTCAAGATTTCCGAAGTGACAATGAGTTCAATCGTAAGTCACCGTAAGGTCAGTTATTTTTGTTATGTTTAAATGTTTATGAACTGGTATAATTAATTGAAGTTGTGATGCTGTTTCTTCGTGGTGTATTAATTTTTGGAGATTAATATGTAGCTGATTTATAATTAAATATAAATTATTGGCCTAGTAAATGCATATAATAATTTATTTAATCCTGTGTAAAACACGTCGTTTAGATATACCGCTTCGAATTGACGAAATATCAATTTTTCACATTTTTATTACATATTATGAAATAAACATATGTCATGTCAATTGGAGATATGGCCGTGTATAGTCAGATAGCGTCAGATCTGGCCAGATGACTATAGTAACCAATACATAGCTCTATATTTGACTGATTCAAATCCATTCACATTGATTTACATACGAACACATGTAGTCAAATAGAGATAAAATCGAGATCCGCTCGTATCCGAAAGTGCACATGCTCTTTCTGTTCGACCGATTTTTTCCCGGGCGGCCAACATTAAATATCTGCCATGTACTCAGTCACTTGCCAAATTCCTTTCTCAAAAAAGCCAATGGCAACTATTGAGGTTAGGCTCTTGTTGAAGTAAAACAATGAGTCGACTCTGATGTTCACTGCTAACTGTGTGGCTGTGAGCTGTGAATATTATGAATTGATCTACTTATTTTGTGCAACAGAAACTCAATTCAAATACTTGTTCTACCATGGCACTGAAGTTTCATGTATAAATATCAATGAACACATGGAAGGTGTTTGAACGAATAGAAAGATGTGGTGAGATGTGTTATTGAGTATGAAACAAGCAGCAAGCGCCAAGAGACTATAAGTCATACCGAAAGCAGGGATGTCCCGTCTTGCATGCTCATTTGCTCAGTAATTCCCCCCATTCTTTTCCCACGTTTTCATCATATTTTTGTACATTCGTGAATTTTGTTGGTTAAATGCTGTTATGACAGATTAGAACCGCTATAATTGATTGTGGTGACTCTTGTTATAACACCAAATTTTCGAAACCATTAATACATTGAGTAAAATAATGAGCAAAGAACAATTGAGGTTCAGCAATATACATTAGATGAATCGACGTTTCGCGTTTAATGTTGAACGCCAAATCTACCGATGGAATCTGAAACGGTAATTCCAGTTAAAAAACAACGCACCGTATCTTCCAATAAACAATCATCAAATTTGAAAGTATCTGAGTGTATTCGAGAATTTAAATTACCTCAAGCATTTCCGAGTATGGCGAAATATCAAAAATTCACTAATGGCAGTATGACTGTGAGAAAAATATCTTCACCATTGCCTATATCATCATCAATAATTTCTCAACAAAATAATGGACCATCGAGCGATATAAAGTCGACCAATAAACTGCAAAAACTGAAATTGAAATCACCGGATGGACGGAGTTTAGGAGAATTTGACGTTCGAATTTTGCCATTAGTCAATGATAATCACGTCGAAAGTAGAACAATTTCATTGTCAATGAATAAATCTTTGAATTTGAATGAGACGATGTTGAATATGAAGTCTGATTCGAAGACACCAAACACGATATTGGAGGTTCCACCCAGTAGTATGATCGATGATAGAAATAGTTCACTATCATCAGTTGAATATCGACCAAAACGTAATACTTCATACGTTTTGAAAGGACAAAAAAATGCTGGGCATGATGTTTTGATTCCAATTACACCAGACTTAGTGGCCAATTCAAATGGTGAATTGCATCAATCACCAACAGTGAATAATGATCAATATAATCAAATGTATGTGGTGCAATCGGGAAATAATTGGCGCGTTGTTAAAGTGGGCGACAGGGATAAAAAAGATATAGAGAAAATAACCTCTATTGTTCGCTCGCCTCGTTGTGAAAACATTATCGAAGTTGATGCGATGAGAAATGATTCAAATTATAAGAGTGATATGAAAAGTATTGTATTGAAAAATTCATCGATGTTTAGACCAACACCAAATTTACCTTCGAAAACGGTCAAATTGGTAAGTCAAGGAATTAATCAGTTCCGAAAACCTGATGTGAATAGAATAGATGGAAGTATTGTTAGAATGTGTGGGACAAAAAGATTATCGGATGTGTCATTAGTGCGTCCATTCGTTAAAGAAAAAAAATTGGTAAACCCAATGAATAATGGTTTGGATGTTATGGATACTGAAAATTCGAATGAGAGTGATGATCATAATTCAGAAGCCAATAGTGTGTTTCTAACTTCTGATAACTGTGAGGATTCATTTCATTATGATGAAATATCTAAAGCCGTAAACAATGCTGCTATTTCACGACAATCATATCCATTGCGTAATTCACATGGTACTGTGAATTTGATCAGGAGAGGACGAAAAGATTCAATTGCACCTGTCAAATCGTGTATTAATCTGAGTAGTTCAAGAACAAGTGACGTAAATATTAATTTGGATATAAACTCAACGCACTCTACAACTTTGTCGAACTCGCTCAACAGTTTAGATAATTTGTCTAACGATGATATGTCAAGTAGGTTGAGTATTGTTGGAAAAGCACTAAGTATGATTAGTGATGATGAGCTGAGAACAAAAGCACTACAAGCATTAGCAGACTGCGGAATTGGTATAGAACGTCTTGTGCCAGTGAAACCTACACTTAATCAGATGTCTATCAGAGAATCGCAAACCCAAACAAGTGTATTTGGATTACTTGATTCGAATGATTTTGTTCGTGTAACGGGTGATACAGATAGTTTGAACCGATTACAAGAAATAGAACGTCAACTTATTGTTGACGACACAGACATTCTAAATAAACCGAATCGAGAAACACAAACTTTTGTTCAAGAAATAAACAAAATCTTAGAACAGAGATGGGTGAATAAAGTAAACGCTGAACAAGTCAAACAAATATTGAAAGTGAATCCATTAGTTGAGAAAGCGTGTAATTTGATGGAGAAGGATTTCCAAAATGTAAAAAAGTATGACAGAAATGGGTTATTGAGCATCCATCGTGCTATTATGAGTGATCAAATCCGTGCTGTAAGAAGACAATTAATGGTACTCCGAAGTTGCAAAGAAAGCGTTGATGTGCCTACATTAACTGGAAAGGTGAGCCTACATGTACATTTGTTCATTGAATTTCATTCTATTGCAATTTTCCCTCTCCAAATTAATTAATTTCGGTTGTATTTTTATTCAGACTGGATTGGAATTAGGGGTTAACAATTCAATATCGCCAGAAATTATAAATTTGCTGTTGAAGTCTGGAGCGAATCCAACAGCTCAAATATCAGCACATGATTCAGCATTGACAATCGCCGCCAATGAATCATCACATTTTTTGCCACAACTCATAAAATATGTGTCTAAAAGTGGTGATCTCAACAATGTGGATTCAGAAGGTAAGGAGTGAATATCTCGCGGTTGTGGAAACTAATATATCTCTTCATATACTTGAATGATTCATTCATTCTTGCAGGATTCACGGCATTGCATTATTGTGTTCGTAATAACAATATCGATGGAACATTGGCGTTGATTCGTGCAAATGCTGACCTCAACGTACGCGATTTGAAATCCGGAAGAACGCCGTTATTTCATGCAGTGGAAAACGATTTTCTTCCTATTGCAAAAGAACTTTTAGCTAATGGCGCTAAAGCCAATATTCCGAATTTTTCTGGTCAGACTGTTTTCGCATTATTTGATGAAGAAAAACACTTCTCAATGAAGGATGCTTTGAATAAATCTTCGAAATAATATGTGGTAAATACCTTACGCATCTTAGATAATATTCATATTGAAATGTCTTTTTTTATATCACGTGAATAGATATGAAACATACAGTTCGCTAAACTTCATTCAAATTAGGTTACAGATTTATTGTTTGAATTTTTTAATTTGTAAAGTTTTATGACGAAACGTCCCATGTGTATAGAATAATTTTCATATTTTGGTTACATTGTAAAACCAATTATATATAAAGCATAAATTATTAATCAGAATCAGGATTGGGATTTTGACAAACTTGTTTACTCATCAATTAACATAATTTCATGAATAAGTCTCAACATTCAAACTGCAGAATATTTCTATAGTCGAATGAAACTTGATATACTATATTGATGAAGAACTACAATTCTGAGGACAGCCTGACAATGATTTTTTTTAACACGCGCTGAATATAAGATATTGTAAGCTTTCATATATTCTTATCGATTTTTGGAGAATGTACACGGATGATACTATCGACCTAAACGGAAAATAATCAAATCGATATGAAAGTCAGTATTCGATGAGTTGGATTCAGTAATGTTTAACAAGACTTATTATTTTACTGGAGACTCGAAGGTGTAGGGTAGAAAACATTTGGAAATCAAGAAACGATACATTGAAGACTTATTCCAATATTCAATTGTAGATCACTCACAAATCTAAGTCCTAAAATAAATTAGAGGATTAATGTATTAGTTATTGTCAACAAGCAGTTACAGTGAAAATTACTCTGCCCACCATGTGTGAAATGATTTTCAATATAAGAATTATTTATACGATTCGATATTGACTTATATTGATATCCTTTATAAAGGGACAGGTGGGATTGTGGGTGCTGTCATCTAGAAGCCACCGATGTACTGTAGTTTTCAAGCCTATGTGATGTGTGATGAATTCAAAATACTCAATTGCCCATAAGTAGAAGAACAATCATTAGTGAAAACTAGTGTGTATTTTTCATGGAGTCAGCTCGATTCAACAATATGAAGAACGATTTCTATACAAGCTTTCATTAATTAACTCGGTGGCACAATCTATCATATTCTTGAAACAATTAAGGGGCTGTACCGCTACTATATGATGTTGAGCGCATTCTACAACCCAACGGAAGAAATAAGCGATAATGAAAAGGAGAATAGAATTTCCGATTAAATTTCCCGCGGCGCACTTCTTTCGTTCGTGATGGGCTGAGAGTTCTGTCTATGATCATATTCAACCAATAAAGAATCAGATTCCATTCTGTCACGACTTTCGACTGGGTGATTTCACCCAGGGGTGGGCACTTTGTTGTGCTCAGGCCGAATCATATGCACCCAAATTGTTCTGAAATCAATACCAACATAAGTGTGATTCCCTTTAAATGTAGATGGCTGAACCATCGATTCGCATCTGAGGTTAGAAATGATTCCACTCGCGCATTCATGCGTGTTCTGGCAGTGAATTCAAGTCTTCAGTTTCCATTCATCAATCCATAACACAACAACTTTGATGACCCATTTTAATTTATTCGTTTAATTTAATTGATACACGTGTTATTTTTAAATACCAAGATACAAAAAAGCCACTGAAAGTTCTAAATTGTCCGCAGTGGACGCTGGCATCGGTTTCGTGCTCCCCACTATGTCCTACACACCCAGCGAATAGCCATGATTTTTCTCGGCTTGACACGGTTCTTGTTCCTCTTTCCTCTTTCTCACCCTCTCACCATTTTTCTCTTTCTCTCTGTCTGATGGGAAATTACTGAACAATCAACATGGCGGCTCAGCCATTTGAATATCACTGATTGAAAATTGAAATTTATATTAAACGAAAAAAATACGAAATGAATTTCTTATGGGCCGAATAATCATAGTTTATGCCAGGGCTAGTAATTGTTACATGGGCGGCACAATTAAGAATTATATTCACATTTTCACTGATTCACAGATTTGCTTATATAGCGCCGACATGGGGATAAGTTGAGTTGGGAGCGTTATCTAGTAACCGAGTCACACTAAGCTCTTACCAAATTTCAATTGTCATTTCGATTGTTTGGATTGGCACATAGACTATTTGATGAATGTCATTATCAATGAAAATGATTTTCAAAATCGATTTTGCAATTTAATTGTCCATTTACAAATTTGGATAATGAAATATATTTGGACTTGGTGGAGCTCTACCAAACTACTTTACTTGAAGAGGTTTGAAAGTACTGAAGGCACTCGTGGTGCAGTGCTGGTGTAGTTCTGTGTGTACAGATATCGATGTCTGCCACAATACAAATTGAAAATGAATTTGTTTAATATTTGATGTATTATTATTATGAACAGTGAAGGAGTATTGGTATTGTTTCCACAATTGTCACGCCTATCCTTTAATTGTACTTCATTTGCATATACCACACCAATTCACCAATGGATCATTCAAATCAACGGGAAAAATCTGAGAAGAGGTAGTTAATAATTGTACATTCCTGTATAATATTCCTAACCTTATGAATTCAATCATGCAATAAGTCATTGTATGCAGGAATTATGATCCCGACGAAGATTCGGATTATACTATGATTAAACGCATAAAAATGGAACCAGAAGCGATATTATCCCAGGAGGATGATATTATGGCGCAATTGCAGCAAGAAAGTTCGGATTTGGAGGTTGAGCCCAGTTTTGCTTTAGAACCACCGAACGGTGAAGATTACAATGAAGGAATTTGGATGCAACATATGGATATTCGTGAACCTTTATCAACACTCAGAAATCTTTTGGAACAAAAGACTGGTCTCGATCTGACAGATTATTCATTTTGGCTGCAAGATGCTCAAATGGCAAATAATTGATTTTATTCATGCGTTCAACAATTGCAACATCCAAGAATACAGTTTGAATTTGTTTCTATACTTTGTTTTCATTTTTAGTTGGAGAGTCACAAGAATTTGGTTGATCAATGCGTCCAAGGTGAAGGGCTTGTTCAAGTCAACGTTCAAATAAAAGCTCCACAGAGAAAAATAAATATAATTGATGTGTTGAAACCTGCGGAGGATTACGTTGAAGTTGCCGAAAATCATTGTGAGTGATATCCATTGTATATAATAGTGGATTCAAATAATCTTCAACTGATTGTAATTACCCGCCATCGTTTCTCTCCTACTCATTAGGAGTATCATAAACCTAGATAGTGACTCCTTCCTCGACGTAGTTGGAGCATGTAAGTTTTTGTAATTCATGGGTAGTATATGAGGGTGGCTCACGTATTCGGCCCTATGACATAATTTTAGGAAGGTTCCGAAAATATTTATTTCGGAAGCAGGTTTTTGTGGGGACTTGAACGCTCTACATAAATAATCACGTATCAGTGTTTGATGGATTTAGTTATTCCGAAGTTATTCACGGTCAGGGTTGACTATTTGGTGAATTTTTCGTAATCTTCGAATTGTTCACAGAGCCCCATTGACATTTTCATCATACATTGTCAAGTTGCTGATTAATAGGTATACTACTATGACGTGTAGGATTCTATAATGATTCAAAGAATATCACTAACTTATTGTACAAATTATTCATTGTTAATAGTAAATCATGGGCAATTCTCTTATTTGTCAATTTTTAATAACAAATTTATTTTAGGACAAATTTCTATTAATGAAAACATGAAATGATTTCTTAGAACGCAATGGAATAATTTCCATTATTGAAAAGTGTAATATTTTCAAAGAATTTCGAATTTTATTGGAGACAAAAAAGAAAACTATGACTAGATTTTCCGTCAAAACGGATAATAAGCATGCAAAGAATATGATTTAGATGTGAGTGAAGATAGATAACACAAACAACATTATACGTGGTAGTATCAACGCCAATACTTTTGACAAGACAGTAGTGTACATATAGGGTGATGAAAAACGGAAGTAAATAGAAATGTTCCTGCCATAGTGTGTTGCTACTGACAGACTGGGGATCATACGTCTACAAACAAATGAATATATACTCGCATTGCTAATGAATTACGAGAGGGATAATTCTGTTTATTGTAAGCAATCTTTGTTTAGTTTGTTCCAAAAAATTTCATGAGCAGCCCGAAAAACAAATTTACACGAAAAAATGCAAATGTCAGAGATAGTGAATGCTTTGGGAGGAAGACTAATATCTCCAATGAAAAATTTTTTCTTAGTTCCCAAATAAGAATAATTGATTAAATGCAATTTGCTTCTTACATGAATGTAGAGAACCACTTAGTTTGGCTATTTGTTCTTCCACTTCGAATGGGAATCAGTCTGATACACACCCCTCAGTTATTTCAGGAATTTCAAATAAGAATATCTACATCCTTACGTATTATACTTGACTCTTTTTGTGATTATTGATGTAATGGAACAATCATTCTTCACAGCACCATTGCCTGTACAAGAGGAGAACAAACAAAATGTCATCAGGTGGATTGTGGACGCTCCATATAAACGAGAACAGGTATAATTGGAAAATCATAGAAATTTTTTTTTTGAAGAATGAATTATCATCAAAATATTTTTAGGAACGCTTGAAAATTCCGTCCGATCCAAGAGAGTGGACACAGGAACACGTCAAACATTGGGTAAAATGGGCAGTGAGGCAGTTCAATGTTGTATCGCTGAAGTTAGTAGATTGGAATATTACTGGTGCTCAATTGTGTGACCTCACTGTATCAGAATTCCAGTCCAAAGTACCATTGGATCCGGGTGATGTATTTTGGACACATTTGGAACTCCTCAAAAAATGTAAATTTGTCGGTAAGTTTATAATTGTTTGTTTTTAAAATTTTTCCCCAACTTAACAATTGAGTCGTTCCTTGTTGATCAAATATAATATTGGGAATGGGCGAAAAAACTGGCAGTGATTGAAAACCTATGAAAGATAGAATATTGTCCTACAAAAATGGAAAAGAACACAGATTGAATTGAGATAGTTCAGTGGCAGCGCCAAAGTAATGTCATCGAGAGATTTAGTGAGAACTTCATGGAAAATTTCGATACATGAGGTTTCTCATGAAAGAAGGTCTGTGACGACTCTTGTCCAATTTATAGGTAAGGCATGGGAAGTACTTCAAAATGAGTACGAAAATGATCAATTTACCTGTTTGTCGCATTCGATAATGTCGCGTTTGTCGATAATTGTCCCGATCATACGGAATAATTAGTCGGAAGTCAAGATCGTTCAAAGAAATTTTTCATAAATTTTTTTCGCACTGTATTATTTTGAGGTTTGAGGATGTTGAAGAATCTAATGAAAGAAACTCCATTTGTTTAACTTCAAGTAATTCTCAAACTTGTGTTTCCCACGGATTTTCTTTAATTCTAGAATTCTTGGATTCTTCTGTCCTCAAAGCAACGATATTTCTTTTTCGTGTTTCATTTAAAATTGACGGAGTAGAAGAGTCAGAGATCGAAAAATTAGCATCTTACGATCACAAAAAAGGGTAATTTAGTGGAAATGATTATTTTACATTTTTTTTTTTTTTTTTTTTTCATGGAACGGAATGAATAATTAGTAATGCAGGAAAATTTTTCCTTTTCATATATTATTGTGAAATTATATCAACGGTTGGTTATGAATCATCTAATAAAAGTAATTTATTTCGATCGCAATACCTTGTCTGAGTGTATGAATGAAATGGAATGAATATACCAGTGAAGGTATGTGGTGATTTTTCGCTGCTTCGTGTGATTTGATTCATTTTCAATGATCATAATGGAATGTCGCTTAATAATGAAACTTGATTGAGATATATTTTCATTTGGAAAATGAATGATCTAAAAATTATAATTTATTTTCCCGATAACTTATTACTTTCAGACAAATTTGAACTTATGTGATCAAACAATTCCGGCAGCATTGAATGACCAGCAACCGACCTGTCGCGCTCAATTTCCCTGTTCATCAAGTTACTCAGTTGAATAGTGTCCATTCTCATTTTTTCACTGTAGTCTTCCCTTCATGGATTTTACCGGAATCATATGAAGATCATCTATCCGAACTCACTTTCTACTGTGTCACTTAAGAGCGAAGTGAGAAAGTAAACATTGATTATAGATAGTGGGAAAAAATTATAAACGTTAGAATTGGTGATCTTGAAGAGCAATCTGGAAACGATACATATACCGGCAATTTTTTTGGTTACACATACTGCTCACCGCATTTATATTAGTCGACAATGAGTTTCCTGCTTATTTCTCGAATGAATGACAGAATTTATTATGTAATTCATCCAAATGTTTGTGAGGGTTAACGCAAAATAACCATTTCGAAGTTGTGCAACACCAATTGGCCACATTAATGTACAGTAAAACGTCTTCTGGTTACGATTTTTGGGACCTACGTAAAATTGTGATGGATAGTAAAAATATTAGACAGGGGTATATTGGTGTGAATGTATGTAGGTATGTTAGTGAAAGCAGGGAAAATGAGTCAGGACGAAATGTGAAATTAGATTCAATAGATATTCAGTATATTCTAAACTTTATTCGATAGTATAATAACAAATTGGTGAAAGTGACTGAATAGGAATTCATTATTGTTAAACTACTCTATCACTAATTCTAATTGCTTTTAATTTAAACGAAATCAGTTGACTTTTTCTATCAATATTTGAATTGATAGTGGGTCATCATGAGATTCTTCCAATTGTTATTTTGTTGATTATGTTCTTTGCCATATTCTTTGAACATATAGAATGTAATCCGAGCAGCTACTCGACAGACGTACCGGCAGATATGCACACTACAAATTTGATAAGCAAAGAAGGCTTTAGGTAGTCCAGACCCTTTCTTTTTAAATTAAAGATCCACGACAGGTCGTAAAAATGGAAAACGTTGTATTATTGTGAGGTCGTAAGAAGAAGAGGTTTTACCGTACAACTTTTTCCGTTAAATGAACTCAAATTGCATGAAATCTGTATTTTGTGAATTCCCATATGATTGTTTTGGTTTCAACTGTATCTAATAACAAAAGTACCCGAGTGTAATTAATTTTTTATCGGAGTTAAGGTGGAAGTAACTTGTCATACGACACAATTTAAATTTAAGTTTCATTTTATCATTCCTTCAAAATTACCATTCTCCTGCTATCAGTCAAATCGAAGATAGTGTCGTGTCTTACTATGCCCCCACCTATTCCATTAATTCCAAACAATCATTGTTAATTTGAAAGTATGTTTACCATCTTGATAAACGGTGAATAAATATACTGATCAAAAGCAAGCAGGCTCGAATGGGATAATTAGTTCAACTGCCAACAATAAGCTAAAGTTTCAGCAAAGGTTGACTGCGTCTGTCCAGACGCAGTATGGTTTTCGTGAATTTTTCACTTTCCATTCTGATTGCTTTTCCGCCAGAAGTACTGTTATTCTTCGACCTCAATCGAAGGTATTCTCCTTATCTATGTGCAGATATGCCAAATTCGTGGTTGATTGAGTTTGAGTTCAGCTGAGATGATAGTATGGAATGTGTACCCTCGAAGTTGTTTCATACAATAGTATTCAGGACTCCTCACTCTAGTATGAAAATATAACAATTCAATATCTCCGAGACCAAATGCCCCATGGCAATAAATCAATTTGAGTATTCAAATTACATGAAATATTAATTGTATTGGCATGGCATGAGTACACTCAAAGTATAATTTTAAGAAAAGTATGATATGAATATAATTACTACTTCATATATATAATAGCATGCGATGGCCAATATATCATTTTAGTCGAAATTTTCAGAGTATTTTCAAGTGCAAAGTTTCAAGTTATAATTTTGACGTTGCTCTCTTTTTTAGCTCAATGCTGTGATCATATTTTAGAATTTCACGGCCATATTTGACGGCCAGTATGGAGAGAATACTACACATTTCAATCTCTATTTGTATAAGTCCCCCTATGTTTCGTTTCGAATTCCTTCAGAACTATTAATATGCTCGCGGTGAAATTGATTCTATTGCATTAGCTGCTCATAACTATTGCCAACCCGTTACTGGTTTGCTATTTAGTATCTTATTGATACAACATAATATTCTCCATACTAACATGTGTACCATATCATTCCATTTTTTAGTTCAGGATATTCTCATCGAATGAACTCGGATTAAATTTTCGCGCTGCTATTAATAGTCGATTTATTATATGTCTCTGAACCTTATCACTTTTGTCATTGATGTAGGATTTTTTGTCTGAATATATATTGAATTTACAATTAACATATGAATTTGCAGCTGTCGTACAAAAAGACCAATTGCCAATGGAGAACTCATCGGAAAATACGCTAAAAATCCGCAACCAAAAGTCACCGAGAGCACGAGCAATGTTGAGCCCACATGCACGATTAGTCAGCATGTCCTCATCAGAAACATCGTCGCCAACTATATTGGCACCCTCTAGTCGCACAGTGAATAGCGGTCAAATACAGTTGTGGCAATTTTTGTTGGAGTTGCTGACTGACAAAGAGCACCGGGATTCCATTCGATGGGTAGGAACTGAGGGAGAATTCAAATTGCATGCACCAGAAACTGTAGCGCAGTTGTGGGGTGCACGAAAGAACAAACCGTCAATGAATTATGAAAAATTGAGTCGTGCATTGCGTTATTATTATGACGGTGACATGATTTCGAAAGTACATGGCAAGAGATTTGTTTACAAATTTGTATGCGATCTTAAACAACTGCTTGGATATTCAGCTGCCGAATTGAGCCATTTAGTTGAGGGGGGTCCAAGATATTTTTGATTTATCTGAATACATGTATAATAAAAAAAAGAAAATGCATATACAGTGTCAATATACATAAAATTACGAGAAAAAAAAGAAGAGTATGACAATTGTTACTTATATTATAACTCCGAAAATGTGAATTTTTCCCTAACTCATAGTCACATATACACATATATATTTTTATAAAAATTGTAATACAATCTCGAGTATAAAGAAGTTTATATCATCGCAAATTGTTTTTGATAATCGGTATATAATCTTTTGATGAAACAAGTACAATACAATTTGAGAGGAGAAAGGCGTGAATAAAAAATATCCAACACGGATGTCATACACGTTCACTCATCGGAATTTTTCCATCATTGTAGAAAAAGTTTCAGCGATAATATTCATAACGTACTGTTCATACACGTATATTATCTCATGATTGGTGTTTTTGAAGAATCAACTTAGCCGGCCCAATTTGTGGTGACGAGACTGCATTACAAGGGCCGGTGAACGTTAATTTTTATCATTATTGGATTATTCTGTTGCGTCGATTAATTTTATAGTCTGTTCGACCGGCCAAAAAGGCAGAACTCATCGCCAATACCAGAGAATCTAGCCTGTGAGATATCGGACGCGACGTCACAAGTTAGGGTCTCAGGGAACCGGCGAAGCGGCAGGCTTTCTTTATATCACCTGCCCGCCATTGCCCTCTTTTTGAATTCACTCATTGCGTTATTAATTTTTGTTCTCCTCCTCTCTCACTTCCATGCATCGCGCCATCATTATTACCAGTCCACATTCATTCTGCGTTATCATTCTTTCCATTTTACTCCAACCCCAATTCTTGCCTGCACCCTCCCGGAATTACTGTTCATTTGCTTGCCGCTGACATTGTTTTTCCACATTCTCTAGCTCAATTGATGGGTTGGGACATCCAGTTCTTTGCGTCCAACGTCGGGGCGTCAACGACCGGGCAAGTTAGCATGTTGCACAGTGGACTTCATATCTGCAATGTGCAATTGAACCACTATACAACCTACTACCTCACCCAGGCATCGCCGCTAATGTTTTGTCCATATTCTAATTTTCTTATTTGGTATTTTCATCACATAAAAACAAAAAATAATATGACTAATTATTTCATCATTAATGCATATATATACATATTACCTCACGTATCAATCATTGATCCATGTTTAACAAATGAACGAATATGACAAATCAACTGGAACAATAAATCGAAAATAAAAGTAATGGAAAGAAAGAAAATATTAATCGATAGTAAGTGTGTTTACGTATAGAGATAAATATCCATGTGAGTTCAGACATTGTTCTTCATCGATGATGCTCCACTGATTAGTATATGTGATTCTTCAGACGAATACATTCATAAAGTATAAACGTGACGATTAATGTTTTAATTCGCCGCCCTGACTACATGTACCGGTAGATAGGAGCTTGCGGTATACATATAAATTAGCTCACAAGTTCGGATCTACGGGTTAGTGTCATCAAGTAAGCTGCTTTCATGCGTGTATTCGTATATTTGCCCTTGGTAATCCAACTATGTTATGAAGAATGTGCGAATTTCTCGCCAATTATGTGAGGTGAACTTGAATGCCATCATCGATCAATTATATTTGATTGTCCAAAGAGATGAAAGAAGCTGGACAGATATAGATGAGAATAATTTTTGTACGTTGGCAAGTGGCGAGTTGGTGCATTTGAAGTAGCAGCATTTAGGAGATGTGATGTTGGAATCACCAAATGATGTAGAAATGTCCCTGCGGATTGAATTGAACATATGTGGTAGCACCTCTCAGCGATGTCACCTGGAAACAATAAAAAAAAAGAAATTTATTCGCGAAGACATTGTTTATGTTTTTGTTTTCATTTGAATCCTTTTCCATTCAATTCTTATGATATAGTGATTCATTCGCGTGATAAAGGACACACGGCGAGCTTACCATTGCTATATTTTTTCACGCGTTGAATGTACAAGTTACATCAACAGACAGCATATGAACATTTATTGAATTACTCCACTTCAGTATGCAGAATTTTTGATTCATGTTCGATGAGCTGCATGGAACTCACGAACCGAACCACCAGGTATCCAATAATATCATAGTGATTTTGTAATACCTCAATTATTTCTCAGTTATGTAATATTTAGATTTTTTAGAAATATTTCTTCTCCCAACTGTCTAATTTGAGTAGTTGATGAATACATACTAATACGAAATTACATGGGGTTTATATATACAAGGAATATAATAAAATAGCTGTGCACACAAGTATGTACTTCTATTATCATATATTTGTTTTAACATATCGTAAGTGAGCGGTAACATGTTAATGTCGATGTTGAAAAATCCGCCCCAGCATAGTCTCGAGTGAGAACTTCAATGATATAGTGATCATATCAGTTCCATATTTTACCCACATAAACCTAACAATAATTCATTGATTGTTAATCGGATAGTGAAATTATTGGACCGAGACAAATTGATGAAATTCTGGTAGATCCGTTCTAGTATCATGCAATTTTAACGTATGCTCCGTATTATTGAACCCATAAGCTTAATTTATATGAACTAGCTTTATTGATGGACTGACTTGACGAACAATCACTTCTCTTATCTTTTTCTGCACACTCAAAACTGATCTGAAAAGATGTCAGTAGGGCGGTTATGTACCATCGTGGCAAATCACTTCGCACCACATGGTAGTGAAAAAAACATTTATTGATGGTCAGGTCAAAATAATTCACATCAATGCTTGAGAAATATATTTAAACTTTTACATGGCATGGTGTGAGACACATTTGGCTTAATTTTCTGTGTTACTCTTCAATAATTCTATTGGGGTCTGATATGGGAGAGGATATCCATACTTATGTTGAATGGAAATATGAAAAACAGCATGTTCGATGGATTGTGTAAGTAACAGTATACTAAAAATAGTCTTAGTTTTATCAACGAGTGTGTTGAGACATGTCAGATCTGAATAAGACATTGCAATTATCTGTTTCACGACTTGAATTAATTTTCATGTAGGAAACACATGGTAATATTATCCGTTCAAAAATACATAGATTTAGTGAACAGACGATAGCACAAGTTTCATTAAAAATTGGACTGTTTCTATAAGTATTCAACTGATATTATGAGTATAATACTTGAATCTATGGAGAACTTGAGATTTGTGCAGGCTCTTTTCATCATCGATATAAGGGGAAATTATTGAACATCGAGGTCCGATGTCTCCAAAAAGAAGTGACATATCAAAAAATTGTACTTTTCATTCTCGTCATATTTCGAGTTGTTCTATCATAATACAGTCACAAAATGAGCAGCCCAGAACATGATAGAGTTGCCATTTGTGAAGAACATGAGGCAAATGACTGCGGTGTTAATATTCGATGCCGAAATGTTTGATATTTTAGCCGGAGAAAAATGATATAAAACCTTCCGCTTTAAACACTCAAAGAAAGATGATGAAATTCACCATTCAAGTGAATTATGGCTTGAAGAACAATGTTCTTTCAGTGAAGAACACGTGGCTGATCGCAACAAGAGTTGATGTGCATGTATATTCAATCCAGCTCAATGCTGCATATGCTGTATAGCGATAGTTAGCTTCATTTTTTTTAAAGATGAGATCAGAATTTATTCCATTTGAAAATAGATTGACACACTATTTCATAATCTTCGTTTCCCATTAGTAGGATACTGGAGACCCGATCCAATCAGGCTTGCATACCCCCCGCTCCTATATTGAAGTTTCGACCCCCAAAAGGTCATTGGTGCCTGAGAGATCGTGAACCGCTTCGAACGCACATCGAGGGGGTGTTTCAAATTTGTGCCAATAAGAGACAGTTCTACGGAAACGTTCTCGCAGTTGGGTGAGTCATAAGCCAGCTTGAAAGGTTTCGGCTTAGAAACTATATCGATTTTATTAGACCAGATACGTAATGGTGATCGTTTCTTCTATTTTTTTGGGTCACTTTTCCTTTGTATTAAAATTCTTCTTAATGTACCTCACAACTTTCAGACTCAGCGGTGAACGGCAATGGGATGTCTGGATATTACTCACATTTGGATATGGTGTCTGTCTTTCATTTTTTCTCCATTTTTCTCTCTTACTCGTATGTGCTGTCTGGAGATATATAAATATTTACACCGAAAAAAAAAAAAAATATTAAGAATGGAAGGAAAACCGTCATTATGTCAAATGTGCGCATTTGTTCATCTATAATTTACGCAGGAATCAATCCATCAATCAGAATACTTAAGCAAGTACGTATATCCATTGAAGCAACGGTAATTAGTTGTTAGCATATCGCGCATGAAAAATTGGAGATAGGAAAAAATCGCTACGACAGTTATGTTGTTATTGCTTCCATTTTAAAGCCAGTAATGGACATCATAGTGTAATATGTCAGTGCATTCACTAGCGTTATCGAGGAAAATACAGGAGTATGGGAGCGTGTAACAATCCATATTCTCAATGCATATGGAAAAAAAAGAAACCTGTGGAGTTAAACTTATAAGATAGAAATGGAAATGAATCTCACAGTTATATTAGCCAACCAGTGGCAAATAGATTCTAACCCAAATACACGGTTGACCAATTCATATTTATGTAAATAGCGAGTCGAGCTTTTCCATTGATGCAGTGCATACTCTATTGGGGGGAAAACTTATAAACCTCCAACAAGAAAGAATAAATTCTTTCCTCAAATCGTCAAGTGATTTCTATCCGAAAATAAAAACCATCAGTGAGATTTCATGGAATGGTTACAAATTACCGCACTAGAATCGAATGTAACGTTTCGAAGTGGATTGGTAACAGAGCATCATGCAAACGAATAAACGAACACACACATACAAAAAAAATCAGGGGAAATAAAATTCTGGAAATTGGAAATAATTAATATGTCACAATTTTGATCCCAAATACCTCTTTTTTATACCTGTTTCCTATACCTATTTCTTGTACCTCTTTCTTGTACCCGCTTCCTCGTACCTATTTACTTCCAAATTTGTTTTACGTTGTTCTGATTACATTGCATTGATTGCATTGATACAACTGCCCATCATCTCTCTGATGCATTGATCATTGTCATATCGCTTTTTTTTTTGTTTATCAGTGTGATATGTCCTGTACCCACGTACCGAGAGTACAACAAACTTGTAAGTTCATGGACAGCGACTATAGAATTGTGATCAATGCTCCAAATGAGGAAATGTTCATTAGTGTCTGTAGTGTATAACGTAAATATTTATGCAGGATAGTTTTGCAAAAGAAGAATTAATGTACATGTTTTTAAGATTTTTTTATCCAGCACTAACCTCTGAGAATACCCCCCTCCCCGGAATAAGCCACAACCCTACACACACACGCACACACACACACACACACACACACACGCACAGGCATCATATATATATATGCACGTATGTAGGATACAAGTCAGAAAGAGCTGAGAAAAAAAAAGGAGGCGATAGTCGCGCCCACACGACAAGCCAGACGGCGTTGAGACGAGTTAACGGCGATGCAACGACGATGGGGACAAAGTTAGGATCTCCAACACGAACACATCCATCTTTCGTCACGTCACTACACGACATATTCCAGGCACGACTTCTGCGTCATAGAGCAATCTTTCTTTCTATTATTTTTATTTCTCATTGTCTCCGATAAAATAACAATATTAAAGGATATATTTGAAAAACAAATCAAATTTTATATAATTTTCTCAATCGTTTTATTAAATTCATGAAATCATTGAGAACAAAAATGAAGCTGAGATGATAGATCCATTTGACATTCGATTGTTTTATCAATAATCTGATTTCCATATTTTACTTGGAATTTTTCGCCTCTGGTGCACCTTCAACTAGTGTACAGTGAACAAATATTTGTCGTAGGTTCCCAACACACTCGTGGTCATATGATCATGAGAGTGAGAATCACAATTTACCATAAATTGAATCCAAAAAAAAGTTGAACTCCTCGGGCGGTCTACATGAATATTAATGTCATGGTGAAACTAATTTTTCCCAATCAATCTCTATATCACAGCATCTGTTTGGTGATGTGCTGTGGCTGCAGAACACCGGCATTGCATCCAAAGATCCACCGTTCAGAAACTTACACTTATTTTGGAATTCAGAGTGAATTGATCGGATAAGGTTGACTACGAGCCTGCCGTACTGAAATAAAGATTTTTCAATGTGTGCATACATTACAATTTAGAGTTGTTCTAGAGAAGGAAAAACAGTATTAAGTCATAATTCATCTGAAAAATATTTTTGAAATAATTGTTTTCATCCATATTCGATTCACCTAGGCACTCGATGCAATTTTCATAATACCTACGAAAATATGAACGATTGAACCTTCTGGGCTTTCGAATAATTATTTTCAATAATCAATAACTTCCATTATTGAGGCTGGTCTCTTATTTCTTCTCTAACATGGTTCCAATACCATTGTTGATACATTTTCTTCACATCAAACATTCTCTCAATCAATTCCGTCTTCGCCACTCCCGCACCTCTGTCACTAAATACTCTGGTTTATCAAAAACAACCGATATCGAAATAATTCTCCACGACGTATGTAAGTGTACAACCGTTTTCGCTATAGTTCTCGTATTCCCGAGGAAATAATTCCCTACTGTCAATCAAATGAACATATCAGAACCTTTCATTGAGAAGTCACTCGGATCTAATCCTAAGTACAATCCCTCTCAAGAAACTTTCCCATCACATCCCGCCTATTTCCTCGAAAAAACCACATAAAAATTTTGAAATGACTTTTACACAGTCTAATAATGTCGATGTTATGTATCGGAGTATGAGTAGACCCAACATACTTTCGAGCTCATAATGCATAATACATTCTGATATATATATATACAAAAAGTCATCATAATGGTGGAAAAAACGATATTCAAGATAAGTACAGATTCATTTTGATTAATAACAAAATGAGTTTTTTCTATGAGTTCTTTGAGATTTTATGAATGTATTTATTCGTTTTTTTGTATTTTTTATCTGAATCTGTGAGATCTTTCCTATAAAGAATAGTTTGTTATAACTCCTGTTGAGGGATACATATGTATACACATACGTTCAACTATACATTCTGCAACCCTTTCAGATTTTATTTTCATAACATTACATGGAAATAGCTATTTTTCATTAGAAGTTTTTCACTCGCCGAATTTTACAATCACACAAAGATGAGCAACGCTCAAAATTCGAGTTTTTCATCAGTATTCGTATTTTTTTATGCATACCATCAGCGTTCAATGGCTGATGTCGCGAAATGAAACATGCCCACTGGAAAAAAAATATCGCTGCTATAGCAATATAGGTTAGTTGCCACAACTATTTTCTCTGACCATCTCTTCAAGATTGCTGTGACAGCAATTCTGACCTAGTGATTCTGTGAGGTAGCTGTGGCACTTATCCAGATACGCCGTATAGTGAATGCATAAATTTGGAGACGCAGTTGTATGATTCCTATGTGCACGCTGCGTGCTCGTAAATAAAAGATAAATAGTGATATTGATAATATCGGCTTCTCAATCGATCTTAGTATGAACTCTACAAATTTCTTCTTTTTTTTTTTTTTTTTTTTTTTTGGAGTTGAAAACAGTTTGACATTATTTGATGATGTACAAAAGATAATACATGTTGAACCATGTATAACATCATATTTTACATCAATTTTACTCGGATGTAAGTTTCACTGATAGCGTACGAATGTCGGCTTCGAAAAAATACTTAGTTTTCTGGCTTCAGACACTCACAGCCGAACCTACTTCCTAGATTCTAGAATTCTAGAATTCTAGCAGTTTGTTTGTTTTGTTCTGGAGCGACCTTCCCAAAAAATTGATATTTGTGCCCGCCAATTAGAATAAAATTCTTTCTCAATAATCAAAATATGAAAAGGACAGTGCGCAAAATTATATTGAATTGGACAAGTCTTTCCATAGGGAAATAAAACAAAATCATTAACAAAAAACCTATGCAAAGGCTAATTTTTGACATCCTAACTGGAGTTCTCTTTTCAACTAAAAACATGGTTTCAATACAGTTGGTAATAATCGATTGAGTAAAAAACTAGAAACAGCAATTTATCTGTTTCTCCTAAGGGGGTAAGCCCATCTTACTTCATATATTCAGATTGTTCACTGATGCAGCGTAACTCTCAATCGTATTGACTAAACGTATAGACTTGTTACATAGGAAGTTGAAATTTTGCGTAGCACTTTTAAATTCTCCTGCAATGGCAATGTGCCTGCTATGGTAATACTTTTGTTTTATGATAATTTTTTGAAGAACCCACGAAAATTACCATCAGTTAATCCGCTCCCTGTCAAGATCTTATACATAAATGCACGTGCGAGCCTTCGTGCAGGGGCCTACCACAACATTGTTATATACGTGCTTTCAGCTCCCCTATGATCATTCTCAGTTGGTAGGGGTGAGATAGGATATATATGTAAGTTCATGCCCTTCAGCACAATCGGCATTTATTTTGGCAAGCAAAGAAGGGTGGAAGACGATGTTATGGCTTGTGTCGGAGACATTGGGGTGAAACCAGTCGGGAAAGTTTTTGGGGTTGATGACCGAACACATTGGGGATATCGCATAGCTGTCCAAAAAGAAGAGAATTGCGGGCAAATGGAGATTGCATTCGCGATAAGGCCACGTGAACTCAATGAACCGATGAATTCAGATCTATTTCATAGTCGGGTCCTCCTAAGATCATTTTTAGATGGACTTTTGGGAAAAGTGGGAGGGCTGGAATCGATTCCAAATCTCGCATAATACTTTTATCTGAAAATACAAAACTAGACTTAATATAGTTTTCAGTTCACCGTCTATCGTTTGATACTTCTAAAACAGTTTTTATATGAGTATTTCATCGTCCATATTTCGCTAGTAAATAATTTCTGTCTGAAGTAGCTGCGACTATAGTAAAATACTGAAATCCAAAATGGTGGATCCAACATGGCGAGCGGAAATTTGAAGAGAATTTTCTCTTTCAGCTCCAAACAAGGAAAAATACGTTTAGAGTTCAAGCAGAAATCAAATAATCTTCCTCTTAATGTAGATATCTTGTTTATTTCTCCATTTTTTAGTACTATGGAACTTTTTTCCCAACATTTATCGGAGTCATTTACGTTTTATCATTATTCATTTCACATTTGGCATAATTGTCCTGTCGAATTGAATATGAGTATTTAGGGGGTATTCTGCTTTCAAAATTCCAGGGAATCAATTCCTTTTTTTTTTTTTTGCATAATTTCAAAGTCCAAACCTTCGAAGAAAATTCTAAAATTCGAAATATTTCACTGAAGCGGTTCCAAACTTTGAATGCATTTCGCTCGGAACCACTTTTTCAAACTGATCGATACGATATCTCAAATTCTATCCGACCGATGGACTTCAAAATTGGCATGGATCTTCAGTATATGTCTAACTATCGCACCTACTTTGTTTATCTCCAAATATTTATTTTTACTGTTTCAAAAACATTCATAGAGAAAAAAATGAGAAGAAAATGATTTTTTTTCTCTGAGGTACCGACCATAACGACATTCTCCCCGACGGAATAATCTATTTTCAAATTTCGTTCCAGGTAAACCGTTGTGCTGGAGCATTTTTCAATTTTTTTTCTACCACTTTTTCATCGTATTCGTCTAAAAAAAACGGATACTAAAAATATCCGTCACTTCTTTCTGCTGCGCCCACAAGACAAAAATAACAATGGGAAAATAAATTAACTAGTCTGATATGAGAATAATGATTCCGCATTACGGGGGTTTATAATTTACCGAGATATTCTATCGATGCCAATCAACTTTCGTCGCTGACAGTGCGTTGACTACGTCATACACTGAAAAAACAGTTTTAATGGCACAAAGACATGTTTCTCGACTGCTGAAGAACGGATTTGTATATGGCTAAAACACTAGTTTTGTCATGTGATTTAAACTCGTTTCAACTATTTCAAACTAAACTTTTTCACTAGTTAAAACTAAAACCAACAGACGATACTATAGTAAAGTTGCAGTACCTATACTATAAACTCGGTTTCCTGGCTATATATGAACACGGCTTAACCCCTAAGTTTATATGTTTTGTTTCCTTTCATTGCAGATTTTTCATGAAGGAAAAATAATATCGTGCAATACTAGAAATTGTAGAAATTTACTTTTTCATCTCACAATGGTTCGAAATAATGCATTTTCAACTTGAATAATTTGAACTGATGCAACATCATTTTTGTTATCTAATGCTTAATTTTACTAACAGTTTGTTGTGGTAAGTCCGTTTGTATTGAATGTGTCCCCCGACTATTAACTCAAGTGTTACCGATCGTATTACACATAGCTATGTTTTATATTTGAAATACTTAGAATGGTCTATAATGCATTCAATAAGAATTAACATATCTGCTAACGCACTGAAGCAGCTTAACCAACTCATATGTTTGTAAGCTGAGTAAAGATTCAGAGTGAAGAGAGGAAAGTATTTTATTTTAGACTTCTTACTTCAATGATTTCATAGGATTAAGTAAAATATGACAAAATTTGATATAGCTATTTGTGAACAAATGTATTTTTCTAGTTTTTTTTTTATCATCAATTTATTTAATCTACGTTTATGGAATATTGTTGATTGCAGTTTGAGGTTGGAAACCAGACAATATAAATAAATCGTATGTGTATTTCCCATTAGTGTTGGCATAATGACACATATAGTAAACATGGATGAAAAAAATGGTGGACCCTGCTTATTTTTCGAAATATCTACATGCGAACGTCATTAGCTCCACCCACTTTCTATCAGAAGATACGTCCACCAGATACACCCTGGATGGTAGGGATTGGAGCGCATTATATGCACTTGGAAAATATTCTACCTGGACTTCTATGTTGATCTATAGGGAGCAAGAAGAGACGTCCCGCCCCCTTTTCAAATAGGACAAATTATCTTGTTACACATGCAGTATAGTAGCAATTCTGATGAAATACAAGAATTTATAGACGAACGAACTCCGAACTAACGAAGCACAAATATGACTAATTAATTTGTATTTAAAGCAAAACGATTCGTTAATGCTATAATTCTATCTCCTACACAATGATGTGATGAGAACATTTTCATAACTGGACACCCAAATTCCGCCTTGCAAAAATAATAATTGGGTAGATAAACTAGAAATGTATGATCTTACAGTATATTCATGTTGAAAGAGATGATAATAACGCCACATACATCGTGAATATAAGTGAACGGAATGTAGAACCTACGAACAGGAGCACATACAGATTAGAAATGCATGCGGGTTGTAAATAATTCGCCTGTATATGCAATTAGTATTTTTTGCAAATAGTAAGTCAGTACTCACACGCTATTCGTATTGAAATGAAAAATAATTGTTCTAGGTAGATTCTATAATTGAAAATTGACACAAATATTGTTTTTTTGCGGACTATTCATTTTTTAAATTCCGTTTTCACGAGCACAATCAAAATACATAAAAAAAAAATAATGAAGGAAACTCCAGCTGCAAATGTGTACAGTTGAATACCAAATATCAGAACCTGCATAGAACTATATATAATAAATATCAATTTCGGTCGAATTGGGTCGTACTGTTTGGTCAAGATGATTTGACCGTTTCTATTTGCCTTTAATTGGCAATTCAATGTTCATTTTCTGAATTCATGAATATACAGATGATAATGGTTATGTCTGAAGCACCAGATTCAATTCAAATAGATGATACCTGTATATGAGCGCGTCCAAGCACATATCCACTAAGTGTCATAATAAAATTAGAATTAAACTATAATGGGTAATAAATCAACCGCATATTAAATATCAATATTTCAGATGATAAAATGTTTCATATTCATGCGGAAATTATGCTGCATAATTTATTTGTACACTCATTTATTAAGAGAATTTTTTTACCGGAATTTTTTTATTCAGTCTCCAGAAAATTGTGAAACATTAAACAACTTATTCTTTCTGTTTAGAATGGATTCTCACATGAATAGGATAGATGGAAACATGCTAAAATGCCCAAGTGATACATACATATATATTCATGTGTTTCTCGATTTTCCTCGCTTCGAGTCGATTCGAGAGAAGAACATAGCGGAGTCTGTGCGTTGCGCGGATACTGGGATGGATATATGTACACCCATACACACATGCCGCGCAAGTTCAGGTGTGTCTGTGTGTCTGTGTGTGTCTGTGTGTGTCTGTGTGTGTCTGTGTGTGTATGGGGCTATCGGTCGTCGGTGTCAGGTCGCCGCTCCCCGAGAGATCACTGGCCTCTCGCGCGCACGACCAAGTCTCTCCCTCTTGGTTCACTACTACCACTTCCCACCATCACATCATCCATGTCCTCCTTCTTCTGCACCCGCTATAGAATCTTTTTGGGTTAAATATCGACGGGGAATATACCACTGCTATAGATGAACATATATATTGCACACTTGACACCACATTTGGACGTAATTATTCACAATTCTTGAGTGGCGCATGACGAATGTTGAAAAACAAAGAGGAAATAAACATTAAACTAAATCTCTAATACACACGGCGAGATTGTATATGTATAATGGTCTCTCGCCTTTATTTCCGGCCGGCGACGAGAGTCTCACTCGGCAACAGCGACCATGGAGCGAATCGAAAGCAGCGCAAGCGAAACATATAGACCTCGATGTCGAGCACACACAGAAATGAGTGGATGAGAGTGTATATTATATACTTTATGAAACGTACAATTTTTGCACTTTATGTGCGCTTCTTCTTTCATTCTTCATTGTTGCGCGCACGGCATTTTCTTCTCTCTCCATTCTATGTACTCACAATGCTCAACCAACTGTCGTATTCAATATAAAATTTTTTTCAACTCCATGGAAAAAAATTGCCATTATTATATATGAAATTGAATGCACTATACACATCTGGATTATCATTTTCATTGCTCATGAATTTCATTAGTCATTACGATTATAGCGTATCTCTTCTTGGTCAAACACATACATTTACAGGAGAAAGCGAGATCACACGGTATTGTATTTTTAAATACATTCATACATATAAAAGATAGAGATAGTAAGGGACAAGGAGACATAGAAACACATACATTCGAATAATATGAGGTGGGGGAATTTTTTTTCGCGGGTGGCCAGCTCTTGTGGTTTGAAGCGAGACCGGCGAGACGGTCCACGTACACGGTCGCAATACTTATACGAAACACCAAACGTTTGCACGTATATACCAACATATAACCACTGTATACACATATACCGATAATGTCGTCGCGGTCGTCGCTTTCGTTCTCGTCTACGTCTTCATCTCCATCATCTTTATCGTGAAAATCATCATCGTCATTCTCGTCATAGTCATTGTTACCGTTACTATTATCATTTTATCATTATTGTTATAATCGCGTCTTTTCGTTTATGTTCGCCGGTGCGCACGACACGGAGACGGAGACGAAAACGAAGACGAAGACGAAGACGGTGACGGTGACGGAGACGGAGACGGAGACGGACACGTACACGCGGCCTACTCTTCGCTCTTCCACACTTCCATCCTCACTCTCGTTTCATACTATAAAATATAACGCCAGTCTATACCGTTTTGCGACTCCCACCACTTTCTGTCTGAACAAATACCAATGCACACCCACAGAAAACACTGCGAAATAACACATACACCAGTATAGATATCTATATATTGTACATGCATACACAGATATACAAATATAAATGTATGAATGTATGAATGTATGTACAAGTTTCGTACATGTATGCTTGCAGTGGCAGTAAAGCTACATTATATACAAGCGCGGCACTAATACCGAAAGGCTATATGATAATGTTGAAAAGTCGATTTTGCTGTCAATCTCTCGTTCTTTGCTTTTTGTTTTGTTTTTTATGTCGTTTTCACGCACAATTACTTATACTCGAAAAAAAATTTTCATCATCCAAATGTTGTATTTTAAATGAAATTACGGAAAGATATATTGTTGAATGACAGAATTATCAATGTGGTGACAATACAACAATATTCCGACTTTTCATAAAAATATGAAAGCAACTGGGTAGGATTGTAGGGAGTACGCGACTACACCGACTACAGAAATAATATATGTGGTATGATACTATCGCACACACGGTTGCGCGTCTTCTACTACTCATGTGCAAAAATGTTGCTTCAATCCCGCCATCTGCACAACCGCCAGCAAGACTTTGCGAAATTGACCGGGGACACGAGCGATGGAATCGTACGGTAGTTGTGTGCCTCCAACTGATCCGCTGCCTTTACCATTATTCTCTACCACCCGCCCCCACTCGCTCCACGCCAATATAACATCGCCGCCATTCGAACACATACCCGCGTCTGCTTCATCAGCCAATCGTCTCTCCTGCCAAATTTCTGTTCATTTTTATATAAATATGAAACGGAGTTGTAATTTATATGACAAATCAAACTAAACTCAATTGGACACATAGAATGACTTAAACTCTATTGCTGTTGATTTTTCACCCGTTTCAATTGGTTATCAAATCCTCAAATTATGGCAGAACTAGAATCAATATTGACGGTTGTTAAGCTAAACCACCGAGATGATAGACAACTCATTTTACATTTGGCCAATCAATGAATACTATTTCAATTCCTAATTATATTATCCATGTAATTTATTATGGGAAATTTTCGAAAGATAAACGAGACTTTCTTCATCATTTGAACTACTTAGTTGCTAAGAAAAAGGAATAAATAAAGAAATAAACATGGAATACGTTCTCTTGGAGAGACAGAGCTTTTTGTCTGATTTTGATTTTATATTATATGAACAAGTGGTATTTTCATAAAATTGATTTGGTAAGAGAGTTGAGAGGGGAAGCAAGACGTCTTAAACCAGCAATGTTGAGTCTTCTCATTGATTTATCTGTGAATGATGAGTTTGGGGAATCATTTTTGATTCTCAAATAAGAAAAATTGTGAAGGAACTTAAAGAAATTCCGGATGTGGCAAGTTTTTCATTAAAATCTGCATTTTTGGAGGGCCATGTTGACACAAAATTAACCAAATGACATTTCATAGTGAAAACTGATCAAGTTCTCTGTGCTGAATTCAAAAAAAGGTAAGGACAAAATCTGCGAAATGTCACATTGTGAATTCTCAATTAGGAAGCCCTATTGAAAATCTCTCTCGAGAAAATTTTTACATTCACACTGCAGGATTATTTGTTGAACAGATAATATACTCATCAACGTCTGTTACTTTTATTGGTGTACTTTTTGTTCATGCATAGTAATATATATTTTTTATTAATATTTTTCAAATTGAATATATTATTATTTATTCGTAGTAATTTGTTTCTTTATTTCTTTGTTCATAAATTAAATAAATAACTCTTGACTGTCTCAGGAACTAAATGAAGTTATTTTACAAAAGTAAATATATAGCCGTAGACTTGCCATGTTCATATTCCCTTCGAAATTCGTTCAGTTTGATTCATCTCTCTTATAAGCTTCGTTCATCGAGTTTGTTCGTATTTAAAAATTTCTCCCATCTCCTGATACGATTGCGTGACATAATAGTCAAAATCATCATCAATATTACAATTATGCCTCGACATCCGGAGTTTGTACAGTTTTCTCATCAGCTCGTGCCAAAATGAAAACTGAAGCTTTTGATAAAATAGTTCGATGGAGCGGATTTTCACTCATCTGCAGATTTCTCGAATATTGTCGATCGAAAGCAAAGAAGTCTATGAGTATGAAGAATTGTATGCATGTATATTTTCGATTATTATGGTAAAATAAATTTTTACTATGAAAAAAATAGAATGAGAAGAGGAAAGAGAAGGTATAATGAGTAAAATATATGATGACATGATAAAGATGGAAATGAATTGAGTCGAATAAATATAAAAAAATGCAAACCCTTACGTTGAAACGTACGTTACGAATTATGTCGACTATTTTGCAAAATTGCCTTCCATATTTGTATTTGATACATTCCGGATGTCAAGCTCTCAACTTTTTCTTCTCTCTTACTAGTTTATCTCCGTCATTGACTGAACAATGCCTGCGGCCAATACGAGAACGGCATCTTGAGTTCAACACACTATTATGGAGGATCAATATATCCTCATGAGGCAAAGTGGTCGTGAAATAGTTAGCAAATAAATCGATGCACAATGGCGCTTAGTTATAAATGATGATTAAGTGGCTGTTGCTCATAAAATAACACGTAAGCTTCACCGGAAACGACTGAACTTGTCGACACTGATGACACCCTACTGTCATTATATTCATGCCACTCATTTGAGTATGGGTGCTTGCAATAGGCGGTGTAGTGACCGGAATACGGTGTCCCAGAATGATTCGCAACGCCATACAAATTGTACGTACAACCCCGAACGCCTGGGGCAGCAAAGGCACTGAGGTCCAAGCCAATTAATGGAAAATCCACTAAAACACTGAGTTTTGCACGGAATCGTTCCGTTGGTGAAAATCGTTTGAGATCTGTTTCAATAATAAAGTTAAGGTAAATATTGAAATATTTATACAATACAAATTAAGCGATGAATGAATTGCTGATGTGGAAAAATACTGATTATGAACAATGGACATGATTGAGGTGACATTCTATAGAGAATATGTAAAAAATTTTCTGTCAATGCATGGGGTATACGAATACGTTCAGGAATTATCATTTTTGTCCTTGCAACAGTGCCCACAAACCCAATGAGTAACCATTGGGACTCATAAACAGCTAAACTAATTCGATTAAGTTTCATTTTCACCTTCCTACATCTATCACATCACTAGAAACTAATGTCACGAAAATCGTTTACTATACTGATTGGATTTCTCGAAAATAAAATCATATCCAATCGCGAGAAAAGTAATCATCCACAAGTCTTAATATTTGTGATATTATTCGTATACCGGGCAATATAGTAGTACGTCATTCAAATGACACAGTTTGAGCATTGAGAACAAGCATAATTAATGAAGTGAAAACAGAAGTATTTTTTGAATAAAAAATGATCAAATTCGTGAATTTGATATTTTCCAATTGAAAAGACACTGAGTTATTCAAGTCATGGAATTATTTTATCCGAAAAACGGGATTAAAAAGCCATAATTGCTCTCATATTTATTTCCCGTCTATGAATTATTCCCCTTTATCCACAATTTATCAAATCAGGGATCTGCCGTTTTCTTTTGAAAAACCGAAAGTTCGAGTCTTAACTTCTTGCGAGGCAATCAATTGAAAACAGAGTTGGATCGAGAATGTTATTAATTCCATATGCCCTGTCCACTCTGTCAATGATAGAAAATCAGTGAAAGTAACATGAGTGAATTAGGCAAAGTTTATGATTGCTCGGTTTTGAATAAAAATGACAACTCGGGTTTGATAAAAAAAATATCATATCCACAAAATTAAACTTGATTAAAAAGGATACGAATAACCAATATCCTTGGGAATTTCTGGATACTAAAACTCTTGGTGCATTTAGTTCTCATTTGACACTTTGAACATGTTGGTTTTTCATCACCATCAAGTGTTTCCACTTTAGTGAAGTGCTCCAAACACTGATTAAGCCTCACCGTTCCGCTTCTGGCTGGTATAGGCAAGCTTAGATCCCAGAATGGATCTAACGTAACTGACACATGATCGCATGAAGTGCATGTTAATGATGAACGGAGTTGTCCAACAAATACATCAACTATTGTACTGTCTTCACTGTGTAAATATCTTTTCCAACTTTCCGCGGCTTTCACACTTTCCCTGCGGGAGACGACAAGAGATGAATATACAATCAATATACGATTATTCATGAAATTAAATTTTTGATAATGAGAGAAATTGTTATAATTGTATACTTACGAGTAATTATCCGGTATGTCAGTAAGAATTGGTTGGGGTTTGACTGAAACTCTATTGACATCTTCGTGCAATCCTTCCAACAAATATCTCAAAAATTCTTGAGCATCTTGCTGAGCGTATCCCATGAAGCGTGGGGCAAATCGTTGTATTTGCGATTTCAATGACGTTGTATTCACAACACGCTCACCACTGCTCTCCCATAATTCGTGAATCACTTGAGCAAATGCTTTTATCAAGGCCCCTTTCATGCTGGATGTTGTTGTATTTATGTCATTCAAATATTTCTCAGTTAGAAGATACTCAAGTAATGGTTCCGTATTGCTCAAACATTGAATGACGCTGTTCATGAAGCACTGCTTGGACAGAAATAAAATATAGTAATTATTCTTTCATGAGATGATGAGGACATTGACATATCATAGTGTTATTGCTGTTAGTAGTAGATTCAAGATTTGTCAATATGAAATTGGGAGTAGTCATCAGATCGCAACAATTCGTCACAAATGGAATTTGTATTTTCAATTGATCTATGTGATCAGAATTTTTGTTTCAATAATATTCGAAGATTCAGTGTTCGGAAAGTAAATGACTGATAAATCAATATTAAATAAACATGAATCAAATTGGTATTGTGCATACGTTGGCTATAATCGCTTTCAACAAAATTGCATCATAATTGTTTTGAATATCAATTTTTGTGCTACAACTACGATGTCTACTCACAGTATTGCCGATATTCCTCAATCCGTTCAAGCCATTACCACCATCTCTTTGGGGATAAATTCGATTCCTTGATGGTCTCGAGGTTGAACTTTCATCCTACAAAATGCAGAACAAATCGTTCAATTCAGTTTCCTTATTTTGTCACATAACTTTCAGATAACGCGATGGCATAAATACTGTTTGTCAGAGTCGGCAATTTTCGTCGATCAACTTTCATAAAATACAAAGAAAGGTCAGCAAATATAGATTTGGAACATATTTGGGAACAAAAAAAAGTGGAGCATAAAAATATAGAAATGGGAAGTGAAGTTGGGAAAAAATTCTTTTATGCAACTACCCCTCTTATAATGCGGTCCTTTTCTTCAGGACACGAGTGAAATTATATATATTATTCGAATACTCACCTTGACCCCAACGGCAAGTGGCTTTTCGCGAATGACGCGTAGAACTAATGAACATGAGTTTCTTGCATAATGTTGTGTAGGTACACGAGGAGGAGGAGGCTTTAGACGTGATGCCTTCAAAGGCTCCAATAACCCGAGAAAAAAGACGAAAATAAATGATAGTGCAACTAGTATCCAAGTAGACTGGAGACACCAGTTTATTACTTGAATGTAAGCCAGTTTACATTTTTGAGTGATATCCGCAGCTCAAAATAATGTTTCCAATTATGTAAATCCTTGTGTCTCTGAATGACTATTAATATGGTTTCGATCCAAGATTTTTGAAACAATTTCACGCAACGTCATTTCTACGATAGTAAAATCATGTAAATCGAGTCAATTTAAAACTGATAATCGGAAAATTTTTCATGATCTAATTTATTGAGAATAATCATGAGAAATGCGATAGGAACAATACCGGTGTACTCCCCAATCTCTATGACCTGGGTAACTATGGGTGTGTCATAGAATATGCGTGAAGCATATGTAGTATCGTTTCATTATTGCAGTCCACCTAGAGCGTCGTCGAGTTCTATTAATATAAAAAGCCTCGACGTGCGGATCTACGCGGCGAGACTGGCAGTCAGTCGTAAACGTGATTTCGACACGCGGAAAGCGACATCAATAATGTTTAATAAGAGTTGGAACACTTGAATGACATTTCAAACTCGCGGTCAATTGTTGATGATAATTTTATCATTATACTCACAGACTCATTTAAAATGAGTTGGTGTTTTTTTTTTTTTTATTTTTTTTTGGGATGTTTTGTAATCAGGATTGACAAAGCGCACAAAAATAAATCTCCAGGACAAAATATTTATAATCATAACGTAATCTGTGGGAGCTCAACTCATCAATTTATGATAGAACGTTCGGGAAAAAATTTCACGAAACTTTAACCAACGTATAAGCTGCCTGAAAATGCCGCACCATTGCCAAATCGACACAACTACAATGAATATAAAGTGTTCCCTCCATTCGCCTGCCCTCAATAACTTTCCATTCATTCAGGAAGCGAGAAGAAGACGAACGTATCTATTTTTTCACTATGTCACGCCTTTCAATCGACTCCCATCACTTTTTCAGAGTGATCGTCTGAAGGGATTAAAGTGGTTACACTAAACATGTGGATTAGATTTTTTTCCCTTTTTCTTTCTTCGCGTTAGCAATTCACACAGTCTCCTAAAACCTTTCGACTTTTTAACTCTCATCGGATTCAAAACGAAATACACAATTCTTCACTAACATGGAGGTACCCAATATTTCAACGCTACGTCCATCTTACGATTGCTCAAGCGGCCAACTAACCAGTTGCCAAAATCAGTAATTGGCGCACAGAAGGAAGTAGAGCACGAGTGCATGTATCATAATCTACATATTGTTTGGCATTTTATATTTCAAATTAAATGAATAGATTCATAGGCAAATAGATGAGCGTGCAAATGGATAGGTGAATAGTTAAATTGACGAATAGATCGATTGAAATGAGCACATGGAGTTTTTCGAGGTGATGTGAAAGGGAGAGTGCGGAAATCGAAAAGGAGAGGAGAATAAAAATTCTGCCGTCCCAGTCCATTGACAAATTCTCTGTGTGCAATGAACAGAGAAAGCCATTTACTCACAATCTGATCATTTATATCACGGAAAATTGCTTGATGAACACCGACAGGCACAGTTGACGAATTAGTCGAAGTCGATGCATTGAATGTATCACCATTGAGAGAATCGTTCCAACTCAACAAAGTTGTTGTCCGTGATGTTGATGGCTTGGATGACTCATTTCCACGATTGTCAGCAGGTTTACTTATTAAACGGACATTTTCATCGAGAAAATCATCATGTTTTGTTTCTATTTCATTCTTCGAAATAATGACAGGATATTTAATTGAATTAATATCGTTAGCTAACTTCACATCATTTTTCGATATCGAATCATCGATTTTCAATAATTCAGTATCCGTATCAGCATTTCTATCTCTTTGATCACTTTGGTAATCACCATCCACATTATCCACTCTCCATCGTGCAGCATTGATCATTGATGATGATAATTCGTTGCTGACAGTTTTATTAATAACACCTAATTCATCACAAGTGTTATTGTTAGTCAATAGATTCGTATTATTGGTATTAGTGGGAGTTATGATCCAAGACAAAGCTCTACGATCGCTAGTTGATGCACCAAAACTAACAATATCGGAGGTAGCCGACGTGTGATTAGTGGCAGCAGTAATGGTAGTAACAGTAATAGTAGAAGTGGTAATTGTTGTGGCAGTAGTGATACTAGCACTCAAATTACCATTACTTGGTGAAATCACTGGATTAAAAAATTGGGATGCACAACTGTTCATCGAGTTGGATGCTGATGACGAAGAATCAGTAAGATAGGTTGAAAGTGGGGAGATGGAGGACAAGGTTGTGGAACATATTTGCGTCCCGTCGGCCAACGTCGAATAATCGTGAAGATGGTGGTTTTGATTGTCGTTGTCTTTGTCATTAATAGCGTCGTAATTTTCTATTCGCACCACCTCAACGTCTTCTAGGTTACAACCATTATCATAGCCATTGTTATTATCATTATCAGTGACTCTGTTGGTATGGTTTACAACAACGTTCTCTTCATGCTGTTGCTTTTGCTGTTGTTTTACCTCGTCTGGCGCCGCAGCGCTGTCAACTTGGTCATGACCCGTGAGCACCGTGTTTATTGGATTATTTCGCCTTCTTATTTGCCATCTATCTGACGAAAAGTTTTCACGCTCGTCACCGCCGTGCAATTCAGCCAAACCAGCTCTTGATGATGATGGTGTAAATGAAGAACGACAATGACTGTTTAATGTGCTGCTACTGCTGCTGGTGCTCAAACTTCCACTACTTCCATGAATATTTGGTATGTATGTTGATGGTGAATATTTCGCATAGAATTCAGCATTAGTCAATGAACAAATTTCGTTACGTTCACGTGGATTCGATGATGTTGATGACGAGGTTGTTGATGATGCCGAGGATGTCGATGCAGAAGAATATTTTTGCGGCAGATTAATCGCTGCCAATGTGACCGATCCGGCGTCGTTGTACGACGAGACTGACCTGCAATCAGAGCCAGCTATTCAATATGAGAATTTCAGACTTTTAGATATATAAGACATATGTATATGTATAATATGTTACATGATGCGATACACTGGGACTCTCGCCAAGGGCTTTTTCACTCTTTCTTCAGCTTATGCAATTTTTGTTACCTACTCCTCCTCTGTATTTTATATTATACAGCTTTTAAATGACTTATAAGCTCATTTAACATTCTGTATAGTTCGCAGTCGGTTCAATGAGTCTCCTAATCGCTTATAACGGAAAATATTTTGTATCATCTCAGCTACAGATATTCTGTAAATTTTCCCCACGCACGCAATTTACGAAGAAATAATTTCCAGAAAAGGTAGTGTTATATGTTACGTTGTATTCGTCATGAAATATTCTTAAGTGCGATTCCGAAACTGCATGATAAATCTTACCTCTTACCAAGCGATATGAATGGCAGTATGGATTTTAAGCCAAGTTCAATATGATTTTTGTCTTTCGTTGTTCTATAGTCATCTCAGCTGTCAGAAAATTTAATCGTTTCATTTACACTAGCAATGATTCATGAACAATCGAGATCATCGAAGATCTCGAATAAGACTTGAGCAAAATTTCTCGATTGAAGGAAAAAGTTATTGTTTCATTCTTTGTACCACTTCATGCATACTGCAACAAGACTGCCATAACCGCGATCATTTTTTGATTGGATTCCGTTTCAACTCCTTTTCCAAAACAATTGAATTTTGAACTACTGATCCTGCCTTCTTCTCCTACCTAACCACTATTGTGGCGGATATTTTAGCATGCCACTTTCACGCTTTTTCTCTTCATTGCTTTAGTGTATTTACTCACAATTATGCCCTCTTTGTATTTGTCAGTAATCAAAAATCATGCGGGAAAATGTTGTAAATTAATCATAGGACATTATCTACTCGTTTTGTAATAGAGCAACATTGTATTCTTTCAATTCTAAAGATGGACATCATTCAGGGGGTTTTCTTTATTCGGTTGAAGAGAGAGACCTTGTACTTTAATGTTAACGATTCATACGGAAAGTTCAATGTTGTTTCTCCGTACCTCGCTAATACAATGGTGTCCCTACTCCGCTTTTTTGTGAACAGTTGGAATCTTGGAATAAATTTTATTTTAGTCAATGTGAATACTATTTTAATAGAGGATAGAGAAAATTATGTTAGTGTTTTGTACGAATATAACGATATTATATACAGAGTTGATGCGAACGAAAATTTTCATGTGAAATTAACAAATGGGAAGTAGAAAAGTGAGTAAAATTGATTATCATCATATTGGGGAATAACTTCCGCAAAATAATTTGATACGGTAACTGGAGCATTATTTCGAGGGTTTATTCGAAAACCACCATTCAGATTATCTCCAAAAGCCAAGAGGAACTATCTTCAATTCCATCTAACATGTTATTAATTCCTTTAAAAAAAAAAAAAAAAAAAAAACAAAATGAAAATTATCTATTCGTTGCATGGAAATATCTCCATATGAATAAATACGTATATGGTATAATGAGGCGCGCAAGTCAGTAAGTGTGTTCTGGCCCTTACACGCTGAACTCAGTCACTTAGACCTAAAATTATTGCCGACTGACTGACTCACTTAGGATACTCAGGACTTAGTTCGGCTGAACACACCCATTATCCTGCTTCCTAGATCCGGAGTATCTGTATCGGGAATGATGGCGGCAGAAAATTCAGTTTATGAACCGCAATCAACCAATAAAGTCGCGGAAGAAAATGATTTAGATTATCTTCTTAATGTCGAAATGGCGTTATTTCAACATTTTGATACGATGGCAGCTATCGATACATATGACATCTTCAAGAGAAAATTGGATAACTTCAGCCAAGAGGGGACTACTTTACGGAGTGATAATCCTCTCCTTTCATGGATTTCAAGATGCTACATATTTCCATTGCCGGCTAGACTCAAGGAAGGATTTTCACTCATTTCAGCGTCGAACACACCATTAATAAAAGTTTTTTCTACGGAAATATTATTTCTGTGGATAGGAATTGCTTACTACCACAAAATGCTGATTTATTGATTTTTATTTATGAAAAAAATCTTCCCGATTTCTTTATCGTGTCCAATCCAATTATTTTGTAACATAAAGAAGCTCTCTAGTTTTTCGCGAGAAAATACAAGTTGGTTCCCAATTTTACGTTGTAACTTTTCTGTGTCTAAATCTCACCTTGCGGGTGAATAGTGAGTTCTTCTTGATGATAATCGAAAGCTGGATGCTGTTGTGCTGTGATTGATTCGGTCGATAGGATCTGACGATCGATAAGAGAGAAACTTTGTGGCATTGGAGGCGGTACCGATTGATGAAGTCGATGTTGTTGAATTTCCGCTGCCGTATCTGCGACTAGGTGTCAAAGGCGCCATTGTATTTGTGCTGTATGAAACTGCAACGGCGCCAGGGGGACCGCTACGATGGAATGACATAGCTCACGCACACTGGCTCGTTTATCAATGGCAGGTGTGCGCAATATTGTTCAGCGTCACCGACCCCCGCCACTTCACTTTCTTTATTTTCATGAAACATACAAACAAAACAATATAAAATAATTGAATGTGTACATTCCAGCGCAAAAATTTTCTCGACACCTTAGCCGGTTAGACAAATACTTAAGAGTGATTCGCATCGTTGCTTGACAAGGACAAAATATATTCTTTATTGAATTGCATCATTAAAAATTTTTGTGTTAACATTGTGTTATCTTTTTGTCAATTTTTTCGGATGGTAGGTCAGAGAAATGTTATTCAGAGCCCTATAAGATATTTTTTTTTGCTGAACTGGGTGCATACGCGGTGCTTATTGTGCCAATAAATTGAATTATTCCCTCACAAAAAGGATGAAATATTTCTGCACTTTACACATATTTCCAAATTTACCAGATTCATTCGCTTTAAAGTATGATGATTCACTTTTGGAATTATCAAATTGATATTAAATACTAATCGACAGAAAATAATACCTCAAGTGATAATATGTGAATGATTTCTTCAGTTAGTGCCATAAATGAAATTTGGTTCAGACCTAATAGAAATCATCACGACGGGAAATCCGTCCGATACATTGCCGGTATTGACATGGAAAACTTTCGTATGGAATAATCATTAATATATGTCCTCTGTGATAGAAGGAAAGCGTTGTTCATCTGATCCTCGTGTGAGCACTCTCTGCGTGTAGAGTGGGATGTGGGCGAAATTGAAAATCGTACTAATTATTTCGAAATTACGATTATAAATTTTCAGGTACAGAATGAATTTTCTTTTGATATATTACAAACGGATCTTTATCTACGATTCAATCATTTCTGAGTATCTTGCTTGATTGTTACATATGTTTTACAAATATCAAGTACTGAAAAAAAAATTTTAGTCGCACAGAGGAAATTTTGTTTCCAATAATAATATTCGTGTTAGTCGATTCACAAAACCGAACTTCCAGTCTATCCACGAAACTTTATGATATGAGAAAGAAAAGGTAGAAGGAATATGGGGACCAATGACATATTGTGCCAATACTTTTCATTCTATCGCGTTTCCAAAAATTCGAAATCGCAGTGTACGTCATATGGACTATGAAAATTTAGCCCTCATCAGCACCAGGTTTTTCAGGCTCCTCCCATTTAACGGATTCCAATAGATACTGCCGCACTACAGGAATATCGTCTGAAGAAGTTTGAGCCCCATGGCAAAACTTCGGTTTCAGTTTTATACAAATCTATTTTATACAGAGACTTTCTTCAATTCAGAATGCATACGGACCAAAACAGCAGTATCTCCATGCAACCGAAACTGTTTTTTCAGTGTATTGTTCATAGCTACGCTTAAGGCTGGGCCTGAGGAACTAGAAGCTACTAGAGATTTATACATGATTTTTTCTATTTGTCTGATTTTTCGATGAATTTCTATAATTTGTCTATGCGGTGGTTCGGTCATCCGTATATGATGCAATGCTGCTAAAACGCATACGATTCTTACTCCCAATTTGTGACCGTTTTTGATGGTTTTCAATGCTCTCTTACGGCAGCGAGTCACAAAGTTGGGCTAAAAATGGTATGCGTTCTGGCAGCACTGATATGATGAGAAGCTCAGCAAAATTATAATGTCCAAAAATTGATTTTGCATGTATTTCCCTAGGCTTTTTGAATGATACATAGACGTGGCGGATGATATATACGAGTTAGTGCACAGATTTAGAATCACTTCCATTTTATTTCGTAATGTATTCACACCTCCCAATATGGTATATCGCCGAATATATTATTGCACAGATCTCAAGATAATTGATTTCGAAGCCAATACGTCATGATAACTCATTTTGGAAGAAAAAAATATTACGAAGCGTTTATCTGTCATTACGCCATAGATTTTAGTTTTGCCGCGAATATCGACTCGAAAATCACTAAGGACTAAGGCCCAGCTATGTTGAGGGCGGTACATGTGGCAGCCTTTTATATTGTGGCGAATCTATAGTCAATTCCTCTATTGGTACTTTGAATTTTATTTATTTATTTATTATGTTTATTTTTTAATATAATTTGCAGTTGATCAGAGTTACTATATAGGTGACAATGTTAAATTCCGGATTCTCAATCATTTATTTTGGAATAAATATGAACCCTACCTCCATAAAAATTCAAGGAAAGGAATATTTTATATTCTTCTATCGAATCTAAAAATTTCGTATTTTCTTCATCACTTTCGCAAAAGTCCTGTACCTCCTTAATAATTGATAAATCAAGCTTCTATGAGGCAGGCACATGTCATGCATCGAGTGTAAATTACAATTAAAAAGAAGGGGAAGTTACATTGCACCTAGGCGTGAAGATTTTGAATATGGCATCGGAAATAGATCTCCTTATCATGCTTGTGCCTCTCTATGTTCATTGCACCTAACCAATATATGCATAACCTAACTTTCTTCACATCTTACAGTACTAGCAGCAGTAGGGGCAGCAGCTATACATATGACAAAAATCTTCGCAATCGTCCCACACGAATCTTGGAGACACGGTGAAATATTAAACCAACATGATTCATCAAAATTATACAGTGTGATATGAAATTTTGCGAGTTAAAACTGGCCGACTACGGTGAAAATGACATAGACGAAGATGGAGATCTAAGAAGTAATATTCTCTCTTCGCCTGATTTCTACTTCTTCTCACTTTCACTTCTGACTTTATTTTCATTTTTTTTCCGACTCAATTTGTATTTATAGTTAGTTTTTAGGTTGCTCCATGATTGTTCATACATTGTTCATAAGTTGAATTGCTATTGATTCGCTTGAGGTTGATACTTAATTCAGTTATCCACCCAATATTGGTTACAAAAATGTCAGTCATGACCAAGAAAAATTCGTCTCATATGTGCGTAACCTATATCCGTAACGCCCGCAGTCAGAATTATCCCATATTCCTAATTTCCAATTTTCTGCCATTAGACACAATTAATCTTTACATTGCGCACACGGTTATATTCAATCAATTATACTTTCACAGACTTCCCTTGTTTAACTTCCGTCATCACCGTTTTTATTGTCACCCAGGTGATTCAAATGCATCAGAATGTGGAAAAAAAAAAAAAGAAAAAGAGAAGATGAAAGCGGAAAATTAGAAGAAGCCAATAAAAGAACCCCAACGCATCCTCTTTTATAAATATCTATCCGATATATACGTACACCCGATCATATATCGCAGCATGTGACGTCACAATATTAAGTGTCCATAGGTATTCCAAACTTTCGTGGACTATAACCTCCACGTACATATTCGTGCGTATTCTACAAAATACAACGAACTGATGGATGTATAGTTCGGTACGGATGTTATATCGATTTGCCAATAATTTCACTCTCTATATAATTCCTCTCGCACACATTAATTTTCGGCGATTACTCCAGAAAGAATTGACACACACAAACAAACACGCACACACACACACACACGCTCACACATTACATTTCTACCAAGAGACGTTGCGTTTTTCTATCACATTTTTATGCTTTTTTCACTCCTCTTTTATGGACCTGAGATACATTAAATGTATGTTTCGGCTCAAGCCAATTAGTGTGTCACATTCACACGCGATTTGTTATTGGTGTTATTGGTATAATTAGTTTTTGTACCAATCGTTTAACGTATCCATGGACAGAGAAAGGCGCGTGCCAATGAAGTAATAATGAGTTGATCTCAGTTGTACTTATTAATCTAGTTCACCCTTAATTCGTTCCATATACATGACACTGCGACGATATGAATCGCGAGAGAAAAACCCGTAGGAAAATTTACACATTTACCTTTTTTCTCCGCGAACGTTTCCTCGTCTCGTCTTCTTGTACACGCGCTATACTACGGCACAACAGACACAATCGCTAACAGTCGTGAGACTTGGTCACAAACTCAAACTCATATACACGTATATTACTTCACTGCAGTAAATCATGTGCACACACCAGCAACGTGCGATTTAAACTTTAAAACAGTCTAACAATATGGCGGCTTCTGTACAAGGTTGCCAATTTCCGTGTTGATAATTGTATTTTCTTTTTTTCAATTTATTTTTTATTTTCAGAAAAGTGACAATACATGTATGTAACGCGCACGCGCATCGCACATATGTATGCTATGGAGAACCGCGCAAGGCTCGTATCTTTAGGCTAGTGCAATATGAATAAAAATAGACTTGGGTAATATGACGATGGGAGGGGATAAATGTTATGTACCACGTGATGCATTAACATGTATGATGAATTTCATGTGTGCTGTATCATCGGAGATCTTCATTGCACTCATCCAAAGGGTAACATACAAACTTTCGATAAAGTTCAAAAAATTGGAAAAACTCATTATATTATGCTATACGTATGCGATTAACTGTCTCATCCTCCAGATGAATCTCCATCAATTCTTGAAAGAGAAATATACGAAAATAACCGAAGAATTTCACTGCATGGTTCAACTACACATGTACTTGTCAAAGTCATCCAAAATTCGGAAAACCAAGTTCTTCCTCAAAACAATGTTGTGAGGATTAATAACAATGTATTTGAAGAATAATTCTTCCGATAAATGAGTGATGATTTATAATGAATCTTGATATAGTCATCTAAAACATGCATTGAAATTGGAAATATTTCCTAACAAAAATTATTTATAGAATTTGCAAGGATCGTGAATTATAACATCTTCATACGAACTTTCGTGAGAATATTTTCATAAGCCTGTCTCTACAAGAGACTCATTTTTGTTTTCGATATAAGACCTGCAATTTAGATTGTTAAGCGTATATCACCATTAATTAGAACCTGGATAAAATACTATCTATTAAAATAAGCCTGAGTCAAATAACTCACTACCAAACGACATAATTTGAAAAAATATTAGTTTATGTATACCCACTATTGAATTCGCAAATAATTTGATGAATCTAAAATTTTGCAAGTTAATTCTATAATCTCAATTTTTAGATAACGATATTCGACAGAAGCTAATTTCCATGGTGTCTACCCAACACATTAATCAAATATTTTTGTAGTGTAGTTTAACCATCACCTTATCACGATTCAGTTGGTTTCTAATTTTCATTTTGAAGTATCATTTGAAGTATCAGTCTGTATGATCTCGATACACCCAATTATTCAAGTACTAATAAATCGGCGACAATGCAATCGCTGTTTTTTCTATGTGCAAACATTTGAAGACAAAATGGAGTAGTTTGCTGGCAGTCATTATTATTCCAAAGTAATGTACAAAGAATGTGTGTGGTTTGAGCATTCAATCTCGTCATTTAATTTGCTTCATTACTGCATTGTTTTTCTACGTATGCAACGGCGAGTTCACGGGCGTGAGTAACGCCTTCAGGTGTGCCATGTTGTTCCTCGAAGTCGACGAACTTCTTGAAAAGTGTCCGCATTTTTCTGGGTGGTAGAGTTTGAACGACAGCTTTATTCAAGACTTGTCTGTGGAAGGAAAAAACAGAAATATTTCATTAACGCCATTCGGAATGTATGCCAAAGTTATTTCGGAATCAACAATTAACACCAGGTATAAATCTGGGAAAAACAATCCGATACTTTATCTTGAATATGGTCGAAGTATGTCCTTCTAAAAACATACAGTTCAATATCCTAACATTCTGTGAATTGAAAATAATACACCGAATCTATTCAGAGTGCGAGTAGATTAACTTACGAATGGTCAAGTTTGCAGGAACGGAAATACGTAATTTTTCCCCAGAATCAACTATTTAATTTTTTTTTAGCCATAAGCAATAGAAGAGAAGCGATAGTTTTCAATGAATTCATTACATATAATTGTCAAATAATTCAGAAATGAAAATTGAAAAAGCAATCTATTTTCCACGATTGTCACACCAACGTTTCCTATCAATCGATCCATACCTTGCTGCATCGAAATCGCCAGACTTCACCAAAGAATCAACATAAGTCGACCAAACATCTATTCTCTTGGGGTATGAGCTTAAAATTTGGTCAAATAGTGTTTGAGCTCGTTCTTTATCGCCAAATTTGTTTTCAAGTTGGGCGAACTTCACCATTAAATTAACATCTGCAATTGAATCACACTTTTGAATTTCACTGTTACAAGATACCATAAGCAAGTATATATAGTTACTATCTCTATTTATACATACGTTCTTGGAGTGGCAGCGACTGGAGTGCACGTTGCATAATGTGGCGTGATTTGTCTTTTAGCCCTATTTTCAATAGGGCAGCTCCAACTTCAATCCACATTTGAGGTAATTGTTTGAATTTTCCCGTGACAGTTTTGATTACTCTTTCCAACTCAGAATGTCTACCGGCATCTGCATGGACCGTTAACATATGGAAGTAAATATTTTTTGATTCATTCGCATTGATTGCTTGTTGGAAAACATCATTCAAACTTTCCGCAGTACCAAACCTAGACTCTAGATTCAACCATGCCTGCCATACATTTAACTTCTCATTCTCTTCACGAAAATTGATGGTTTTTAGTGCTCGTTTAGCTATCGCACGCGCTTTATCAATTTCAGTTGCTTGGAGGTGATACGCCATATATTGCAACCACACTATTGAACTGTCGGGGCTTGCCAATACCAATCGATCAAATTGATCTACTGAATTTGGGATTTGATTTGCAATTAATGACTTCTCACGCTCCCGTATTTCTCTTTCTTTCTGTCTCACCATTTCTCGTTTCTCGACAGCGCTCAACTTCTTTTCCTTCTTTGGTTGGTATAACGATTCGGCATCTTCCTCATCATTACTACTTTCATTCGACGACTCTCCGATTTCCATTGGGTTGATGGTGGGTTTCGTGTCCCAAAAGAATCCACATTCAGGTATACTAAGACTTGATATGATTCCTACTACTTTTTTATCCTCAACAATAGAATCATTCTCATTTTGATCTCCGTGAGCATCCAATTCATCTCCTCTTGTTTCCACTACTCTCCGTTTGATTTCATCTTGTGTCTTCGTAGTTTTCACAGACTCACTACGTTTTTCGGCTAGATTTGCTTTTTTCTTCTCGACACTTTCCGACTTCTTGAGTTTCTTAATCAGTAGATCATCACTGCCATTGACACTATCATTCTTCCTCTTCTTTTCTTTTCTTTCTTTTATGACAATTTTCTTTCTGAGTTCAAATGCAGATTTGATGAGACAAACTGGTAATAATTCAGTTTCATCTTTGTTTAAGACCACGTAGCACCTGATTTTTTTTCCTATTGTATATGATATGAGATTAGGTTGCACGTCATTGACATGCCTACGTGATGGTAATACGGCAAGTGTACCTCTGCCTTGACCTTTTAATACAACAAGCACGAACCAATTGGTAACTAAAATTACTTCGCCGCGTAATTGCGTTTCTAATGACGTTTGTGGCAATTTTGCCTGCTTCTCACTGATGCTATTCGCCAACATTGGCATCAAAGTCACTTCGACTAATTCGTGAATAAAATTGATCCACATTACCGTCGCTTTCACCTTATCACCAATGTTAAATGTCCCGCTATAATGAGGTGGACGAACAATTGCCGCCACATTATTGTTTAATTTTAATACTAGGCCATAATCTGTGATTTTATCAACTACACCAGATACACGTTCACCGAGATTAATTGATGAAACAGCTTTGTTTTTGTAATACGGCTGGATTGATAGCTCCTTGAGTTTACTCAAATAAAGCGTCAATTGATCAACAGCACCAATCATATGAACTTCTTGTTCTACCGCTTCGTTCCACACATCCATTAACGAAGTTGTCAAACTAATGTTCCTTTCTTTTCTATTGATATTCAAAATTTTTCCGAATAATACCTGATGTGTAGACAGAGCTTCGAGATTATCAATTCTGTTAAGAGGAACAATGCCATAAGATTTGAAGTTTTTGATAGGCAGAGCTACTTTTAGACCAGTATTATTATTAATTTCCTTAATCGAACATGGTATACAATCACCAATTCGGAGTTTATTCAGATTTGTATATTCTTTGTTTGGCACGAATGTTTGTGTGAGAAGAAAATCTGGAGAAGTTGAGAATACTAATGCAGATATTTTATCGCCGGGAGCATACCTTGCCGATAAATAAGTTGCTATCTCCGAGCAAGGAGCCATATGTCCAGCAGGTAAAAATCCAATCACATTAGGAGTGTTACGCTCATGAGAAATATTTACATATGCTCCACTTATCGAAGATTCTACCACAACACCTTCAATAGTTTCCCCTATTTCAAATTCAATTTCTTCTTTCACATCGAGTGTATCTTCCACAATGCTGAGGAATAATTTTCCATCTTTCTTGTTAACTTTATCTATCTTTACCACGATAACTTGACCAATGCTGTAGTTCAGAGTACCACCAGTTTTTTTAGTCAGCTTTATTGATGGAACCCATCCTTTTACATTGTTAAAAAATATTACCAATAAACCACGTTGATTAATACAAGTGATTGTTCCATTAAATTTCGATCCGACTTCCGCATCATTGATGTCAGATAATATTGGCAATTTACTATCCACTAATGACTTTTTCAATGTAAATAGTAATCCATTATCCTGTTTGTTACTGCCCAATACTCTTGCCTTCACTTTAGCCCCAGGTTGTAGTTTTTTGTTTAACTCAGTTCCAACGTCAACGACATGTTCCGGTGCAACGTCACCAAATATGTTTTCAGCCTTAACAAATATGAAACCATTCTGATTAATCCGGATGATTTCTACTGTCATAATATCACCAGGTTTAGCATTTCCACGCGTAATATATGTATCTTTCAACATATTCCGTTCCATTGAACATATATAAACTCTATCGAATATATCATAAGCAATTACACGACACTTGTGAATTGAATTTGGAATGAATTTGGACGATATTGCGTCGAAGTCGATGCCCGTTCGTTTGAACGAAACAAATCCACGAACTCCTTTCATTAAATGCAACACTACTCCATTGGACTCACGATACAAAAATTTTGCCTTCTCAATTATCTCACCTATTTTAATTGATTCATCATTCGGCTCCGTCCATATTTCCGAAAAATATGCAAATTTCACCGTTGGCATAAGAAACAATAGTTTTCCAATAATGTTTGAGCCTTGTTCATAAAATGCCAATGGGTTTTTCAAATATAACTGATTGATGTAGCCAATATTGTGTTCATTGAACATCACTTGTAACCCATTGGGTAGAATATTTTTGATAGTGAGTGTAACAGGAGTATTCGGAATTATAGAATCCAGAGACTGATTATCAATTGCTACGACAGATTTTGTATGTTTTGATTTTGTCGATAGCTTGACAGTTGTAACATTTTCAGCTAATTTTACACTTTTAACTGCACAAAATATCTGTTGTCCTGGATAATATCGTACATTATCATCAATGTCTTCATTCGACAAAAACCCACGGAGAACATTCATTCCAGTATCCACAACATACCCATGATCTTCTATACTGCTTATTGAGCATACTATTCTGTTACCTTTCTGTAACTTTCCAGGATCTAAACTTTGATTTATCAACTCTGGCTCAATCGAAAGCGTAATTTGATGTTTTTCATCTGAATTCATACGCTTCACATAACAAACGAGATAATCCCCACGTTTATATAGTACATTGAGAGGTTTGAACTCGGGAGAATTATCACTTCCACTTTCAATCAAATTTTGTAGAAGATTGTTATAAGCTTGAGTGATATTGGTGAGTGGTAAATTTCCGCGTAATCGTCCTGGCAAAGATATCGTCACATCATATTCAGTGGACGTGCAAACTCGTCCCAAAATTACCATACCCTCTGTCAAAGAAGCGTATGTTAGACATTGCGCAGTGCTTGGTACTATACATTCTTCTGAATGTAACTGTTCATCATTCACTTTTTTGCTTCTCGCTTTCTTGCTTTTGATTTTTTCTTTTTTGTCAAATAGCTGTAACAATACAAAACCTCAGTGAAATGATCATTCAGTTGAATGCTGCTCCATAATTGCAGATTCATTTAATAGATATTTCACTTACGAAATTTGAAGACGTCCTTGTTATCGTCTTCTTGCCACCACGCGGGAAATCTTTTAGTGTCATCTGTGATTACAAAGAAAAATTTGTTTTGAAAAATACTCGGTCAGTACTCACGTCGTGTATATTCTAAGGTTATGGGTCATCACATGCGGAATATTCAAATCCATATTCAAATTAATTACCATGCAATAGATCTTGAACGGTTGTACTTTAATTATTTAATTATTTTGAAAGGCTCGGATTCGACGGATATAAATATTTATTTAATTGAATGTACAAAACGAATATGATACATGTAAAAACATGTGTTGTGAATGAATTTAAGGCGGCCGACCATGCGGACTAAGTAGATATAATAAACGAATTAGAATTGAGTTATGACTAACTCAATGCTGAAATAGTTCCAAATTTGTGGCGCCTTGGTACAGCGATCAGAACACCACAAGTGATGGGAATTTACACTCGTCAAGCAGGGTTGCCACGCCAACTCAACTTGTGATGCCTGCATCGTGTTAAATACCATTTCTTTAGTAAATTTGAATGGAACAAAAGAATGTGTGTGTTCTGGACAACTCAGCGCAGTGCAGCGCTGCACAGCGAAAATTGTGATTTTGGACTGGACACGCCGCTGCACAGCGTTGCAAAGTCAGTGGTATGTAGCGGTCGCCATATTTGAAAATTTGATTGTTGATTTCATCCATAGTTTCCGTGAGTTAAAAAAACATTTCTATAGATAGTTTCGATCCTAGCCTCTGCTTGTTATGACAGGTACGAATCTTTGACCGCGCAGCCGTCTAAGATATAGGATAAGAAAATCAAAACTTATATTTAAGCTTTTATGCATGAGTGTACAAAGATATTGGTTGGGTAAGAAAGAGAGAGAAGGTAGATTGAATAGTTTGGATCTGATCTGATAGAGGCGCTGTTCACTGTATGCGCTCAGCTTCCACTCTTTACTATACTGTATACTCTTTGGACTTGAGTTCGTAGCAGAGAGAAGCCAGAGAGAAGGCTTCTCTCTCTGTTTATAATACCGACGTTGATTTCAGTTCGTTTCAACTCGGATTCATAGATTGTTCATGTTTGCTTACGCGAGTTTCTAAAACGTCTCACTCTATTTCTCTTTATTTCTCTCTCTCTTCTGCTCTCATTCTCTCTTTCCCTTTCTCACTATTCACCACGATGTGCTTTTCGTTACAATCCACTATAACACTAAATCCAGCTATCATTTGTCCGTAATAAATTCTTTTTTTCAATAATAATTCAATACATTCTATCAATATCGATAAACAACTTTAGCTTAATTATTTATTTATTACGTTTCGGTAGAGCTGTTCTTCATATTCCATAGCTAGATATATATTTAGCAGTGTATTTTTTCATTTTCACGTAACGCGCTAAGACCGAAAGATAAAATAATAATCATAACCGAAAAATGGCAGCGGTGAGCGAGTCTATGATTTACAATACAAGAATAGTGCCGTCATACGTTTCATCAAATAGCTATTATGGTTATATCCCACCAAAAAATGAACTTGTTGAACATCACAGCAATTATCAACAAGTACATTTCAATAATAATAATAATATTAATAGTGTCAATAATAATAATAATGACTTAGAATATAATCAACGAGAGCCGGTTCGAATAGCACACAGCCACGGTGTCAGTGTTGGAGCATCATCTTTGCAACATCAACATTACGATGAACAACATTATGGCTATCATAATTCATCGGACATGGAAACTGATGGCATTGAGATGCACGTTCAAGATTCGCAACACTGCCAAAATAACCATTGCGTGATTCCAGAGACCGCGCGGCGTCTCATCAATGGATGTGACCGCGGCGACAGTGGTGGTGGCGTTCGTACACTCTGCTGGATGTCCAATGATAACAGGAACAATGTTACAATGATAAGCCAAAATCGTGAGAACCGTAAACGCAGCCACGATGATCCAACTGCGGAACATTTGCATGGCGATCAATCTGGACGGATGAAAAAATTGCGACAAGGTAGGAGAGAATTTAATTTGACTTACCGACAAGTCATGGATTCACGAAGTGATTCTTCGTGGCTTCGAGAATCTCGATTGTAATTAAGGAAATCCAAAAGTACATAAAAAAATGAATGAAAAGTATGAAGCATGTGCACGCTATTTTATCGGCCTATCGACATAGCAGATCTTCGATTGTATGCGATTTGAATTGTAAAAAACCACCTTGGCGGGTTGTTCACTAAATCTTGATTACACCAAAACAATTGAATGTTTGCATTCATTTTGAGGCAAATTATGTTTGCCAAAGTTTCCATGAAGATCAATTGCTGGATCTTCAGTGAAACTTTTGGAAAAAATATAACTTGAGTAACTGATAATGTTTATTTATGTCTTGGGTTATTGAATAATATGTGAACCTTGTGGATTTTGTATTGATGCCAAATTTTTCTCGTTCATCAAGATAGAAAACCTGATCGACATAAAGAGGAAATTGACCAAGGCTTCACTTCTGGTTCGAAAAACGAGATCAAGTTAAACTGGCACGCAATAATTGTTGAAACTGTATATAGTAGATTCGATAGCAGTATCAATGCAATAAAGATTATATTGTTCAGACAATTGCCTAAATTAATAGACAAACCAATAAGTTACTTGGAAGTGAAATTTTTCGATTCCCAAAATGTCATGAGATTAACTGATGGACATTTATTTTTAACTAGAAGTTTTGTTATAACTTGAGATCCACACTGATTGCACGTGAAATTCGACCCGCCAAGGTTTTGGCTTATGACATATGATGGATCTTTATTAGCGAAAATTTTTGGAGTAACACAATATGACCTTATCACATACTTGCTTTCTTTTCATTATTCAATTCCAACCTTTGAACTCATATGTATGACATTTTTTTACCAATATTTGATGAAAAAAAATGCAATAGAAGTTTTATCACATATGGCACATTTTTATCTTCGAATTTTGTTTCACAATTACTGGCATAAAAGAAGTATCTATACTCGATCAAAGAAAGAGTGAATGAAGAAATCTGTGTCCAGAAGATTATGTGAATTTCAGTCTAATGATCATATGCTTTTCTCCTCTCAATTGTATTTGATCAAATCGTATTTCGAGAATGCGATCAATTTATATTGTAATGTATTTATCCTCGTATATATTTTTGATACATTAGAGAATGCTTCAACGTATTTAGAGCTGTAATATGAGAGAGCATGGAAATATTTTCCAAATATGTCTGAACAACTTGGATAATAAGCAAGCGGATTTCGTTCCAGAGGCAGTGGTAACAGCCGCGTTCGCCATGGTACAGGCCGCACAAGGAAATATGGATCGGCCGCGATGCCTAATGAGCCATCATCATTATGCTTAGTTCCCACCATAACTAGCTCCCAAAAACCGTACTCAAACGTAGCCAATAACTGTTGTGGTCTTGTAACAGTAGGTAATTCTCCATTGATAAATCATAAGTTTCGGCACAACATTGATGAAACAAAAAAGTGCTCGAATACGATCGCATATTCTATAGATTATGAACAAATGTTGATGGAGACTCATGGCTGCTCTGCATATCATCATTATCGTCATCACCTACTAGATAGCGGCGTCATTGAAACTGAATTCTAATGATTATCATTGCATTCATATTTATTCATGTAAGACTTTAATTATTTATACTGACATGCGCGTAATTCTTCGTTACGCATTTATTTGTTAATCTCATTTGAGACAGGGAAAAAATAACAAGATAATAAGACTTACGTCTGTGTGAAATAAATAAATATCTACTTTTCTATTAAAAAAAGATTTTTCAACATTTCTTGTTCTCACTCCTCACAGGATAGAATAATATGTTAATTATCCAAAAGCTGCAGATTGTAGTAGAAAATCCAAGTACTTATCGAACATTATTCTTTATCCTTCTTGAGCAAGTTAAGGATGCTGGATTATAGCTATCAGTACCAAACTTATATGGGTTTATGTATGAATATTTTTGTTCGCATTTATCAGAAAGTGAAAGTTACGAATACGAGTTACGCATATTATTTTTTTTAAATCGAACTCGAATGTATGCAAAAGTTCATGAATTCTAATAGTCATCAATTTTCTAACTAATGATGGAGAAGCCTAGTAGGGATTCTGTCTAGTATAGAATTGTCCATCATTATACTATCATCATTCCCAATTTCACCATTTGAAATTTCCCGATCAGCTTCTAATAGGGCAATATTGTGACCAGCAAATGGATATACTTCATTATTTTCTCCAATGGTGTCATTGCCATCATCCAATGAGTTCTGAAAGCCGAATGTGATCAATGTTTCATTACACATGACGATCATATGGTGTTTTTTTTTTCATTTTCAAACTGTCATAAATGGTGACCTGCTGATTATTTGATGCATCAGGACGTGATTGGTCGGCTTCCGCTAGATCTTCATTATACCCGGGCGTTATAGATGAACCAGCTGTGAGCGAGGGACGTTCCAATTGCGCTGCGCCCTATAAAATAATATTCGGTATTAAAATATTTTTATTACGAAAAAATAGTGACGCTATCATCCTGAAGTATAATTTTATTCGATTGTTATTGTCTTTGAATGCAGTCATTCCAATTTTTCTTTGAGTGAAGATGGGAAATATATCTCGATTTTTGATATCGTGTTCCTCACCTGACAATAAATTAAAGAAATTTGTGGTGAACGCTGATTGATATTAATAGAGAATGTCCCCCAGTTGATATGAATTATTAACCAGAAAGTGTTTTATTCAGAGGTACTCAAAATCGTGGAATTCATAGAATGATATTGTAGGCCCGTCATATAGTTTCATAACAATCGATATTTATGCCCAAATACAACATTGCTAAAGAAATGAATGTGAATTTTTGTATTGAGATAGAAAAATGTCATCTTGGTTGGTCGTCGTGATTACTCGAAATTCTGATAGTCTCCAGAATGATGCCCGTAATATCTAGCTATAATCATGAGATAATGTAAAATCTTATACAATAAACATACCCATCCAATTCTTGAGATACGCATATCCCCGCTGCGGCAAACGAAGTTCTCAGAAAACCCAATCAAGGTTGAGGATAAATTACGTAAATTCGTCTATTTCGGAATTTGATATTACAAGTTATCGAAGTATAATTTTTCCCGTACTAAGAAAATGTAGAAAGACAAAACACAATTTTCACACACTAATCTTCTACTCTAATCTAGCCTAGTTCATCTATGTGCTGAATTTATCATGATAAAACATATGAGAAATGTTTGCTTTTGATCGGATTTGAACCTACCGCACATCCCGCGCGAAAGAATCATTCAAGACCATTCTTGTTGATATAGTTTGATCATGAGTTACTATGAAAGATTGACGTATCATGTAAGAAAAATTTAAGAGAGTTTACGAACCTCAAATTCGAAATGATCGACAAGTAAAGCAGGCATGCTTTGTGGTCCTTGTAAAGTAGAATGATGTGGTATGACACAGTGTGTCATTAATGACTGATGTTCCGGATTAGCATTCAATAATGGGCTCGCTTGTGCACCAATATCTGAATCATCATCACTCGATTGGCAACTTTCACTTGCTGTTTGGTAAGTAGTTTCATTCTATAAACATGATTATTCACAAATTCATCACAATATACAAATCACAGAATTCTGTGTGAACAAATCCGAAACCGCTTCCACATTCGCACAAATGAACTGGAAAATTCATGTCTCCCCTTTCAGCATTGAGGGGAAATGAGATTTCGACTAAATAAAATCAATTTGAATGAGATGGAAACATGAAAAAGAAATACAGTTTCCATCTTCAAAATCATATCATCACAACTGATCATACCCGTTCCTTTCTGGACTGTTCCATCTGGAATTGAATCATCATGTTCCCATCCCACTAAACAATTTTTTCGACAGATTTCACAGTTTTCGATGTGAACTCTGAATTGGAGAACGTAAGATCAGTTCAAATCGAATTTGAATTTTTTTAAACGAGTTAAGTTTTTAACTTCTCGATAGGAAGTTACTGTATGGTTTTAATTCCCTTTATAAACTATTATTTTGGAAACATTTTTGAAAAACTGAAACTTCACAATGAATATTCTTTGAAGGAATTTCTGTATAAAACCATGCTCCATCGGGTTACTCAATAAGAAAAGAAATATACGAGTATTACCAATGGATTATTCGGTGATTGTATCTCGTGCAAAGCCCGTAATGATCGTAGGAGTCTCGGTCGAAGTCGGTGATCCTCACTGATTGCTTTTATTTCTCTCAAAATGATCACCAAATAATCGGGTCGTCTTCTATTTGCCGCAACCAATGAGAGAAGTACATCACGCATTTCACCACTAGAATAGTAATTGTATGTTATTTGATTTGAAAGTTCCATAGTCACTACTGTGTTAACGTAGTAAATGTGGATATAAACATTGCTCGTGTATATTAATTATCATACCTGAGATGTCGGAGTGAATATATGTCATCATTGCTTTCCGGTACTAAACGAAAAGATGAGTGTGCTTCTTCCCAAAAATTCTCTACTTGCTGAGTTTGCGTAGCTTCATTAGATAAAATGTTATTCCGCGCTGCTGCTGGAATCTCTCGTTCTTGTTGTTGTAGATTTGATGATGGGAGTTGAAGATTGAGCGAATATTGTGCGTCTGAACTTGATACAGATGGCAATGATATATTGTCAGTGGCGCCATGTTCACGGTTCCTTTTGTCTCTTCTTGAAATGAATTTTAAATGAAAAATTATGAAATGATGTTCCGGGATTGATTGAATAGTATTTTTGAATAACTTACACTAAAGATGTATGAACGCTGGTGGTGGCAGTGTTAGTTGATATACTGGAGTTACCAGAAGGACCTGGCTGAGAATCAGCTACAGTTTTTGAATTGCCTGACAAGAGATTTTGTCTGGAATAGCTGAAAAAGCGAAGAAACACGCCAAAAAATGTCAAGCAATGTTAATAATTTTTTTTGCAAAAATATCATGCTCTTCAAAACTTTACGTTGTGATTAATTTTTCCAAAGGGATGTCTGAGTTGGAATTTTGGGCGAAATTATCGTTAGGAAAAAAAAAATAGTTTAACAAATTTCAACACGATAATTGTAATGTTAGCGATGGAAATATGTAGAACTCTGCAGAAAAAAAAGTCACAAAAATTAATGAAGAAAGATCACCGCTGTGTCATGTCAAAAATTTTTCTTTCGCTTTTTTGTTTTTGAGCGTTCTCATCACAACATATTAAAAACGGACAGCATCACTATTCAAATACTACTAGTCCGTGCCAAAATTGATCGGTCTAACACGAACAATCCGAAGTTCTATTCCCAAGTGATTTCGACCCATAACTGTTGGATGCTTCATTAAATAATCAGAAAATGATTAAAAATTTTTCGGCAAGAATTGTCCCGAAATTGCTATTATTCAATGATAATCTTACAGATTCAAAGAAGTTTCGTTGTTCATCTACATAATTCAATTATAACTCTGCCATTACAATAGAAGAAATTAATTTCAAAGTGAAAATAATTAAAATTGTTAACAAGCTAATCTCTGCTACATTTTTTAGATATAGTGGAAAAACCTTAAATGTAATGACTCGAGAAGAAACATGAGAAAATGAAACGTTCGGAACGATGAATTAATACTGCTAACCATTCACAGTGGTGATCTTTATATTTTAAGTGTGATAGCCCGACTAGTTATCATTGATTGACGTCGCAGATGAAATTGTATGAAAGCTGTATGGTCTTCGGAATGAACCTCAAATTCCGACTAACAATATCTTCGTGAGATGTCCAATTTATAATATTGAAGAAAAGATTCGTGAACGAAACAACGTTCTAAAATCGACCTATGTGTTTTTTCGACATTCACTATATGTGGCAAGAACCTATGGGACGATTCCCAATCATTCTTCGTTTATTCCTTTTTCTTCGTAAAAACCACAATCGATGTATATTTATGAATATGGTCACTGGGAATTTGAGGTACACTTAGAAATGATATGTTTCCAAAAATTTAATTCTGACTGCAAAAGTGACACTACGACTATGAGCAAATACAAATACACATTTCTGTTTGTTCGTCTGCAAACCCGTTTACGTACCTATATGCATTTTACCTACCAAAATACAATGGCCTTTTTGCAAATCCGCCTCAGTCACAGTAATCACTAATATCGGGGAATATCATCGAATATCCGCGAATAAATGGGAGAACACATACAGAGACTGTGACCGTTTATTGCTTGCAATGCCTTTACATCGAATGACTTATGCCGTGATATATGTTACGTGGTTCATAGGACAGTTAACATATGTTTGAAATTTTACGATCTACATATCAGTATTTTTTTTGTTCGTCAACAGGCACATTATAGTAATCTGATAGGAATTCCCTATATTCATTTCTTGTAGTAATTGGCATTGTCTATCATATTGTTTACCTTCTAAAATTGTCCCAATAGTTGTTGGCACGATTCCCCGGTGGTACTTGATTGTTTAATTGCTGATTATTGTGATGGTGCTGCGAGTTTGTGGACGTAGCAGCTGCTGGATGCGAGGATGCCGACGATGCAGTAGGCAAAGAGACTAGATTCGGTAGTGATGAACTCGGAGGTAATAAAGCATCTAGAGTATTACCCAAGTGATGAGTTGATCGACTCAAATTTGAATAATCCTCATGATTTTCATTGTTGGTAATACGTGGTTGATTTTGCGTTTGTCGAAAGTGCTGTTGCAATTGTGTTATTGCAATTCTCATTGATTGCAGCTCGCGTTGTTGCGACCACAAAAGTTGACAGCATTGTTGCATTGTTGTACTCATCATTTGTAATTGTTGAGCTTGTGAGCCCATTAACAGCTGACGATAATATTCTACTGATCCGCCATGACCTACTAAACAATTGATGCGGATTCGAGATGAACAAAACAGTTTGTATGAAGAAAAATATAAATGATACTAATGTATGAATGAATTCTATCATGTGGCCATTGAACTTTCTATTTTATCCAATTCTACTCAATTCTCGGTGACTTAATGTCGTTATCATTACCATTGGATGGTTGAGCCATTGGTGGTACTCCAGGAATACTCCACCAATTACTAGAGAAGCCATTTTCGGTTGTATTTATCTGGGGGCCGATGTCCAACAGATTTTCCGCATTAGACATTCCGTCTACACTTTGTTCATTGGATCCACCCGCTAGAACATATTTAATTCAGTTTTTTCTCCTTCTCTTGAGAATTATTTGAAAATATTGAGATGACTAGTTTTTCCCTACTTTTCTTATGCTAAACCGGTATTCAAAACATTTTTGCCGTGGACAGAAAAACTCCATTATACGAGACAGTTTGTAAATTAATTTTGAAAAGTTATATTCATATATATCTATAATTTTTTCGACCTTTCGTCATGGTATCAACTTTTAAAAATTTGCAGTCATGATATTCCTGAATTTCATACATTTACTGAATTCTAACCGATTGTATTCATTTCGGAACGGGGAAGACTTCATTGAAATCTAAACAATCGATAAGAATTTTTTCACCTCCTTTTCCTGGATTGGAATTGAAAAACCCAGTGTATGCTCAACTATGTTCATTGTTGACTCGACCTTTTTCTTTCTCGCCAAAAGTTCAATTTAACAGATTTTATTTAAAAAAAGAAACTAAACAAGTTCTCAGTATTGAAATATGGTAGTTGTCGATTGTGAATCAATACAAGAACTGAAATCATGATTAATATCCAGCTATAGACATTAAACCACTCCAAATTCTCTGCTGTTCTTCTCATGATATATGCGTGAACATTTGATTCGACGAGTAAAAAATACGATTGATGTCTGACCACACTTTTTTTTTATGGGAAATGCATAAATTTATACAAAAAATAGGTATTCAAATCTCTCTCATACAAGTGTCTTCTTAACTTCACAATAGGAAAGAGACTTCACTTACCAGGGGCATTCGGGACTGGCCACATATTCGCAGGTGTACTAGAATGACTAAGCTGCGGATTCGAACCTCGTCTACAACTCCAATCGACACCACCTCCATCTCGACTAACATTTGACGATTGAGTTTGATCTTTTCGTACTGATTCTTCGAATTGGCGCTTTTTACCATTCACAATATCACCATTGGTATTAACGTTGTTACTGAGCTTCTTTTCACCACTGGAATTACCAATCGATGATGATGATGGTGGTGTAGAGCTTTGCAACAGGAGTGCTGGTGCTGATGACAATGACGTTGATTGTGCTGAAGGATTTTTCAGACGCTGCAATTCAGCTCGTGCTGATTGTAAAAACGCTTGTTGCTCCTTCAATTCACGTGTAACGGCCTGCGGAGATCAATTGATATAATATAGAATACAGAAACATTATAATTTATTTGATGATATGCATTGAAACCAAATATGAATATTACTGACTGAGAAAATTCGTCCTATGGATTACAAGAATCAAAGATTGAAAAAAATCGGAAGCCTGTTCTGTCAAAATAGGATATTCATATGAACCAACTATACAAATGAAATTAACGTGTCCGATTATTTTTATTGCGTAGTTGAGACAAAAAATTTTCTTCGAATTCGCAAAATTCTCTCAAGCTGTTTCAATCCCCAGAACTTTGCCATTCTCTTTGTATAATGTGGACCATTAACTGTGTGATCATATAAACATACGTAATTTTCTTATCATCATCCAAGAATGCAACATGCACTATACAATTTAGTGTACTCGATTCGAGTGTATTCTCAATTGAGATGGAAATGAACTTTGAACGACGTTCATGCATGGTCACGATGAATCGTAGATTTTCATTAAAAATTTTATGAAAAGAATGTCTGAAGTAAGAGAAGTTTTGACGAGAAATATGTTCGAAAACCGTATCACTAATCGATCAACGTAATTATATATAATTTCGGATCGACGACAGATAATTATATAACAACAAAATAGACAAAGTTGAAACTAATGTATGTAGTGAATCATCATGTAAAATGATACATACAATACATAGGGTTCATTTGTTGCATTTTGTTTCGTTACGAATTTGTTGGATGTATGCATGAAACTTTGAATTGATTCGATGCTTGTGAAATAACTTTGGATTTTCTCTTTTCGATTGGACCACCTTCTCAGAATGCCGTAGGACTTCAGTTTTGAATACTTAATCTATCAGAGCTAATTTTACTCTCTTTCACTTGTTACTTTTACTCTCATATTTCATGATGGAGATTCTCCAATTTTCGGAATTATTCTATTGATCCTCAGATGGTGAAAAATTCACATAGCATCACACAAAATTTTTTCATGAATTCAAAGATAATTGGTTCTATAAAATTACCTGAATTTGATCAACGGTCAAGCGTTCTGATGGATTGTTGAACTTTGTGTAAATTTCATCAACTTCACTATTACGGTCGAGTGAATTACTATATGAAGCGGCTGCACCACCTTCATCCTCGAAAACCTCAGTCGTCTCATAGCAAGTTGCATTCACATTAGACTCTGTTTCTGTATGTTCTACTGTGGAATTACAATTGTCCCGAACACGCGTAGCCTCCTCCATGAGACCTTTCAAATGTGCTAATTGCTGCGTTAAAGTCTCAAGTTCAACTACCTTATCTCGTTCCGCATATCGTGAATTGTCAGAACTCTGAAAATGTTCAAGAAAACAAAAAGAAATGGTATAACCAGTTCGAAATGAAGGTTCTCGTCTCAATCCATGAAATATTTTCAATATAAAACGGCAACGAAACTTACACAACTGGCCCTATCTGACATTTCAACTGCCTGTAATTCAGCAACGAGTGTATCCATTTGCTTCTTTCTATTTTGCAGTGCCGCCAATTTCCCCTTTAGTGCAGCAGTTTCCGATTCCAATACCTCCGAACTATTTGCTAATTGTTGTTGTGGACGGTTCTCACTCTCCCAACCTGGTGATGAACTAGCGTTTGATACCTGATTTTCTTGAAGAGATAATGCTTGCTGAGCTTGTCGTGCCTCTTGAAGACGTTCACGTACACGTAGTTGCATTCCAACAAGATTTGCTTGATGATCTTGCAATTCTGCCAATTTTCGTTGTGAAGCCTCCATTTTTCGGCGTAATTGCGATTCCACAGAATCCTCACCGTCAGCACTCTCGCCATTCTGTTGCAAATGCAATTCACGATATCAGTCATGAGACGATGTGAGTAATTGATTGATAATACACCGTTAATTATTTTTCAAGTCGAAGGACTTATCCATGCGTACGATGATGAAAATGAAACCCACCCTGCGGTTACAAACGGGAAGTGAATGCTCTTGAGAATTAAGGATATCCAGTAACTCAGCAAAACGTTTCATCTGACTGGAGGATTGTGATGAATGATTCTCAGACTAAAATAGCATGCATGTTAGTAAATATATCTTTTAAGTTGTCTCTCTCGAAAAAGTTGCGAGAAAAATATAGTTCTGCTTTTTTCCTCCAAGTATTGAATATTAAGAAAGCGTTATCCAATCGCATGAATGGATAAATTATCATGTTAGTGGTTCGACAGGAAGTGATTCTATTTGTTCCGATATATCTTTCCAAATATCAGTTTTTGTATGGTCTTGGTCACGGCAATATTCCTATGAACTTGAATACTTTATCTCTTTCGATTGGGCTTCTCCGACGAAAATTATTATATGTAGAAGGAGAAATACTCTCAAATTTAAGCACCAATGTACCTACCGCAATGATACAAAAATTTCGGATAATTTTTTCAAGACTATCATATTAGAATTTTTTTAATATTTGAGGACTTTGGAGTTAATCCCACAATTGAGTTTGTAATTGTTAAATTGAAAAATATTTTCAAAAACTGGACTTGCAAAAAATGGAAACAAAATGACTGAAAAATGTTTTAATAACCTCTAATATCGGACCACGATAATTCTCCAAGAGTTTAGCGAGTTTAGTTTCGCTGTCGCAGAGGTCCTCCACCATTCTAGATAATTTTTCGTGCTGAGTATGTGCTCGCTATCGCAAACCACGAATGATGAACAGAAAAGTGGAAATACTATATTAATATAATGCTGTCACGAAGGATAAAATTTACTTACTGGATCACTTGATTGGCTCAATGACTCCATCATCGTTGATGTGACTCGAATGTAATCGCGAATTTGATTCAATCGTGACTCCACTTGACGTCGGTCAGGCTATTGAATTTCGTAATTGGATAGTTAAATACAAATATTTTCCCATTAATTATTTAGTGATATGTTCATATTGTTTGATAAAATTACCATTCGATCGACATTCTTCGGTTTAGCTCCTTGAACAAGAGGTGGTGATTGAGCACGTGAATCAACTGGTTGTGCCATTTCTTGCCACTGTATATAATCTTCACCAGAGTAGTTGTGATGTCGGCCTCCACTGTACGCTACTAAACAAATATAAATTTTATGGACTAAAAATGATCAGGATAATCGGTAGAAAAATATTGGTTGAAGTACGTACCAATATCACTGAAATCTTGATATGAAACCGGTGGTGCAGACGATGTAGTACGAGCGTTACTATTTTTCACAGAGCGTACAGGCTCCCTATCACTAACTGGTTGCCAATCCAACTGTAAATAACAAATGTCTTATTATGATTTAATTAGAGTAAACCGTTGCCATGGGAAAATATTACGTGCTTCACCGGTGTTACCAAGATTGAATTTCAAAATGGTTTGGTATACATAGCGCACCAGCACCTAAAACTTTTATACTTGAATTGAATCGACTTAGAAGTCTCGGGATATGTAGTCTTAAATAGAAACTCCTCCCCACTTATTTCACTGGGTATAATTAGAACAGTTGGTTTAATACTGTATCGTAGTGTCTCTGAGGCTATTTAATGCCTAGTCAAATATCAATTTAATTATGCATCTCACACTTTTGTAATATCTGACAAAAGAGTAACCAATTCATGAAAGTTTCCAAATTGTTTTTGCGATTTTATTTTATAAGTATTAATTTAATGGCGAATACATCTATCACCACTCGGAAGTCAAGCGTATCAATTCGGCCCCTTCAAAATCAGCTCTCTATTAGGTGATATTTCGCATGCTTCAAACTACAATGGCAGCAGTGAATTTTCACATGTTGTTACTTATATAGTTGTTATTGTGTTTCTTCATTAGTTGCCATAGCGGCCACTTTTGTCACGATCATCATTAAAAAATCGGTTGCATGGTTGTTTGGCATCGCCAAACGATGCCAGGCCGCCATTGAAACATCGAATCATATCTTATTTTTTCAGGTAAAAGATGGACACCCGGTATTCCATTAGGGACTTTTGTCGCGTCGATGTATCAAATACTTATGATTGGATCCAGAGTTCTCGTCGCTTTTCTTGACGCGACGAATATCAAATTTTTTCAGTATTCATAAAAACTTCTAAATGTGGCCCATTAGATGAATCTAAGATATTTGGTTTGAGAATTAAGATCAATGCACAACCGTTTTCAAATGTATATATATCGATGCTTTCAAACATACATCATTATATACCAACGATTCGAACTGAGATGTATTATATGTGATCCCAACATCAAAGTAAAGCACCCATCTTTCACCTACTGAACTTGAGTTATATCTACATTTATTTCGAGGAGGAAAAACCCTTCTCGTCTTTTGCCATGTTGACAAGAATCAATAAAATTACAGAAACATCGTTATTGATTCTTTCTATACTGTATGATTAATGGTAAGAAGCGTATCCAAATTACACGTAAGAATAGAAAACTCTAATTGATACTCCAGAAAGCTTGAACACGATTTACTTCCATTGATGCAAAGTTTTACTCTCAAAACCGAATGAATAAGAGAAAATAACTCCCATGTTGTATTTTTCACTTCATTTTCAGATAATATTGCAGCATGTACAGAAGAGAAAAGGCGTCTAACGAAAAAACCCTTATTTTTGTACACTCCAACAGAGAATATGCAAACCTCTAGAGGACGAAGAAAATTGTACAGCGTACTGTGTTTGTCCTACAAATATTCACTATTTTCAACAAGACACTTATAATATCCCTACTGAAACATCGATGAGTAGTGTAATGTAATATCTCGTACAAAAATTTTCTGAATATTCACTTCAAATTATTTTTAAATTCCTAAAAATAACTTGTAGTAAGTTCTCATGCAACAATTCTCTGATGTCGAATGCATTATTGTGAGAGTCTTACTTTGTTTCAAATTCGCACGAAAATTAGAGGAACCTAGAACATATTTTTTTTGCCACGAATTCCAAAACATTGCTGCGCTGTTTCGTGAGAGTTACTACATGGTTATCTTTCTGACGGATCGAATCTCACATAAATCCCACAAGGATTTCCAATCATAGAAAGATCCTGATTGAAATGTAAGTATGAGTAGACTGAAATTACCTCACCTTCGCAGTCGAAAAGTTTTGTCACGACTTCATCTGATGTTCTTGTCTTTCAAAGTTCAAACAACACTTGACTCTTATAACTGAATAGTTTTCATTCACTTATCAATGCTGATTTGAATGTGAACTATTGAGTTGAATTGCCATGAATGCTGCTTGTTTCAATTAACTATTGTTGTTTGTATTAGGTAAACTCAAAATGAAGTTTTAGTCAATGTCTAAAGGATTTTAGCAGATCCGTACAACCAAAAGAAGAGAATCAACACATCTCATACCAAACATAGAACCTTTACTATGGAATAAAGGAATAAAATGAGCATATATTGAAAATTTCATTGAGTATCAATTCGTCAGGTACTTTTATGCAACATCGTGTTTGAAGCAACAAAAGAGCTGAAAAAATGTTCAACGATTAATAGCCCGATTGTTCATTGTCAAACAGAGAGAACAAAATACATTTATGAAACCAAACAAAAAAATAAGAATTAATGAAAATTGGCATAGTACCAGATTATTCGAATGTTGTGGCCTGCCAAGATAAACTGATCGAATAGATTGTCCATTGGTGCTGATAACCTCTCTGTTTCTCTCATTTCTTCGATTACTCTTCGGTAGGGTGCCAGTGTTTCTTGGCCTGTCATTTACTCCAGGAGTCATTACTTGGCTTTTATCAAACGAGAACGTTGCAATATAAGAAAGCCCACACTCGTTGTAAACAATTATTTCGCTAATTTTTTTAACAATAATTCACACATGTCATTCATCCATTGTATAAAAATGATGTATACACTCGTACACAGTATCGCAATTTATTATCTTTCAAATGTTATTTCGATAATAGATGAAGTAACTAGTCGATCAATAAAGTGGAGGGAAACAAAATTAGAAACAAAAAGTTGGGAGAATGAACGATTGTGTAGTAAATATGCATACCCGAATGAAAATTGCCACGCAAATACTCGTGTCTGTATGATTAAAATACAAAAACTTTTCACATCGATATTTCATACGGAAGCGCGTCACGTATGTGTCAAATAATTTTTGGCATGAAAATACATATGGAAATTAAATCTAAAATTAAAAACAGATATTGACGCATATTGGACACGTAAGGTGCGAGTTATGACGATTGGAAAAAAAAAAAAAAAAAAAACATTTTGACAGGACCGATAGCGTAAAATATAGAGAGTCGTAACCAGTGTGATCTAGGGTGTTTAGTGGATCTGTATAATTTTATTTACGCCATTTTTAAAAGCCGCCAGGTGCAGTGCTACCAATTTCAATCATTTGAATCACTTCGGCGTAATTTTCGCATCTCTCTTTAGAAGGTTCATTTATTTTTATTGGTGAAAAGTATTGTTGAGTGATTATCATTGAAGTCTAATTAATTTTGGTTGATATTAAAATGCATTGAGATTTCAAATTTCAGATGCATTCATAGTTGATTGATGATCTGTGATTGTAGCGCATAGTTTTGCGCGTATGCATCTTGCGTTTATTTGTTATTCATCTAGGGATATTTCAGGACGTCGACATCATATGTTGATTAATGAGATTTCTATATTTCCAATCGAGAACTGCTGCGTTCGTAGCCCGGGAATTTTTGTCCGTTTGAATTGAGTGAGAAGATTGAATGAGAATTGGACATTCTGTTACTGTCAATTGAGGGAGTCAGATTGTATATCAATGATCATTGCATATCTTGAATCAATTACCACTATTCTTCAATAGTCCAAGAGTGAGATTCATGGCATATTTTGCATTGAATTACATTTGGAATTGAATGTATCATGGTGAATTTAAAATGCAACTAGTTTATCATATTCGACTATTATCAATGATTTCAATATATTTATCCAATCTACATCCATCGTAAGGTCAGATAAATAAAAATTTTTCGGTTTTGTATGTATGAAGTACATTTTGCTGTAATTGCACTTATGAAAATAAATGAAAATTTTTGTGTTGTGTAACAGAGTATTCAATATTCCATATACTATGTTGAATAATCAATTTTTTTTCTTCCTAATTTCGAGTCCGTTCCTTGAAGTTCAATTGCCAACATGCATCATTCAATCAGATCTATTCTCTTTTATCATTGATCTAATATGTTCAATTATAATATTGATAAAAATTATATTCAAACGGAATACACAAAATTCTCCAACTTTCTATTCAACATGATAGAAATTTATCAGCATGATATAAAAGATAAAATTTCATAACACTTTATTTCATTATGATGTCCAACAAATTTTTGCAACTTCTGGTGACGATTGAAGAATTCCTTAATCGATTGATAATATGAAAATTTTTCTCTCATTCTTTGAAAATATAACACAGGTCTCTAGAGAATTCCAATTTTTAAGAAACAAATTAATAAACTTTCAATCAATTTCGAAATTTCATAAATGGAAAAGCAATAAAAGTAGCTGATGAAAATCAATTCATTTTAACTCTTAGAAAACCACAATTTTCCTCTCAAACTAATGTGATATTGAATACGGCACCCGTATCAACATTGCTTTCTTAGTTACAACCTCTGAGTTTTAACATAAAATTCAGTATATGAAATACTCTAGGAAGTATTTTGTGATCCCTTCATATGCTGAAAAACAAACCTAATTGAAGAATAATTTGCTTGGGGAATTGTCAAGAACATATCTCCTTCAATCTTGTTCATGATAAATTCATAAATTTTCTTCGTTCCGTAATAATTCAATTTTTCTCGATTTTCACATTTCTTCCTGTTTCAAAATAGAATTGATGTGATCCTCTTGGCTATTGTTGAAGAAACTGGATAATGACTGACCAGGTGGCCTCGTTGTGTACTCTGAAACGCATCGGTACTTTCAGCATGATGTTCTGTGTCGAAAGTCGTCGGGAGTGAGTGTACAGGCATGCTGTATATGTATGTATGCCGAAACTGAGAGAAACTCCAACCGACTTTGGTTCAATGAGAGTTAAACATGAAAGTCTCATATACTGCAAAACCCAAGTTTTTTTCCTCATGTACCATGAGTACAATGAACGATAAAAAATTACACTTGAAGCGTAACATCTGTGAGTGACTGAGCATTAATACATGACTTTTTTACTTTAGCCACCAAAATTCGCTAGTCATACGAAGTTACCCTATTATTCCATTAACTTTATAATTCGTGAATGCAAATAACAGTTTGAGCATATTTCAATAAGGGTTCATTAGACAACTGAACACATAAATGTGTCCCAATGTGAAACAATATATCATTTCATAAACAAAATTGGGTAAGTATTTGAGACGCTTATTTGTGAAATACCTTGACAATATATACATGTTTCCCTTCACCCTAATACAACCCCCAATAATCCTACCTTTAAATAAATTGCAACTCTAGAGCAATTGTAATAAATTGAATTCAGGTATGAGTTCTAGTTCTGGATACACTTCACGTAATGTCTCGACATTTCGAGTGAGCAGCCATCAGAAAGATGGAATCAATTTTATTTTGTTTACGGTCGCATGTGAAATTACCTTCCATCTTCGGAATAAAATCATTATTAAGAAGGCATAAGTTGAAAGAACGATTGTTCATTTTCCAATAAGGGACAGCACTTCAAGGTAATCTTGAATTCAGATATTCTTGATCTTTATGGTTCATGAACGTAAATTTTTGGAACAAAAGTAAGTGTCGTTGAACAGACAAGAATTTCACAGTGATTTTTGGAGCAAAATATCCTTCTAAATATTTCATCTATACTCAAAAATTTAACATTTTGGACAATAAACGAAAAAAAAAAAAAAAAATGCGAAAGTAATTCTCACAATATCGGAACAATGTCATTTCCTAATCTGATGAGAATCGTTGCAATCGCGTTCTACCTCTGTTGTTCTACTGATGTTAATATATAGAAACATGTTTTATAACATCTACGTAGTAAGCTCATTGACTTATTTGAAACATACAATTGATAGCCAAACAAAAGATTATTAATCGGCAGAGGAATATTTGGAAATAATAAAATTGGTATTTTAATATCATATTGACAACACATGTATTCGAAATAGCATCGTCCTATTATTTATATAAAACCGTCAATTTCTGGTAACATAGCTCGTGTACATTGTTAACTCAAGTTGATTCTTTCTGAAGGTATACAGTTGGGTCATTTGTCATTACAAAACATTTTAGAAAATACGAGAAAATTGAAACCAATAATGAAACAGTTTATTGAACAGAGTTTGTAAAATAGCCATTCGTGTTCAAGGTCGATGATTTTTTATTTTCACAACACGAACTCGATAACGTTTGTCATCTCGAAATGTTCACCAAGATCAGTGAATAAAAGAATAATGGTCGGTTGAGGTTTCATTATCAACCGACACTGCTACATATATTGCTTGAATACTCGTATAAAACTACGTCAGTCTCAAAGAGATTGTATTTGAACTGGTTTGTGAATCACATTCTGAATTTATCGACCCAGTTCACTATTAGACATTTAGTCTGAAAACATTGACCAATTCAGAAATAATTTATACATAAATCATGAATATGAAAAGTGCACAGAACACATCATCATTAGATACAGTTAGACAATTTCCGGATACTATAAGTGAATAATCTGTAGGTGGTAAATAGTTAGAATTAATCCTCAATTGACGTCATGCTATATACTGTAATAATAATAATATTGGTTGAAAACATATTTGTGTCTGCTGCGAAAACATCTACTAATAAATGAACACACAACACTTGCGCGTATTAAGAGTTGAAGTCGACTGAAATATTGCGATTCATATTCCTCAAATGTATCGTCAGATTTGATATGTTCATTACCAAATATAAACGTTTCTATAGAATTATCACAAGCGAGATAATAATGGAGAACAAAATGATAAGAAAAATTGCAGGATTTAATATCTTTTTGAAATTCGTAGTGTTTCATTTTCAGATATGTTCAGGGTCTAGAGTTGTAAGTCGGAATATTATCAATTCCAATCTATCATCGAAATGATCATCATGTTTATCAAAGATTTCTTATAATTGTATCATCGATTTCATCCATTGAATCATTTTCAGAATATATTATTGTAACTGTAAACTGAAAAATTAACACTCTGCGTCGAAACTTTATCATCATGAGCTCAAATATTCTTGACTTATGCCACAAATATTTATAATCGGCTAACAATAACACCGTATTAGAATTCATCATGATCCATTTAAATAGATATTTGTGACAATATTCTCAAGAGAAATTCTTAAGGAAACGTATGGACATTCTGTTATCCATTCGATACTGCGAACTATCTGACCAAGTCTATTACTGTTCTGTACTATATTAATCTAAAAAATTTCAGAGTGATAGGAAAATTGATAATTATGTATGACAAGAAATTACAGTAATCTATACATTTTCGAAATATATTCATTGTTGATTTAAAAATGAAATCAATATGATTTACATTGATCTTGAAGTACTTTTCCTCTCCGTTCATAACGTTATACCACATTAAAACCGATTGTTGTGTATCAGAATTTTTTTAAACAGAGATAATTGTCAGTACGAATCAACGAGCGACCGGCTTTCCCCAGTATAACAACAATACGCTCTAAACGAATGATCTTTGGTGTGCACGCGCGCATGCTTGCGACGGGAAATAATGGCCCCAATACTTTACTCGCTTTATCCATGTGGATAACGGCAGCAGGGGGACAGTATAATTACGCCCGGTGGAAGTGGTCCCGGACTCGTTCAATGTAAGACCTCTTTTATGGCCTATGGCAAACTGATTCACTCCAAGTGTTGGCGTGTGGACGTTCAACCACTGTCTCATAATCTCACTTTATTCGACATATGAGAAATCTTACTGTACATTCTGGTTAACCATTATTCAAGAAAATAGTACCTCAATTCTTCTCACCAATACTTGACCGAAATTCCGTGACTCCCCATGCCATATGTACAAACAATGTTCCACCAATTCTCTTTCATATATTCCGGAATAATATTTATCGCAAGGGGATGGTGTATGGTAACCAATATAACTTTGGATGTTTGAATGGATTTGTAAATAAAAATTAATGTGATGATTTCCGTTCGCCTCCGATTGCTCCCATGAGAAATTCATGTATAACATCGATGTTTTTACCAATTAAAATTGATCTAAAGTTTCAAATCAAGCAATGTGTGGCCGCCACGTTAAACGTGTTATCTCAAAATGTTGATCTCCACATCGGTGGGGAGGGTGACTTGGGGAAATAACGGTAAATAAAAAAAAAAAAAATACCTCAAGGTAGCGCTTCATTCTGCCACCTCATTTTTAATTATTCTTGTTTTTATAGCATCGGAATTGGTTTCCATTATGGAAACAACCCGTAATTGCTCGTTTTTTCTTCTCATTCAAATTCACACTCTCTCATTTCCATTTGTAATGTTCCGGATAACTCATGTCCCTTGAACTGGGCGCATCAGGAAACTCGTTTCGAACAAAAGACTTGACAAGACTCCAAATGGAATGGATCCGGTTGGTTGCAAATTGATTTGATGGAGAACTAAAAAGTAATTTCATTTTTAACAGGAAAACTAAATTTCCCAGCTGTTAGACTCGTTGGGATGAGCTCACATGTTGCTCTCGATATTTCAATTTCCAATTTATTCTTCAAAGTATATATATTCCTATAATATATGCGTTATTGACTGAAGAAACATCTTGAGTTCCTCGAGAAGAAGGAATATTTGTTGCAAATGTTCTTCCGTTTTTTTATAATATATCTTTGTTGCGTTAAGCGAAGCTGAACCTACCCTTCATTTACCGACACAGCTGTGTCCGAAAGGCGCCGTCGTAGCAAGGGAGGGTCGCCTAATTCGAACTTATCCAGAATCTGAGAATCGAGCTTCAGGTAAAAAATAATTTCCGAAACAATGTGAGTATGCTCGGACAAATATTGCAGTATTTATACATAGTTATAAAACGAATACTCATAAATTCATACAAGTATACAAATGATAATATTCGAACATCTGAATACTTGTTCATATAAGAATGATCAATTACTCAAGTCAAAATTAAAATTTTCTCAATTTTCATATCGCATTTCAATAACAAAGTTCAGCTTCACTCAACACCACAATGAAATATCAATATAAAAGTAGGAACAGTTGAAATGAAAATTCCTTTCTCTCAGGAACCTTGTTTTCTCTCTACTTGATAATATATATATCATATGAGTTGCATGAAATCATAAGTGTTTAAATTTCAATTAATCATTCGTTGACCAGTATTTTTATGTGTTTTCTGTTCATGAATAAGGGTGCTACTCATAAATTTAGTCGACTTTTCGAAAAAATGATTGGACTATATCCAAGAACTTTTTGACGTTTTAGCTGCTTTTTTAGTCTTCGGTTCCAACAAGTTCAAGAGTAAAATGATTGGTCTATGATCCGGATCGTCCTTGGTATGCACCCCCCATTCATCATACGTATTGGAGGAGACCCACATGGTTGTTGAATGTATTGAGGCTTGAGCTCAGATAGAGGATTGATAGCTGAATATCCAACCGAATTTATCATGTACTATAAGTAACAATACTTTGTGTAAAATATTCACACCATTCTCTCTCTTTGTAGGCTTATATTTTGAAATTGAGTTCACTCCCCCGGTTGCAAGCTGAGAATAATCAACTGAATTTCCGTCAGACTTGTGATAACATTTGTTGATTGTTCGAATGGATATATTCTGCTGTACAATATAATATTCCCATTCCAATTGTCATTTTTGTATGCGTTTCTATGGAATGGCTCGAAGTAGCCATGCGTTCAATCGATATAATTACCCGACAAGATATTCTGCAGTAGACAATAACACATTAAGTCAGTTTTATATTCTATCATCAAACAAATAGGAAATTCTTCATGTGAATTCTGAATTTTGTAGCAAGAGAAACTCTGTCCTTTAATAACCCGTGACGTCACGGGGCGTCAGGGGCGGTACCAGACCTGTTGGTGCCACCACGAGAAAAATGAACGCCTCTTTTATTCGTGTTGGGCGGAGTTTTGTTACTAGTCTTGTTATTCCTCAGTACCTTGTGTGTATACATATACATAAAAGGAATTTCACCTTGGTTAATACCTACAAGTAGGAAAGTCCAATAGCATTCGATTAGAAAATATCGAACATCTATTCTAGATTAAAACTTCAATGGTAAAAATGACATAAATAGTTTGTATTTCTACATAATTGTTGTGGAAATTTTTATAGTCCATTTTTTTGGATTCAATTCATATAGAATCATGAATCAAAGATTCTTTGAACTTAAATTTCAATGAATTCAACACTGATCTCTGTTATTATGATTATCATTAATTATTCTCTCTTCATGAACAGATTTATCGATGTTGTCAAAAGTTGTTTTGCGCGTTGCTTGGCACTCTTCAAAACCACATGACTCAATCCATCATCATACAACACATATACACATATACGACCAATGTATTTCAACAATTTCTCGCCATATTGTTCAAAATGCGCATGCGCGCATCAATTTCAGCTGAATCGCTTTTATTGTGACGTTGATTCTTTAAAATTTACGCAAGTTTAGAACTGTACGGGTAAAATGCTCAAAGAGTGGAACGATGGTGGGGTTCTCTTTATATTACCCACAGTCTCCACCCAATTCTTGCGCTCAGTTTCGTTCCATCTGAGCTAGAACCTTATTATCTCAGGTTCAGTTTGGTTCCAATTTGGTTCCAATAACACCTCCCACTGTGTTTGAACACTAACTCATCCTGAGAATACTCATCACATCACCATTTTTATGGACAATGAATCAAAAGAAGGTTAACATGTATGAGCTGTTATAGCATACTGAAAGTTCAGGATGAATCATAGCAGAAGGAATGTTCAATTGATTTAACATGTTGGCGGTACTGAATATCAAATGGAATATTATCGAATCAAACGTTATTCTTGCGCGCCAGATTCAAGAACATGAATTTTTAATATAACTCAATTGTATTTGAATAGAGACAACACAACACAACACCTGTGAGAGTGATAATTATAAGACTTGACTTTGTCATGTATTTGTTATTAGCGCACGACGTCACAATACACAGTAGTGTAATATACAAGAATGGCGTATGCCAAAGTGCCCGCTTCGATGGATCCTCGATGATTTCATTGCGTATATTTCCAGCTATTCGAATTGCACGAAGAGCGTAGTGGGCTGATAAATGAACAAAATAGATTCTTAGAAATAGGAATGCCTACTCACGATTAATCATTAAATGAAATGTTAACGATCACAATATCTTAATCATTTTAGTGCTATAATTAAAAGATTTTCTCAGCAAATTACGATGAGAAACTTCAATTCTGCAATGAGAGGGGTTGTACCTTGTATTAGAATCAATGGTACATTTCAACTTATATCATGAATGCATCGGTATTTTCAAATTTAGTTTGCGTTTTATTATTCACACTTGCTTTCATTCATCTGACCCAGGCTGACCTACTAAAAAAAAAAACATTTAATCGAATCACAAGAGTCACGCATTATGGAAAATTTTGTGATAAACCACGAAATATATCGGAAATATAATTAGTTTGCATGACCCGGATGGATGCAAAACAGATGATAGAATAATCACTGATATCTTCTCCTTTTATTTTGTCTGGCATCAGATTCAACAAATTCAATTCACATTTGGTCGGTACTAATTCGGTCGCGATTATGAGAGATCACAACAAGAGTTCGAGGAATGAATCTATCTTTCAGTTTCACGAATTTTAATTTTATCCATCGGACTGAAAACATCTTTGGAGTTCTGAATATTATATTCATCAAAATGCTAAGAATATATATCCCAGACTGTTTATATGAAGAATTTTTTGCATTGAAGTGGCGAGAATATTGAAATTGAGAATCAAGCGCGGTAATTCAGAAGTTATACTGAAGTTTCCAGTTCTTATTCCTCCAAACAAATATTGTTCGTTGCATAGAATCAAGACTCAAAATCTATTTCCAGCTTTTCCAATTCGAATGAGTCTACTTCAGAGGCTGTCTGCAAATCGTATGTATTCCGTATAAAAATCATAAAACCATCAATATATCAAATCGATATTTCACAACGTATGTCGAAGAATTCTTGAGCTAGTTTGAGATGTAGAAACCAAAATAGTTGGCGGATGGACACGCATACCTAGTGACATAACCTATGAACTCTCACAAAAAAAACTTTCCCATGCAGACAAGCGCAATAAAGACTCGTCTATTCATACACAAACAATCTGGAGGGCCAACAGAAGATTGAAGAAATTTCACATTCTGATATTGAAGGAATAATTAATGCCTATCAATTTTTGAGGTAAACGCATGGTAACGAATCATTATCATCGAAGAACACAAGTTGGTATTCAGCTAGACCTATTTTGAATTATTGCCCAGCACCATTTTTGTTTTTCCACTTCAATAAATGTAAACATCAATACACTTGTGTGCGAGTAATCTACGAATACAATTACTCTCAACTACTATCAAAGCACTAAACAACACATGATATCATAACTGCTCTGTGACCTAACCTCAAACCCAAAACAAAATAATAGGAATATAATGGCGACAACGTTGGTATGACACTGGATACGTAAAACCATGTGACCGTAAATTCACGATAAAATCCGAATAATAACGAATTATACCGAATAGGACGGAGTCGAATACACTCGAGCTCACTCGAGTGCAGTCGAGTTCGAGTGATACCTCGATGGTGGACGTGCGTGGTGTGCGAGGAGCAAAAGCTATGAGAGCTTGACCGTCTCTCCACGCGAGGGTAAATAATCGCGTTTACCCTTTGACAGAATTGACACGCTGTCTACCCGGGGTAACGATTCAACAAAATTACATATTAATAATTGGTCCGTGTCACCAGAGAATTGTGGGGCAAAACGTATAAAGGTAAAACGGAGCAAGACAACCAAGCCCAAGTGTGTGGTGCAATGTGCGAGTTGGAGGTGAGGAAGGTGCATGAAAAGTGGCGAAAACAGTGAGAGGCAGAGGAACGCGCACACGGAAACGCCACGAAAATTCCGTTTCTCTGTATCTATTATTTCACTCACGAATACATACACTCATTCCCACATTCACATTTATTATCTTTATTATTATTATTACTCTTATTATTGTCATAATTTTTCTCTATCCCCACTATCATCCACTCGCCACGTTTTATTTCGAATTTGCCCACCGTATATCAACGATTAATTAACCTTTAATTTTAGTTTGTGAATATCAGTGATTTTATTGGTGTATTATGTGTATGCAAATAATTTGACAACTCTCGTTGGATACACCATCCACTGTCTTTATTGGTTGTGGCAAGAAGAAAAACGAAACGAGCCGATCGTGAGAGCAAAATGGCTGGGAATCGTTAAGGGAAAATACAGCACGAGTAAACCCAACAAAAGTGTAAATGTGGATAGGAACGAATGGAAAAAAAAGGGGAATCTAAGAGTAAAGGAAATAAGAATTGTAGTGAAATTATACAGAGAGAATTGCGAATTGGTGTTGGTGGAAGGGGGCGGGACACTCAACTACTGATAGCTCTGTCCGGCTCAATGAACAAAATAAGAACATGACACAACGATACCGAACTCATCCGTGAGGACAGAGAAAAAGAGAGACACTGGCCGTGGAGTGAAAGGTAAGACCTCAATAATTCTGGAAAACACAAATTCTTTTTATGTGTTTTGTTTATTCGCAATTGTATATAACGTGGTGTATTTATTTGCCCGCACTTTTGTTTGGCTGGTATAGCGATGAATTGTGGAATGTGAATATGCGACTAGTTTATTTTTTTGCCCGCATATGATGTTTTAATTTCATGAAATGTGTATTGATATGAGTTTGAAGGTATAAGATAGAATGAGAGAGAGAGAGAGAGAGTGAAGATAGGGGAACAGCGAGAATGTACAAGTCGATGGCAACGCGTATATGAGACACGTCGATAGTGCGCCATCGAGTGTTGGTTAGCTCTGCTACGTAGTCGTTTTTTATTCTCGTCTCATTATATATATTTATATGAAACAAGAGGAGAAAAACAAACGTTTCATGAAGATATGAATATATTTGACACGCTGGTTGACGATACAAGACTTTTTGACAAGCTTAAAACTTCAAGAAGTAAATGCAACTGACTGTGTATCAACCAATACAATACAGCTTTCTATATATAGGAGACTGAAACTGTGAAATTACCCGCAACTTGTCTTTTTTTGTTTATTCAATTTATCCAAATGTACATCATGTATATTGGAAGATCATTGACGAGTATTCTTCCGACAATGGTTGAAAATGCTGATGAACTTTTCACCTCAACATGCTTATTCGTATGTCGGTGGAAATCATTATTTCGGAGTGTGATATAGATGTGATTTATGTTTTTTTTTTTTTCAAATATTAACGAAATGATGTGAAAAAGAGTCTATGTTTATGTAACGCAAAAGGATGCGATACAACGAAATAGTCCGAGGAAAAGTTTATTCTACCGACGGACTAATTTTTATAGTGCACGTTCCGTTATTGTCCTGCTGTTCATTGCATTCTTGGTGGGTGTCCTCGTCAAACTGAAATATATAATGGGAATTACGAATTGGTGAGTGATTGTTACTTGTTCCTGATACAGTTTTCATGAAGGCACATTTTGTTAGAGTGATGATGGGCAATGCTGAGATGAATGAAGTAATAATTGACGAAATATTCCAAAGTGACAACATGTCCACCCATAGATATATTAAAACTTCGTGTCGGGTGATGGAGAAATCAAGATAGGAGTATCTGTACGGTTCTCTATAATTGGTTTATAATTCATGAAAACAAGTTGCTCGTATATGTATACATTTACATGATAAATTCTGTATGAGATAGTTCGAGACATACAAGTACATTTCACATATATGGTTGCGGGAATAATAAGGTATCAACACAATTGTCGCCCGGAAATCTATTGCTCATCGGTTGGTGTTTACAAATCAGTCTAACGCTTGCATGCAGCTGACAACTTTTTTTTCCTTCATTATTCACTTTTGTTCTGCATAAAATACTCGGATTATTGATTGTCACCAGAGTTTTTGCTTAAATGAATGACAAATATGAATATTTGTTTCCTCCTTGCAGACAGACTTGTTGAAAAATATCCTCCTTCCTAAATATGCAAACTTCACATCTGATAAGTATCAGTCATGTTAAAGTTTTTAATTTTTTTTTTTTTTTTTTCGTTTTTGATGCAAAGGAAGAGGATCATCGTTGATATACGATAGTTCTTCTACTCTTTGATCTTAAATTATTGACGTGAAACTTTACGTCTGAGTGATAGAGAATATTAATATCACAAAATGATGGATCTTATTATTATTATGTTGTTATCGTAGGGAACTGCAAACTCAATTTCAATATTGCGTTGAATGTTGATCTACCGTTTTTTCATCTGAAATTAATTTTTCCATGTTTCATATCGATAATCTTTACATAGTGGTCATCGTCCGTATGAGCTTACTATACTTTGCTTTGTGTATCTCAGAACATGTTTTGAACGAATTCAATATGAGTTTATTTGAATATCAGAACATGAATTGAATTAAAAAAATTACCGAATCAGCTTCGTAATTAGCGAGCATTCACTATAATTTGCGGAGCTACAGTCACAATTCATGTGTCGCCAGTTTAGTATCAACGTTTTCCTAAGAACTGATTTTTTGAATTATTGTGTAGTCATTTACAGTTACTTTACAATAACTATGTTACTTTCAAATCACATAATTCTTGTAATTATGAACTTTCACGCTGTTTATCATATAAAATTAAGTAAATTTGAAGGACCAATTTTAATTAAAAGTAGATTTTTTCTAGTTTTCTAGTTCTAAAGAATTATGTTATTGAGAAATGTTTCAATAAATTGTCAATAACTCGATCTAAATCCGTTATGTTTTGAGTTCAGATAGTAGGCCAACCGTTTTTTTCGAGAAATGAAAATGCTTGGAGTTTTTTTTTCTCTATACTTCGATCAGGGACTTCGTTATTACGATCGCTTATCCATGTTCTAATAATAACGTTTCAAATGTTGGAATGAGGTTTTATCCGATAATGATATCACTGAATGCTTGGGCATAACTACCACATAAATTATGTAATGAAATTCGGCGCATTTTCTTCTTGGAAATTGGACGGAAATTGCCAACCGAGTTTATTCATACATTCAGTGCATCCCTAGTTCACATATGATCAATAGAACATACTGATAGTTTGAGAATAAACAATGAGAAGATCAGAGAAAAAAATAACACGACAAAGGAACCTAAACATTTTCCGATAAGATTTGGCGAACAGTACTCATTGAATACTACAATGAAAATTCTAACTTCTAACAAGAGTGATACACAGACTGTACAATTAATATTTGTGATGCATTTTACATTGGCAATCATTTTTCCACTTGAGAGCACAAGAAAATGTGTTTGTATTTCCGATAGATTCTCTCAATGTTGCAATGAATTATTATATCCACATACACGACGCGTTTTTTCATGGATAGTTTATAACGCTATTTGCAGTTTCAAATTCATTGTGATACGAAACAATTTATCATAACAATGAAATATTGTAGAAAACAAGTTTTCTTTAAGTTTCACTGAAAAGATGATATTTATGATTGAGAAACGAAATTTGCACTTGGGAGAGAGTGAATTTTATTCTCACTTTAAGAGCAAAATTTCTGAACCCGCTCGCAATGAAAACTTCATCGATTCAAGTTTATATTCAAAATAATTGCGATACATGAATAATAAAAAAACAAAATAACGATGATATAAAAGTATTATCGATAATCATGAATGATAAACGAACAGCATATGATATCGTGATGATATTCTGGAGTCGATTTATTTCTCGACAAAAAAATATAACTCATTCAATTTGAGACAAAAATATTTGTTCTTGATCCAAAAATATATTTTTCAAGAAGCCTTTTTTTTTCTTCCTTGCACTTTGTGAATTCGTATGAGTTGTGATGATTTGTGATATGAATTTTTTTTGTTAGACAATATACTCTCGATAACATAATGTTCGATGGAATCAGCTACAACATTATTTGTTCATTTTTTTTCTTTCCTCCATTTGGCGAATAAATAGTATGTGTGACACTCCACCATTTTCATTTTTCGTTTCCATACATCTGTATGGATATTCGTTTCATCGTCGTTCCCCCCTTGAATGCCCACCGAGCTATGTAAATTCTTGTGGGCTTGGATTTCCATCGGTTCCCCTAAGCCGGCTGACACGTATAGAAAGAGAAAAAAATATTCAGTTGTAGTCTCCCTTCGTTGATATCCCATAGAAATTGCCCCAGTATTGGTATATACATATACATGCTCTTTTCCACGCATAGCTGACTGTGTCCTCCATATATCTCGTTTTCGTGTCGCGTAGTCGCGCTTTTTCGCTTCTATTTTTATATCCCCGTCCGATGTCGAACTTTTTACCAGTTCTTACTCAAACACCTATATCTCCCCGACAAAATACAAAATAACAATGTGTATGTATGGCATGCTCCTTTTTTTACTCCTTCTTCACTATTATTCCCGTTTCCGAATTGAATACTTTCAAAATCAGTTCATTGAAAACTTTTGCATCAACTTCTTCCTCCGCCTTTTTTATCTTTTTAAACGTTCATTAACAGAAAATATGTGGTGAAACAAATAAAATTAAAATAATACATATAGGTATTTTTTGGCGAAGCCGAAACTCCGCGCCCAATGAAATGTTGAAGGGGAAGAAGAAAATTAAAGAGAAGAGACGATTACACGAGCGCTTGTTCCCTTTCACCGTTTCGCTCTGCTTGTATTACATTTTCCATCGCATTTCGACTTTTTTTTTCTTCAATCCTGCCAGTCGGGACTCATGATCGCATTTCGATGTTCATAACCACCTGTCCGGTAATTTTGTCGACCCACCTAGAAGCCTTCTTACTATTGATTACTTTCTACCTGTCATGAGATCGTACGCTGGAAATAAAAGCGCATGGCAACTTTCCTCTTGTTCATTTTTCCATTATGAAGTAAATTAATTATCTTCATTATATATTAGTTGTTGATTATTGTCACCGTCGTTATATATTTTGTGTAGACTCGAAAATGGGCCGTATTATATTTATCCATTCGGAGTGAGTGAGTGAGTGAGTGAGTGAGTGAATGAGTGAGTAAGTAAGAGTAGTGTGCTAAAATCTTTTCACTAACTTTATCTCTAGTGTCTGTGATGGTTAAACGTGGAGCCATTCGCATTTGCAACGGTGTAAAGTCTGCATCAGATGAGAAGCACACTAATACCAAAATATATAGTATGGACTTTGATTGTATAATATGTGTGTATCGTAGAGCGGAGTATACAGTGAAGCAGGCCCCGGCAAGATCTGCCGAGAGAGATACAAGCTCTATGTCTTGCTCTGTTTTCTCTCCACTTATATTATACCGTTTAATATGTTCGTTTCTTCTTTTCTGTTATGACGTCTCGTCCCTCTGATGCTTAGACACTCGCGTTATTCAAATTATTCTTTTTTTTACCTTCGTATGAGTTCTCATTTATAATCAATCTAGGAAAATGTATATTTATCAGGAAGTCATTATTTCTACTGCACATGCAATATCCCATTCTCTATATTTCAAATCAAAACAAAATTCAGATGAAAATACTTAGATTGGCAATTAGAGCAGGAAGGATGTTGATTCCAGTTATATCTTTCATGCACAAACGTATTTTCATGGTTTATGAAGACCAGGTTGGGTTATTCAAAAGATATGATTTCAATTTTTTGTAATAAACGATTGTGAATAGTTATATATCATGAGAATCTCTTTTCTCTTATTTTTGTATTATTATGGTTGAAATATTGAAGAATTGGCTAAAATATACATTATATTGCTTCGTGAATGAGAGGAAAATCTAAATTTTTTCGAGTATTTGATTTTTCAGTGAGATATTTTTTTTTACTAATTAATTGTGTAGCTTTAACGTTTAATATTACCATTCGCTCTCAGTTAATATTCAATTTCAATCCTATAATAGAAGTAATACATCGAAATGGAGATTAATTTCAATATATTGTGTTAAGATATAATTTGATGAATATTTGAACAACAGTTTTTACTGTTTGCTCATGTTTCATAAAACAGAGGAATTTTATTCTCATTATCAGTTTAATTTATCGGCAAGATAACGATGGAATGTTTTACAAAAATTAATTTTATTCACGTTGCAATGATAATTTTTTCTTTCATTTGTTTGAGACTATTTATTTATTTTTATCCGTTTTTTTCAAAATTTTGTCATGAACTTTTAGTAGAAATGTAAACTGAAAATTCGATAATGTTTCCTTCCGTCATAGTTGCCTGGAATAATAATCTTATGTTTTATTCTCACGATTCATAAACATTGTTACCGTCAAGACTTATTTTTCATCACGAAGAAATGAGGCATCATGAAAGTTTATTTCAATCTCATTGACACGGCTGTTCTATACACTAATAAAAGAATGTTATAGTATCAGTTTATTGTCGCATATCTTTTCTTGGTTGAAATCCTTGAAAGCAGTATAATGATAACCTGTATTACAATAGTAAAATGTCAGAATTTTTCAGAATTACGGCTGTTTTTGTTGAGAAAATATAAATTGCGAGGGGCTGTAAAGTCTCTCCATCAAAATTTTTCATTCTCAATTCATATAGGACCGTAAAAAAGTATTAAAATGTTTCCTGACTGTCACACTATACTTATACCTGACAACATGCATGCAGGGTTTGCTGGAACGTAAACTGCCGTTTTTACTCAGGCTAGACGGGCCGAGGGACTGCCATTCATATCGTTGCACGTGCCCATCATATTGTATCTTGTATCTTATACTTACGTTCTCACTGGCCCGAAACGACATGCACGGTCGTCGCATTTCGAATCACGTTGAATTCTTGGAAATTTCACCATCGACTATATCAAAAATCTTGATTGAAAACATTGATAGCATTAAATTTTAAACTTTCTCGTCAGGATATAAAGAAGAATATTACACAATTATTTATGTTTGTGAAGAATCCTTTTCAGTTATTCTGCATAAAAATACATGAGGTATTGTTCATTCATTTTAGCTGTACTCATTTTTTAATTGTTTATGATTTGGAATTGTTAATTATGGTTGAAAAAGTACTGTGGTTGTTTCGTGTTATTGGGAAGGGGAAAATGATAGCGTAGGTGTATTAATTTATTCATTGAATCCCATTCAGTTTTATCATACATGTTCACTATTTGGTTAGAAAAGTGGATATGAGAAGAGGTTGATGATGAATTCCATAAGAAAATTGATTCGAAAATCATCTTCTGAATACTAATGCATAAGAATCGATGATAATTCCTAAGTATATTTTTATTTTACTATGGAAACTGTCGTGTATATTCTTGTAACAGATTGAGAATTCAATATTCAAAGATGAAAGGAGATTATTAGTTAAATGAGTGAAAGAAAATAACCTCAATTCCTGAAACGAGAACGTCACTCATACGTTAAGGCGACTGCTCAGTAGATTATGTTTCGTTTCTCCAATGTAGTTGGCGTCTCACCATATTTATCTACGAAATATAGTTCGACATGGTAGCAGTGAGTGGATTGGGATTTTTTAAAGGGATGCAAATTGCTTTATCTTTCAATTTGATTTTCCTTAGATTTTCATAATATAATTGAACAGAAAAAAAAAAGTTTACGGTGATTAAGAAGGTTCCAGTTGTGATTGATAGTAGTTGAGGGCACGAAGTTTGCAAAATATTTACTACCAAATTTTCAATACTGTATTCTCCATTCAGAACCGCTTATTTTGAATTAGTAATACGTTATTGTGGTGGTGTAAACATCAAGTGTCATAAAATTGCAAAAATAACCACTTTTCAATTCCAACTATGCGAAAATATTTTTGCTAAACTTGCCGGACAATAGAAGAATCGCAAAAATTGTTGACTCGCAATGTTAATTAGCGTTTAAATGTTTTTTTCGACAACTCCAATAACGGAGTTAGAAAAAAAAATGTTTAGATGCATATTCAGATACCCAAGAACGTTTCATCTACAAAAATGTGTGTTGAGTATTTTTAAGACGATGTGGTTCGGTTGGTGTGTTTCAAACTCAACAATCTTTCATGAAGCGAAAATTCAAGGGAGATAAATAAAGTATAACAGTTAAAAAAATGTCAAAGAGAGTATAAAGTGAGGTTGAGTGTCCCTGGCCGAGATTAAAGAAAAAATACATATATATGTGTGTGTGTATGAAACTCATTCGTTCGTTTACTTTGTAGAGCAAAAGAGGTCCGTCTTCTCATGCAGTCTCTAATATTTTCAGTCTTCATTCACCGTCGCTCACCCTATATCTATACTGACGTGAATTTTAGTTATTATTTGGACAAATAAAAGAATAAAAAATTAACTACAAGTTCTGGCCACACACCACTTCTCATTTTTACCTCCTTTCTATATCTTCCCAACGTTATCTGTATATAGTGTGGAGTCTACACTACGTCTTTCGAGTTTTTGACCAGCAGAATTGACGAGGGTTCCTGCACACGCTTCTTTCCCAGCCCTCACTAAGAGACCTACAATCTCGCGGCTGTTATGAAGGGATCCCATCAAAATATATACCAGCTTGTGTTTTCTTGGCAAAACGTAGGGAGATGTAGAAAGAAAAAAAGTGAGTGTGCCCGAGAGAGGAAGAAAGAAATAGATAGATAGATAGATAGATAGAGAGTAAGAGAAAGGGAGGAAGGAGGAGAGAGAGAATAAAAGAGTGAGAGGTGAATTGCCTCATGTCTTTCAACAACGACACTCGATCGTTAAATAAAACAACCTTGCGCAAGAAAGAGAGAAGCAAGGTAAATTGTTTCCGTTATTCTCATTTATTCTAACTTTTCTATACAACACTTCCCCAAGTTTTTATTTGCTATACAATATTTCTTATTATTTATTTTCTCTATTGGAAGAATAATGGTCTTGCTATTTTGTTTTTTTGGAACGACGCATATATAAATGATTCTTTTCTATGCAAAAATTAATAATTATCGTGTGAAATTTTTCAATTGTTCTATCGTGTAGAAAAATGATTCTTAGAAATTTCAATAATTTTTACAGACGGATTGTGAAAAATTGGTCAATCTATATCTTGAATGAGATTCGTGACTCAATTCACAAAGCAGAGAAATTTTAAATATTATCGCTTAATATTTCGTGTGCTGTCGAATTTGATCATTCAATTTAGTACTTTTGATTTCTCTCAATGGATTATGAAGATCTGCTGTTGAACATATTAGTAATCACGTTCACTATTATAATGTTTGATAAAGACTTAAAAATGAAAATTTTTCTATAGCGCGAATGCTGAATGAATAGAATTGATTGGAGTATTTGAATTTTCCATGTAACCATCGATATGAATAGATATATAACTTCGAAAATAATTAATGAAGTTGAGATGTTATGTGGGATGCTGTTGGAGTGCAATATTCACAGAATAACATTCAGTTTTACCCGAATATTATCGAACATATTTTCATGTATTCTGGGGTACCCAAGTGATAGGATGGGTGAGACTTTTGATATTTTTATCAATATGTGGGTAACGGTGAAGTTAAAAAATTTATATTTTCCATGACGAAAATTATTTGTGCTGGAATGAAACGATAGCAAAATTATTTCGAATAAATATAATTGTTACGTTTATTGTGCATAAAAGAATAATCCTGTAAGTTTTAAGATAAGAAATAAACCCGTATTCTTATAAGTGTATTCTTGGTGCGAATTTCGAATGAAGAAAAAATCCGGAAGCTTGTAATTATTCATAAATATCAAAATTTCCGTTCGCTAATTCAGTATGTGGAATAATTGTGTGTAATTTTTACTTGTTCCTTTTTTCTCGACAATCATTTCTGGAAATTTCAAATGGCGGATAAGGATTATCTACTATCTGAAGTATAGTGTAAGTTTGATGATACCATCGAATGTTTATTGAACTCATCAAAGAGAACAATTGCATGTGTTGTTGGATTGTTATGCTGACTCATGAGTTCCGCAGTATTCCAAACATAAATAAAGAGCTGCAAAAATTAAGTATTTATCTCACGACGAAAGGGTTATAACCTGCAAAGTGAACGTCTGCTTTCTTGACGACTTATACGACTTGACGACCTTCCCACCTTTCCTATTGCGTCAATTGTTGAATGTCGTAGTACACTGCGGTGTAAAAACATTCATGATGAATATTTTATTCATATGAATGAATTATCTGGTGGAAAATATGATTAAATTGAATTTACCAATCGAAACAAAAGTATATATTTCTATATATACCATTCAGTAAAAGTTGATTATGCAAACGTTGAAGAAAAAAGATAAGATAAATTGAACTTTGCAACATTGAAATGTACAGACGATTGAATGTGAAAGAATAAAATAGGAATGTACATTCAAGTGGCGCCATTAACGATTGATAAAATAATATTTGTTCATGCTTCACACTCGCTCTCTCATTATGGGGAAACCCATCTGTCACTAAAGAAGAGCGTTCTACATTGATGAATAACAAAACATGTTTTTTCAATCATATTTTCATGTCCAAGTGTTGTAGACAATTGCCACGAAGTTAGGTAAAATTTCATGAACATTTGTATAGTTCTACAAAATATTCAATGGAAAATTTTTAACGATATAAATTATACGATACATAATAAAGGTTAATTCGAAACATGTCGAGTGGTTGTAGAAAAAATCCGCCGAATTATTTTATATAAGATGAAAAAAGATATAACTGTTTAAGTTTTTAACAGTAAACTATTTTATTAGACTTCCAACCATGTCAAACATATATTAGTGGCATTCTAATACTGTGACATGTCCGAATAATTTACATAATCCAGGCCAGTGACTTTGGATTTGATACCTTCACTGTGAATATGCCAATGCATTCATTACTTTTCGAAATAACATTTTCATCGACTCGGGAATTTCATTGAAAATCAATAACTTTCATATTCTATATTCAATTTCATTTGAATGTTAGAATAAATGTTCGATGCCTCATACTTTTCTTCAATTTCGCAAATGTTTTAATGTAAATTGTGGTGATTGTTTAAAAAAGTTGGAACTGTTATTAGATACATTCTAGTGTTCTACCACTCAGTATATTTTTGACTGACTTCTTGCAATCCCTTCAGAAAACCACTTGACAATAAAAAAAAGTGTCGAGCGAATATATGAAAAAAAAAGTCATTGAAGAGTTGCCGACGTGTTATATAAATCATAAAAAAAAATAAAGACGTAAATTCGATGCAATACTGTCGTGCATGTGGCATTTCGCTGAATTGGTATATGAGTGTCTTCATACGAATGAGTAGTGTAGAATTGAGATCAACACATATCTCATGAACATTTTAACCACGGCAAAACAATATGCCAATGACAAATTTAATATAAGTGATTCAGTAGTTTAAAATGACTTCAAGAAGAATTGAATTCTCGTGTATTGAAGCATAGCTGTGTATTCTATGCAGTAATTGACATTAAAACAGAGCGAGTACAGCGCAGAATGAATACAAAATTTATAGGAAAATGTATATTGACTTGGGTATCATATAACTTTCAACATTGGTGACTCCTTCAACGAAACATATGGAGTTATGAAAGTGCACGTGTCAAATGCTTACTTTGATGATAACTTACCGATCGATACGAAACAGCTGTCAATTGTAATCCGCGGGAATGTGTGCAAAATTCGAAAAATACGTACGTTTATTTTTATCGATTAAAAGTCAATCGATGAATAAATTAATCTTTTTTATATCTTGGAATGACACATGACAGTTAGTTAGTGTCGTGAATTTGTGTTGTATTTAAATCATGATGAAGTTCTCCAGTTCAATGTAACACAAGAATATGCACGGCTGCAATTACGATTGATAAACACCAACAAAGTTTGGTGTTAATATTTCATTCGAAACACTATTCATTTCATGCAGTGATTTTATTTTCAATTACAGAAAATTTTTTACCTTGAAACTTTAATAATAATAAAATGTTATAACTGTCTAGTCGTCGTTCAGCTGAATATCCAAGCTTAATACATCTGAAATTCGCTATCAATTCGAAATTATTCTCGAAGTTTAGTGATTTTAACATGCAAAAAATCTTTTCAATCAACTTTTTCAAATTCAAAATGCTTTTTTCTTTCTTCTGAAGATGTATTTTTATTTTTTCTTGAATTTTTCGTTACGACTTCTGATAATATGCAATTTCATCAATACATTGTGAACAATATTCAAAAGTGTTCTAATTTTCGTTCTTATGTATTGCGAGAACAATTTTTTGGGTTTGGATGTTGCGTCACAATCAACTGATACTTGGAAACATATCCTCAGACTGGGAGGAGAAAAACATTGACGAAATATGAATAGAAAATTATATCACACTTCTGCTACAAGAAACATCATTTCATTTTCCTCCTTCACTTTTTTACATCAACTCTCTATAACCATGAATGAAAATTATTTCAATCATATATCTTTTCAAAAGTCTTATTATTTTGGAGGTAGACTTGAAATATCGTGAATTTATACGGAATCTCGAAGCCAAATACTCAAGTTTCAAAATTCAACTCATAACTTTTTTCATATAATTAAATAACAGTAGATTCGTCAAAGTCATTCCACATTCCAACTTTGAATGAACAAAATACTTTTTTTTTCTAATGAATCTCAACGAATAATATATTTCAATCAATTAACGAAACAATACTTCCCATGTACTGTTGTGGCAAATATCTGAATATATTATAAATCAAAAGCTTTTATGCTCTTGACATTATTTCTCTCTCACTATAATAGACAGTAACTTTGTATACTGTAACTCATCAACTAATTTTGTTGAATTTCCCAATTATTGCCGGTATATTTCATGAGAATTTTATAAATATTCCGTATGGATAAAATGAAAATAGTATGGTCTTCATTATGTTATGTACACACATTGTAAAAATATTTTCACATATATTCGTTGTGTATTTTTTTCTTTCTTATATATTGTGTTTCGTTCTCTTCTTTCATTTTTGCCTCTTGTTTTATATCCACATTCGTGAAATTCGCCAGTGCGGCTGACTCATCACGTTGTGTAGGTCGTTGATGACTCGTAGGACGGATAATCCCTACATAACAGTTTATATTTGTATGTGTGACGAATATACGTGGGCAACTATGCTGACATGGTGCAAATATATACAATTAATTACTTTCAGAGTGTGCGGTATCACACAATACCTCTTTGTCTATCTCAATGAATTGCAGACACGTTTATAACTAAACGTTAGAAATTTTACAGATAATACTGTTTCACTACATTAATATATTCGGAGAAGAAGTTGAATTAACGGAATGGGGCAATAAGAGTGCGCGTAATGAAAATTTACCAGTCGCATTGAACCAGCATCGCGTAGTTATAAGCTTTATGTATGAAGTCAATATATGGGCGCACGTATATGTATGTGCGTGTGCGTGTTATATATGAGTTCATGTATTCAAACATGCAACTTACGTATAACAGAAATGTAGTAAGCTCCCGTTATTTTCCCAGTTGTCATCACATTGTTCGTACAACTATTCCAAGGGCAATCAAAGTTTGCTCACAAAAATAGAAATCATAGAAATAATTGTTTATAGAGGTCATTCAACATATAAAAACATTACCGATGTATTTTTTTGTTTCGACTTATTCAACGGCCTTGCCCTAAAAAAAATTCACGGCGAATAAAACTCGATGTTGTTTGCTTCTATTTTATTTATTTTTTTTAGTCTGCTGTTATCTTTAACTATTTTGCAATACAAATATGTAATACTCTTTCAAATATCAGTCAATTGGCGAAGTTAATTAAACCCTCTGATAGTCTCATCCGGTATTGTATTGTCTGTATAGTTGGTAACATTGGATTGAATGAACCTCATAGATTGATGGGGGAAATAAATGAATCTTCAGGTTCAATTTAATATAAATGTGTTATTGACTGCCGTTAATATTTCAATGTTACAGATGGATATGTGGTGCGTTTAGTTGTATTCCAATATTTCTATATCGAATGTTTTTAGAGGACATACAGACATTCATGGATATAAACATCCATAGAAAAATAAGAGAAATAGGATTAGTAATACTCAATTAATTTTATAATTGATAGTAATCTGGTCACTTACTAATTTTAGTTGTAGTTTTAGATTTGCAGTTTTATTTCCACACACAGAGCCATGTCTCTTCGAGTTCTGATATTATGAACGTCTAAGAGAATCTGAGATACGTTTTTCATTTTCGGTTAGACAAAGTATTGCGAATTTTAGTAAGAGGTGGAGAGTTGAATTAGATCTATTCATCGATCACAGAATGATTGATTTGACGAAGCTAATAGAAGCATATGATACATCTCTTTCTGAACGCATCACAGTTTTTCCTGTGGGAATTTATAACAGAGGATTTCAGGATGACATCAGAGCTTTGGTAAAAATCTTGATGTGATGACCGAAGAGATTTGACTTTTCTTCAGGAGTTCTATCTCTGGAATGGTGGAGACTTGAGGATGAATAAAAATACAGAAGTTCTCGTTTTACATGAAAAAAAATACTGCAGAATTCCATTTCCACACATTAGGAACCATTGGAATCATGAACTGTCGAGCGTAAAAAAATTCACATATATAGTTATTGCATAGAAGTTTCTTTCATTCGCGTCAGACTCATGGACAAAAAAAGTCATGAATTGTGTTTCTTTGGAAATTGAATTCTCTCGTAGCCATTTGAGTGGCTTGCTGAATGCGAATTCCTCATTTCTCCTTGCATTGTGATAATGTCCAATGAGCAGCTATTGAATGTCCACATGAATATTTGCAGATATCCTTTTTATTATGTGAAAAATGTTTGTCTTGTCATCCATTTTTTTCCACCACCGACCATTACAGACGTGAATTTGAAGAATGGCAAGAAGTCTAATTCTTTCGACCATTGGATGTTCCCTCAGTGATAACAATCTAATGTGGCACATAGAAACATTTCAGATATATTATTTAAAAAATGAATACGAATAATATGAAACTAAATTGTAGAATCCCTTGACGAAAACAATTCTTAGTTATTATTACAATTAGAATATAATGATGTGGATAGATATGTATGTGAAATTGAAATATTTGTCTTTACAATTTACGATCAAGAGTAGGGGAATATTTTGCTCGTGTCTATCATGATATTTTATTTTATATATGTTTTTTTTCATTTAACGTAATTTCAAATTTTTATTATATAGTTTTATCATCAAAGTTCCTCACAGAAAAGTTTAATATAGATGTCAGATAAACATAAAAAGAATTTAACGACGCTGACATTTTTCAAACCAACAAACTATAACATAACTAACTTTCAAAATCAGTACTTTTATTTATTTTTCTTTCATGGATGAAGCAAAGCTGTTGAAAAAGATACAACTGTTATCACCAGTTCGATATCCACAATACAATCCAAAAATTGTATCGGCCTTGAAAATTATAAGACAACTGGAATAGCAGATTGAAAAAGATTTCGTCACTGTCATTCGAAATGAGAATATCTGTGCTCGATAAAATACAAGCAATTGCTAACTGCACATAGATATATTAGTCAAATATCAAAACGTTCGACCGTAAAAATGAATTTATCACTGTTATCGTGCTAAACATCACGATAATTCGACACAAACAATAGAATAGAAATGAAAATAGACAAAATAAAATCATGATATCGATGGATTTATCGTTAAACTTCGCACACCGGTCTCTGTAGCTCACGATAGTGATGGTGGAGCCCCCATTATATTCCACCGCACACGCTATTTCTGTCGATTCGCTATAATTAGTGCTCAATGCGTGAGTGCTTGTGTGGGATAAGCTAAAAGTGATGGGTACCAGATAAAAAAAAAGTGACGCCCAGAAAAAATAGGGTGTGTGTGCGCGGGTGGGTGGACAAAGAGAGGGGAGAGAACGATTACATTCTGCTGCACAGCTGAAACTACTTGGAGTAAATAGAGCAGTGGAATGGAAAACACAAAAAATTTGAATACAGTTGCAAACACTTGACGTTGTATACAATTCAGAAATTTTCCAATTTTATAATCATTCCTCAAATTATTATAGAGAAAAAACAGCGTTCTAGTTACATCAAGTATTATTATAAGATGACGAAATAAAAAATGTATACAATCCGAATAGCTGAAGTAGAATAAGGTAGAAAGGATGATGATAATTACAAAGTGCACGCGAAATATTTAGTGAACGTTTAGTGAATTACTCACGTCACTAGAATGATGATCATCATTATTTACGTACCGTGTAAAAATTCCAAAGCACATAGTTAATTTATTTAAATGTACGTGTAATAAATTAAGTTTTAGTTTCAGTGAATGATTGAAAAGACACTTACTGTGTAAAAGGGTAGTATTTATCGATTAGACTTTCCCGCTTTTGTTATTACTTTGTGTTTGTTCAATTGGAAATATGCTGATGGTTTTTCTCATCAGGATTATACATAGATAACGTAGCATTGTTCTGGACTACAATTTGTTTATGATATTTTATGTAGCATTACTTTATAATGTTTTACCCTATTTATCGTAATGTATCTTGGATGGAAACAGTATCTGATATAAAGGTAAAACAACCATAAAGTGATTCATGATGATTCACAATGAATAAATAAGAAATCGAAAATGTTATTTGATATTTCCTGATTTTGTTAATCTTAGAAACTCTCATCAACACTGCGAATTTAAACATGAAAAATTTATATAGCATTACGCAAACAGTCCAGGTTCTTGTAGAACTACGTCAGAAAGGCATCAGCTGTCGTACGTTCAAGCATTTGGCAACGCTGCATGAAGCGAAACACAAAGTTTACGAGTATATACATGTATAGTTTTGTTTGGGTGAGACGATACGACGTTGCCATGTTTTACATGAAAGTTCGATGAATTCAACTGCTATACAATTTCATCGTATTATTGAATATAATATTGTAAATTTAAATAATATGTTTCATCACAACATATGGAAACAAAAATATGTATTGACGATATGGAGACTAGATTGGCTTGAGCTATTAACTATCAAACAAATTTTGGACTTCTACATAGTATTGACAAGTTGCTTTTAAACCTTCAGTAGAAGATGGATATAAAACCGGGTTCAATATTTTTATGGCAATGGCGACTATCATTCTGTATATTATTAATGGGATAACTCACAATTGTCACAGAGTGCCGTAAGTGATTACTCTCTGAAGTTTGAAAGATGCCGCGATCATATGAGAGAAAAATTGCTCGTCGCCAAGTGTATTGTACATAATGATATGCGATATATATGTGATCGTGATATTAATTTGAAGTTAATCAAAAAATTAATTAGAAATAAGTGGCAAATAATAAGGAATTCATTGATTGGTTGGAAAACAAATCAAAATGCGCTGGTGATTTGATATTCCTATTCTTTGATGTTTTCTGTGTTACAATGGTCTAGAAGTATTTTGGATCGAAGAAACGTTATTGAATTTGAAATAAAAATCAATTTGATAAATAATTCAAGCGTATTGTCTTGGTGGAAATATTCGATATTGACATTCTTTCACATATTGTCGTTTTCTGAAACGAACATTGCATCAAATATTCTGTTGAGCTCTTATTGGTTTTATAATGAGAGAAGGTAAATACAACAAAATCAATTCTCCACCACATATAAACTCATTGTGGGTTTATATTGAATACATGAATACAATGAAAATTAATGAAATATATTTCACTCTATATACATATACTGTACATTATTTTCCTCTTATATGATCAGTTCTCTGTTTAGTTAAGTCGTTTCAGTGTTCGTTTCGTTTGTTCATTATCGATTGAAAGGACAAAAATTATTCTGACGGTGGGGAAATGATAAAACCAAATTAGTGACCGAACACGAAAACCACATATCATTATATTTTGTTCGTATTTCATTCAATAAGATAGCCAACGATAGAAAAAAATACTGACATGAAACATTTCGCTAGGGAGAAAAAATATCTTTTTATGATTTATATTAATTTTAGTAGATTCAAATATTCAACGAATCCAGTCGAGAAGAATTTCTTTGAGAAAGAAGACAATCTGGATTATTGATAATTGTTGGGGAAAGAATAGGCAAAAGTAACATTTGTATGAATGCCTCTTATGATGACGTTCAAATACCTGGAAAAATAGGACGGATCATTTTTTTTTAATTCCTTGAATGTTGGTTAAAAAATTACTTATATGCTTGCAACAATAGGTGAGATTATCGAATTCACAGTATTACGCCATATATAATATTTACCCTTATATGGAACTTTACTGACTGGATCAATATGATTGGAGTATTACGAAGTTATTCTGCATTATGTCATTGGCTCTCTGTCGTAATCGTCACCCTCCCTCCCCCCCATGTAATTCTATTTTGCATTCAAACGTTTCACTTCATTATATTACCCATGACGTAAATTTTGCGTTCAACAAGCCTGAGACTAATATTCGACAACTTGTATATTAAATAATCATACTCACTATGTTGTAATCAGAAAAAAGACAAATGCATTTTAGCTGAATGTTTTTAATTATCTAGAATCCCGAAATCTTTATTCGCTCGGTGATAATTTACAAACACAAAGAAAACAATGTTGTGTGTGATAATTGAATTTAGAATTGTACGAAAAAAGATGGGTGAAAATCCCATCTGAATTTAATCTGCCATGATAAATCTAGAAAATATTTGTACAACATAATTATGATATTCGAAACGTCCTAATTTTCTCGACAATGAAGGTAAAATATTACGAATTGACAAAGAAAGATACAACAATCATCGTGAAATTGTCCATTCGCTTTTTGCTATGCATTTCATTATTTTTTGTCCGGTCGTTTTGTCAAAATTGTTACATAATTGACTATTGCTGTTCCAATCCAATGTGTCAATTAGTAATCACTGATTGTATATCGCGGCCGCAATAACTATCTTTCAGGATGTCTTCTCTTTCATACAACGAAATGGAAGAACAGTATCGATTTTATAGAAACATTCAAACTTGTCCACTGTAAAATTTCCAACAAGTCCAGATTAAATCATATATTATTGATGCGTATCACTATTGTTGCATTCTTGTCATCGTTCCGTTTATTGATTGGGCATAGTGCAAATATAGTTCACAGTTCGCAGCATCAAAATTATCCAGTATAAATTATCCAATTCAGAAACAGAAATATAGTATGAATACTTTTTCGTTCAATCTATTACTTGTTATCCTAACTTTAAATTGCTATTCGCTTGATTTTTCGTAATCCATATCATCATTCTGACGAATCATTAACTCAATTAAAATTCTTGGTTTTTTTCCATGTAATCAACTTCGTGTTTGCCTTTTCTCCGATCATTATCGATTTATTTTCCAATTTTTATTACCAAATTACAATGATAGAACACAAGAGAATGCATAATACAAATGTTGGAATAACATTGAACGATTATTATACTGTATCGAAGAAATTTACAATGTAAAGAGTATGAGGGGCATTAGCCGCAAGAGGTCACGCACGTGCAAGCCACGAAAAAGCCTTCTGAAATATTCACATCTATGTCTTACGCGCTCAAGGATATATACCAACATCAATTCGTTCGTAATGTGTATGTGTCAAGTTTGTGTTACGTCACTCAGTATAGGTACACACCATTTCATGATTATATACATGAATCCAAGTATGATAATAATACGTGTATATATATACATAGATTCCCTGGCTCTCCATTGAATATATGCGATATATTTTATCCTGAATCTCTCCGTGGCAAATTCCGTGACGTAATTTGTTTTCTCATCCATATCCAAGTTTCCTCGAAGATGATTCACACAAAATTTTATATTTACAGAAGTGCCCAAGTTTAATTTGACCTTTATATTTTTTCGTTAAATTCACTTATAACATGTTACAAACCTTTATTGTTATGCATTCAAATTTTGTGCTGGTCACTGAGGAATTTGTTTATCCAAAGTCGTATTGAATGGATATAAATGTTTCATTATTCATACACGATGAGAGATCTGTTCCTGAACAATACTTCTCAACTGATGTGAAATAACAGATGAAATGACATTGAAGGGTTGAATTAAGCTGAGTGAATTTTCTGGACGTCAAAGAATTTTTTCTTCCCGTATTATCATAACAAGAGAAATAAATTTAGATATCGAATAATCCGTTATTTAGAAATGAAAAATGAATTTTATTTTCGTTTCCAATAAAAAATAGATTATAGATATTCTGAATTTGAATTTTTATAGTATTGTCGATTTTCCTGAATTCCATCAAGCTTTCGTCATCGAGTATATAAATATGGCTGATTCGGAATTTCCATCCTAAAATTAATTTACATATTTGTGGTTGTAAAATGCGTCGTTTATGATAGCTCTATCACCAGTCGAATGATGCGACAGACAGGAATTTTTATTTATAAGAGACAGAATTTCTCAATCTCATACTTATACTACAAAATGTTTCGACCGTTGAAGCGTATTTTCGTCCGATCTCTTTATATTCTTAGTGCGCAGTGGAAAAAATGTTTTTTCATTTTTTTTTTGTCAGACTCCACAATTCTATTCCGTTATTTGTTCGTTTTATCTAAAATAGGAAATTCCCGATCTAAAAGTATTATATGGAATGAGGTAAATCTTATAATGATTTGCATGTGGTATTTTATGCGCAGAAATTTCGTAGTTCAATTGCAACAGGATATACTTAAAATAGCAGACAGAAAAAAAATGAAAGACAAAGTGTGTTAATATACATTTATACGGGTTTCTTGTGTATATAGAACGGTATTCAAAGAGTCAGCGGAAGAAACCGCCGATCGATTGCCACTCGAAAGTATATGTGTGAAGCCGGTTGTCCACGTGTTTCGTTGATGCATCCTGCCAGCGTATGCATAGACATAGTCTGAATATATATTCAACAGAAAACTGAAATTATCTATTATGAATGAAAGATTGTGTGATAAATGATATTCACATTTCCTATAATATTGAAATTGTTATAAATCGTTTTATTTTTATTTCACTTTATCATCTCATCATTTGCTCATGTAATGATTGGTGTAATTATAGCTAAAAGCTAAATAAAGATTGTTAATAATGATAATGATATGCATATATGTATATGCATACACGTATTGGAATATTGTGTTGGGAGAAATGGTCTGACTCTTCGACATTCTGTAGGACTAAAGATTTATTGCTAATTAAGTTTTCCTCTCTCTCCTTCTCTTGTGTATGTGCTATATAACTAGTTTGATGAATCGATCTCCAATGCGATATGAATTTCCGGATAGCCAGCATTGCACATATTTGTGACATACTTTGGCGTCCTATCAAGGCCCCTTATACCCATAGAGTAGAATATATGTATACATAGATTTCCTATAGGTAACGTAGATCAATACAAGGTATTACGCCGTAGAAGTTTCATTACAATTCAGACAGCAAATATTTCTACATGGCATCAAATGGCTTCCATTAATCGAAATTAATTGAGCTTTTTGGTCTATTGTTATTGAATTTTATATTTCGATGGTAATCACTATTGATTGTACTTTTGTTGTTTGTTTCAACCTTATGAAATATCATCTTTGAAATAATTCGCCGGAATATTCGATAATGAAATATCGAATATTGGTTGTTCATTCGTTTGTGAGCATTCTGTTGTTAAGTCTATGAGAGATTTGAATTTGGAATCAATTGATATTGTTCCCTTTCCATTCTATTTTTATGGTATTTCAGATTTTCCCTAGACATTTTGGGAATTGCAGAGGATGCTCATCACGAATTTGAACGATCGACAGATAATATGATTCATTTCAATCCAATATGATACGACCGCTACTTTGCCATTAGATTCTGATTGAGAACAGTTAGATTTGATTTGTAGTGGTTAGTAGAACATTATTTGATACAGGATGACTGGAGTATTATAGAGATTCGAAATGAAGGTTTTGTCATCGATAAAAGTATAGAATATATCAATCGAAGATGCATATGTTATGTCATGATAGAAATAGTGCTACGAAATATTGTTACACTATTAAATGTGAGTAGTGGAAGCTCCATATCATTTGAACAATCATCCACACATCTATTATTTATATTTTTTTAATTTTATTATTCTGTTATTAATATATTAAAATAAATGAATAACAAAATTTATCACCAAATTCAATCTTGAAAATCATGCTTGGAATACATTCTCCATTCATCAGTACATCAAAATGCCTTATACAGCAAAATATGTTTTTTCACTGATATAATTACGCAACGAACCTATTCTATCAGTATGTTGAACGAAAGTAATAACAGTGAAATTTGGACTAAAATTATGAATCGTATTAAATATTCAACTGTGCACTACGTTTATTATCTTCTTTCTTGAAATCATTCTTCTGTATAAGGTCGGAAAAATATCAATTGCCTCATGCTACTCAGAGTGAGTGCAGATCAACATTTTCGTCTTATTTTTAATCACTCATTTTAGTGGTCGGAAATTTTCCTATATGGAATCCTGTTTCAATTTCATTATAAAACTATATTAAAATTGATTATTATCGATTCACTACGATTGTGTTATTGGAGTATTGGAAAACAATTCTGTTACAATTTCTAGATGAAGTGGAACTAAAATTGTTAGTTTTCTTCCTTCCCGTAATATGGTTGGAGTATTCGGAATTCGAAGACACATAATGCCAGCCACCTTAAATGAGACGTAAAACGTCTCCTATTAATACGAATTTCGATGATGTTAGAAAGCAGTATCGGAATTGGCTCATTCATCTAAACATGACCTTGACATTTTTCGTTGTTTCTGACGTTCCTATAAAAACGAAACAAAATATTTTTATCTTGCTGTTAAACCTGTCTGTTTGCCTATCTGTGTGGGTGTTTCCGATAAAAGTTGCGTAATCTCAGAAATAAGTCAACCGGAAAATGCGAAAATTTCAATACATTTTGTTAGCACTGAAGAAACAATAAAATGCTGTGTTTCTCTTCGATTAAACTCCTGGTACGGTTGGAAGTGACATTGATATGTTTTGAACAATACACATCAATTCTTCTATGGTTATGGAAAAGAGACAGGGTGGAAGTGTATTGTTGTAATATTCTTCTGAAAATCATTTGAAATATTTTTTCCTTTGCTAACCAATGATGACAAAAGCATCGCATCTTGCAAATGTTTTCGTTTACAAAGAATCATGATTGTTTCTGAATCAAAAACACATCATGAATCTAATGCTGCCTCAACTACTTTCGCACATATTATAATTTTTATTCATGATTTTTTCTTGTATTTCCAATCAACTCGAAGAGAAGTGCATGATGCCACGAACCATTAATTTTAATTGAAATTGGTTTTCAGTATTGGTTTAAAACGATCCGCATGATTATAAACAATGTCCAATACATGCACTGATGATCTATTTGTCTAAAAATGAAAAAAAAGGCAAGATCACATGAAACAGAATTGTGTTTAAAATAATTAAATTACATCAAGTTCATCATTTTTTTTTATACTATAATTTTACACATTATTCAATTGACTGGTCAAAATCAACACATTATTTGCCTTAGAACGAAAAAAGTATTTTATCAACACAATAACAATATGAGAGTGTCTTTGTTGGGAGTTTCAGTCAGGATATTTAACCACAACATTCCATATTCCATTTTATTTTCTTCTTCTTCAGAATTTTTCTTGCACACTGTGTACACCAAAGATGAAATCTTACGACTTTATATCTCTATGCATATCGTTCTCAAGGGATAACTTCATTTTCGTAAATATGCATGAAATGTTGTCAGCATCATAAAAATTGCTCCGTTGTTGTCGACGTCGACGTCGCCGTCTACTGCTATTACTGCAGTAAATTGCAACAAAATATTTACAGAATTACCATCCGCCATTTTGCATAATTGCACATATAACTCATGACCTCATTCAATCACAAACAACTTGAGCCAACAGATGCGTATATCCGCTAGCCAATTAGTTATAAATTTAAAAGTTTGTTAATTCTCTCAACTCGTACCAATCATATACATAACATATTAAGTACATATATATGATTAACACGATATAATGACTGCATGTATATTCTGAATAAATGTGAAAACGTGCCAGGAACACACATATATTTACGTACTTTCGCCCCATGTGAAATCAAATAGTGAGAGCGCGCGTGAGAAGAGAGTTGAATATTGCTTGCAATGGATAATGCTGTCGACTACATTTTTCACATCAATAAAACAAACAAGAAATGTTGTTTGCACTTGGACCGTACACTTCAACCTGGTACGAGGTTCACGGCTCGAGTGAAATCTACACAAGAACAAAGAGACTGTCATTCATCTCTCAGTTTCATCTTCGATATAATCCGTAATTTCTACGTACTTTTCAGTTTAATTCACTTTTATATATTAATATTTCTCTTGGATATTTTTCCACGACTTTTCGATATTATATTACGTTCTCAACTTCATCATTTAGCCTTTCTTCGAGCTTTGTTCATTTTGGTTTCATTGTTATTGCATATTGTGGTGCAAAAATAAGATTATGGACTGCATTAACTTAGGTATGACAACCAAATACTCGTGATTAAATGAATAGTGTGAATGATATAAGTTTTTCTTGAACGCTTCAGAGAGCTGAGTGCTCCAACATTAAATAGATATTGTTACACTTTTTTCAACTCGTTCTGTCTCCTTTGTCTCCTTGACTTTCTGTTTTGCTATTTATCGCTCACTACCTATCTCCTTCAACTGCGACATTCACTCAGAGCATTTATGCCAATAGTACACTCGCGCTACGTTACCAACTAACCTTTCGTGAGCATTAACAATGCGTAGTACACTGATGATCATAAGGTGAATTAATAGAGGGAAAGGTAATGGTCGATGCATATTAGTTACTTTCATTTCTTCGTAATTATTTATAATAAAAGAACTTTGTCATTGTGAAATAACAATTACTGGCGCGGATATTTGAATAGGAAGAAGAGTCTTTGTAGTAAATAGACTTTTCATATGCTGATAATTTGTGTGTTTCAGGGAATGTGTGACATGTTCATCCAAACTCAACAGACCAGCAGCGTCAACAGCAGCAGCAGCAGTAGCAACAATACCGCGCATCATCATAGCAAGAAGCGTAAGTTGAATTACAACGTTACCCAACCGGTGATCCAACACGCATTGGTCCAATCAACTGGTGATTATCAATTGGACAATACCGGCCTGCAACGGTTTTCCGTGAGCGGTACCAATACCGCTTTCGGCACGCTGCACAATAATGCGCTGCAGAAGAGCCCGACTCAACAAACATTGGTACGAGCGTCTACGATTAAGCTATTAGACACATACCAGCGCTGTGGCCAAAAGGTAATGAATTCAAGTGTATGGACATCGAAATGTATTTAGTTCACTGCAATTATCCGGGGATACAGATAAATAAATTCATTTAATATACAGTGATTAGATATAGTCCTCCTCATTAATATGAGGTTCCAATTGTCGCCGCTTTGTTGCGTGCAAGTTAATGATTTGTCGAGTATAAAAATTTTCGACAAAAGAGAGGAATAAAAAAAACGAACTTTTTTTTTAATTCTTTGTACAAATTGAGAATGAAAAATTCAATATCGAAGAGAAACATGCATTTGAATTAGTTTAATGAAAAAAAAACTCCGATTGAGTTTTGTCGATACTCATTTATCGTTTTGTTTTTTTTTTTTTTTTTTTTTTTTTTTTTTTTTTTTTTTTTTTTTTTTTTTTTTTTTTTTTTTTTTTTTTTTTTTTTTTTTTTTTTTTTTTTTGGAATATTGAGGTGGAAAAAGTTTTGTAGATCGCGCAATGTTCCTATCTTCAATTCGCTTAACTAACTTGCTCGGTCAATCTTGAGTCTGGAGAAAATGTAGTTGTGAAACTTTATCGAAGTTTTCTCCACCATTTCTATGAATTTTCTGTATCGACGTTGCAACTTTATCGAGAATCCATGGATATATTACAAAAACATAGACACTTCGGTAGTTGATGGAAATAAACTTGCGTCTTCAATTACTATATGATTACACGTACATATGATTCAATGAATGGATGGGACTCCATGTTACTTTTCCAGGAGATTTTAAAACATCCAAATGATGTTTGATGAATTTGCCAAATGTGGATTTTTTCCATTTTTCAATTCTTTCCTGTCAGAATCATAAAATGAGAAATAATAAACAATCATTCTTGAGTTTTGACATTTTTCAGAGTTGATCAAAAACCTTCTGTTGAAGAAGAATCGTCCTATTGTGCATTAGTACGATATCACACCGATATCATACAATTTGTGTTTAGAAATCTAGCTATCCCCAAAGTGAAATGTGCTGAATTCAATGAATCCTATATTATCATTACAACTAATCACATACACTGGAATATTGAATACGAATAGAAAGGACAATTAAAAATGCGACGGTTTTTCACGATGTGACCAACTTGAGTAGTGAAAGTTCGCACGCGGCGTTGCCACATATTCGGAAACCTCAGTTGTTGTCCGAAACAAAACAATCGCTGTCAATAAATTCCGACAACATCGAGATAGAAACGCATTTTTTAATCAAAACCAATTTCATTCTTCAACCAAGAAAAGGAAGCAATTCAAGAAGATAATGGTGTTAAAAAGTGACATTGAATATACACCATTCATGTGACATGCACCATCATCAATTTTATTCTTTAAATTTTTTGAATTAAATGGATTAAACTCCAGTTGAGCTCATACTACGAGATGGCACAATAAATACAGCATACTGGTTGGAAAAACCTCACGTATTCTTTTGTTTCACTTTTCTCAGCTCGTGAATTTTAATAAAATTTCATTCCCGCATATGAATGATACACAGCCGTATACGTAATCAACAAAATCAAGTATTTTTCAATGCAACATTCGCCATTGCGAATTTTTGGCAATATTATACGGCTGGAATACGTCCAAATTCAAAGGAGAACAAAAATGTATATAGTATTTGTCATGCGAATTCCCAACTTTTTGTACGAACTTTCATAAATTCGTTTCGAATTATATTGATATTTAGTGGAGGTGGCCAATTATGTCAAATTATCATGATTAGGGCATGTTTATTCTGTAGATAAATCTGTTTTTTTTTTCTCTGTAGAAGATCTCTCTCTCTCTCTCTCTTTTGTTTATTATGTTTTATTTTTGTTTATTATCCTCTCGTTCAGTTATATTGGATCTCTGAATTATTTGAATTGATAAAAATACTTTTCAGTTCCGGAAATTTGGACAAATGTCGTTCAATAATGGAATCTGAAACATCTCAGTTTTTCAAATGTTTCACGATTGCGTGTGTATCTTTGGTCAAGTCCAATTACATAGTTCATCATATCCAATTATGATCTTTTTATTTCACCAAAAAACCAAAAAGATGTTCTCTGTTCGTGGTATATAGATTTTGTGATTGGTTGGAGTTGGATTGATGCGATTGTGCTGCACTCAACAGAGCTACTGGAAGGATTTATTCATTTATCCATTTTTATTCTGACTAAATAAGAAATGGGTGAAAAAGTGTGTCTTTGCATAATACAAGGAAAATATCTGAGGAAATTTCTACTCAATTCTGTTTCGCAAGGAAGGGAAATCTAAATTAAAATGAATATACGTTTTCCTGTGCTGCACACGCGTATTAAGACATTAGAGCATTGCGCCGCGATGCATTTACTCTTTGCTATACATGAAATTAATTGGGTCATCCATGATAACTACACGTGAATAATATTTATATCAATATTTGTTTTGTTTCCTCATTGTATCGTTTGTATTTTTTTTTATGATTCATGATAATAAAATGAAGGCTGATGGTAGACACAAAGACAAATTATACAATCTCTTCTGGATTTCTAAGAATATTAAAGAACAGAAACTATGTATAAAGGGAGAAAAATTCATTGCCCACGTGAAACTTGGAAGTGCATCAATAGTCAATTTGGTAGAATATCCATTTAAACTAAAATATCCCGCATACTGCGCTAAGATTCAGATTTTTTATCAATAAATCAAACGTACTACCCGTCGTTGAGTTGCTGATTTCATTTTCATGTCTGATAAGAATACAAAGTTTGGATTGGATGGATGCAGAAGTTCCGGTAATATTGCAGACGACGAATTTGAAAATGCAATTTTGAAGAGATTGCCAATTGAAGTTTCAAGACTAGGTAACACCAGGTGGTCCCAACAAACAAAATATGCAATTTGGATACATAAAACTCTGGGAATTAGGTTAGATTAACTTGGAATTTAGAGAATTTATTTGGCATTCTTTTTTATTGGATATATTCTCTCGACATCTCACAACGCAGATGAATTAGGATTCTGAGCTCATCGCTTTTTACTCATATTCACAATCACTGCAAAACTAAGTAAAAAGTAGATATAAAGTGAAGAAACTGCTTTCATTGAACTGCATAATGCAGTAGAGTTTTTCGATATTGAATTTTCAAACTTGTTTTGGAGGAATGAAAGAACAGAATATACACATGCAGCATTTTTGTTTGTTTTTTCTTATCATGATGTTATCATATTCACTTTGCTCATTGTAAGAGCGATGAAATACTTGTGTGACTATTTATGTGTGTCTTCAATTAGAAAGTTACATTATTATTGGACTTTTTTATCGCTCATTGATATCAAAACCCGAATATGTGGAAACAATCACCCTATCAGCTTCGAGATTGGTCGGCAAGAATTTATACTTTTATCAGACGAAATATGACAATGGGCTGATGTTTCTAGGCCTCGATCCTTTCTTCAATTATCCACTTTCCTATGAATAAAAAATGAGACATTGTATAATTCCAAAGTTGAAATTTATATTTATTATCGATAGAGTTGGAATCACTTTCCATCCAGTTTTATTCAGAATTGTATGTGCGACTAATGATTGACCATGACGCAACAGAAAGTTGGTGGACGGTTTGTTGGCATAAAATCAGTCCTTCAGATAATTATTTATGTTGCGATGAGCTGTATAAGAAAAGAGTCATCAAAGAAATAGAGATTCGTTAAATTGAAAATTTTAGTTTTTAATCAAGTATTGTATTCACCATACGGTACATGGACGCCTACATCAGTTACAGTGGAAATTGAAACAAAATTGGACCACTAGTTCTAGATATTTTACGTCAATCGTTTGGCAACAGTAGTTTCGAGAATAATCAAGTCAGATGTCTTCATCGCGTTCCCAATTCTGATGACATGATCAGCCGATCGGCCATTGTCTCATACTTGCGGTAATTTCGCCGAGCATGAAGTCGAAATGAAGCACACACATTTATAGAACCCAATAACTATTCACTTTTCATGAGATGAAAGTGAATTTTTATAATCATTTATCATTGTTCAGCATCTAACTTTGATAATTATTATAGAAGAATTGCCCAAATATATTGAAATAAAATATTCACTCTGTATGATCATCAATCCTTTTTCTTCCGAATCCCTTCTCGGATTTATCTCTCATCATAATATTATATTGATCACAACCATTTTCTGAAGATATTATCAACATTAAACTTTGAAAGATACATATTATATCCAGAAAATTTCGAACTTTTATGATAGATATTTCTGTTTTGTGAATGGAACTTACGTTGGTGTACATAATTTCATAAATAATGTGTACCAACTACGATATCTGTTGTATTGAAGTTGTGTATTCAGAATTGGGATACTACAACATGACATGAGAATCTAGATAATTGTTGTATTAAGATTACTACTCTCAAAATAAGAAGCTATTATTATGTGTTCATCAAGCAGACATATATTGTCGAAACATATGTTATGTTTTAGTCTCAACATATTTATAAATATGACGTAGTTTGAGTCGATTTCTATTTTACACATACCATTCACTCATTCAAAATACATATCTCACAATTTCAAGCTACGTAAACAATCTCATTCTCACAATATTCCAATATTTAAAACTCTTTTTCAACTTCATCATTCACCTGCGATGATAACATCGCAAACAAATTGGCTATGCAAAACGAAAATATTGTATACGAAACCGTGACAGCGTTATTCAACAACGTAATATCCGGTATTAGTATCGATTCGACCCACTATATTTACTCGTGTAGAATCTTCATGGGGACGACTAATATCAGTAAGCGCAGCGACATCAGATCACCATGGGGCGCCAATATATTCTACAGATAGACACGCACGCACACGCGCGCATATGTAAATACACATATATATATATATATGTTGAACAAACATAGAGATAAATATATTCTTTTATCATTCGAATTTGTGATAAAATTTCCTCACGCGAAGTCACATTTGTTCTTGATTACATTCATGGTTCGGTCTTTATGTTTCATGCCAGACACATGGTGATATATTACGTCTCGATTATGGCGTGGTATCTCATGCTCAAGATGCCACATGAACCCAACAATGTATATAAATAAATGAAATAATTTTCTAGGCATTAATTTACATCGAATACGTAGGGTAATATGTGGACGATTTCGACATTATGACGAAAATTGATAAAGTTACAACAAAAATAGAATACAGCAAACAAATACTCTGATGGTCACATAGTAATGCAATTATAGTAACAATTCGAAAGATGAGTTGATTCACGTATTCTGATATTGGAAGAGATGAAGAATTCAAATAAAACATTCGAATGTATTACACTTAACTTCAAAATGTTGTCACTGTTATTCGTTGGCCGCAAACTATCTGATGTTGATCTCATTCGAACATCTCTTACCTATCGAAACAATAATTATCGTTTTACCTACCGTGATTCGATCATTCTTGTGATTAGCATATGAAAATGAATATTAAATTCAGAATGCAATAAATGTTTCAGAGAGATAAAAAATTCTGAATCAATGAAGTTAATGTTTTTCTGCTATTTACAGAGGAAGACTTGGTCGAGGGAAGGTAATGAAGCCGTGGCAGTTCAATCTGCTAATCAAGCGAACATAGTTGGCAATACTGTAGTTCCACAGCTTCATACTCAACACCAACAACAGCAACAACAACAGCAACCACAGCAACAACAACAGCAGCAACATCAGCAGCAGCAACAACAACAACAACAACAGCAACAGCAGCAGCAGCTGCCACCTCATTTACATCAACACCAACAGCAGCAGCAACAACAGCAGCAACAGCATTCACAGCAAACACAATCTCAGCAGCAGCAGCCACAACAGCATCAACAACCGCAACATCACAAGCAAACAAGTATGACGTCGCACAGCAAGCAAGTTGCCAATGCGGGCAATGGTGGTAGCAATCCCCAAGGTGATGGGGATTATCAATTGGTTCAACATGAAGTTCTTTATTCAATGACGAATCAGTATGAGGTACTCGAGTTTCTTGGTCGGGGTACATTTGGACAGGTGAGAAATTATAAGAATCAATGTTATCATGTCGTTGGCTGATATTGGCTTAGAATGTTATTTCACTACATGAAGGCCTCCTTGATAATTCCCAGGTGTTTTCAATTGTTGAGTGGCGATTAGACCATATACATATCATTGTTCATTATGTTGACTGATAGACATAAGAAAAAAATTTGGAAAAAAAAAGACATCCACTAAAGAAGCATTGATTTGATATCTTGGCTGTAATAAATATCGGGAGTATTATAATGCAGTCTGCTGTGCTTCTGTTCATCTGGAAACAATCGCACTATTTTATCTCAATTATCATCATGAACAACTACACCTATTACCTACTATCATATTTATTCATTCATTTTCTTTATTTCACAACTAATACTGAGATATGGCGCTAATTATAATTTTCTACTCCAGGTGATAGCATTCAAACAATTCCTTTTTAATTATTGTTTTGGTATTAATAATAATAATATTCATGAGGGCTATAATTGAGTCAGATTTTGAAGAGACAGAATTGTCTGAAATAATAGAGTAATTCTTCTATAAATTCATATAATATGAACGAATGCTAAACATCGAGATCGAGGTTTCTTTCGAGAAAGGTGTCTTTCGTGATTCGAATATTCCTTGGAGATTCAGACACTTAATGAACAAAGATTTCACACTGTCCTAATATAATGAAATATCTGAAATATATGGAGCTTATGATGATCATTTGGACCTGCACTGTTTAATTATGAAGTTGATAGTTGGCGTAAAGAGAATGGTATATGTCCTTCGTTTCCCGGACCTCAAAGTATTTTCTCTCTCACATTCGTCAAGGACGATAACAAAAAAAAATGGTCATGGCCATACTCATAGATATCATTTGTCAATTTACAGGTGGTGAAATGTTGGAAGAAAGGCACCAATGAAATAGTGGCCATTAAAATTTTAAAGAATCATCCTTCATATGCGCGCCAAGGTCAGATTGAGGTAAATCGATATTATAATCCATATATTTCTTCACTTTCTGATATCATATCACAAGTTTCCATGCAATAATGGAATAATTATTTTCACCTAATAGTCTTAAAACTTGAATATCGGATAGTGATAAACCTTTGATTTATTCTAACTAGGTCTCCATCCTGTCTCGACTTAGTCAGGAAAATGCGGATGAGTTCAACTTTGTGCGTGCATACGAGTGCTTCCAGCACAAATCCCACACATGTTTGGTATTTGAAATGCTAGAACAAAATCTTTATGATTTTTTAAAGCAAAATAAATTTTCGCCATTGCCCCTAAAATATATTAGACCAATCCTCCAACAAGTGCTGACAGCGTTACTAAAACTCAAGGTATGATCAAGAGGCAGATTTAATCATATAGACAGTTTCAGATTAATATTTTTTGTGTTTACACATTGTATTATTCAGTAATGATGAATTTTTTGATTATAGCAATTGGGTTTGATTCATGCGGATCTAAAACCCGAAAATATAATGTTGGTTGATCCAGTGCGGCAACCATATCGTGTCAAAGTCATCGACTTTGGTTCCGCCTCTCACGTCTCGAAGGCAGTATGCAACACCTATCTACAGTCACGATACTACCGAGCACCGGAAATAATTCTGGGGCTCCCTTTTTGTGAGGCAATAGATATGTGGTCGCTTGGATGCGTTGTCGCCGAGTTATTCCTCGGGTGGCCCCTTTACCCTGGTAGCTCAGAATACGATCAGATACGATATATCAGCCAAACACAAGGTCTACCAACCGAACATATGCTAAATAATGCAAGCAAAACGACCAAATTTTTTTATCGTGATATGGAGAGTACCTATCCATTTTGGCGCTTGAAAACACCAGAGGAGCACGAAGCTGAAACTGGTATCAAATCTAAAGAAGCGAGAAAATATATTTTTAATTGTCTTGATGATATTGGTCAAGTTAATGTACCAACTGATTTGGAGGGCGGACAATTACTGGCCGAAAAGGCTGATAGACGCGAATTTATTGATCTTCTGAAAAGAATGTTGACCATGGACCAGGTAGTAATATCTACTTCATGAAAAATTTATTTCATATATTTGGCATATTTTATTCTTAAACACATTAACGCCATATGTGTTCCTTTTCTTTTTTTCTTATTCGGATCAATAGGAACGGCGTATAAATCCTGGTGAGGCGCTCAATCATGCATTTGTAACACTGGCACATCTGGTGGACTATGCCCATTGTAACAATGTCAAAGCATCCGTGCAAATGATGGAGGTATGTAGACGTGCTGGCGATTTTGCCGCAAGTCCATCGCATCATCAAGTACCACCAGCGCCACAAGCGCCACCGCCCACTTCTCTTGTTGCAAATTTTGTTCCAACGACGAATGGAAGTGCTGTTACATTAACATTTAACAATCAATTGACGAATCAAGTTCAACGACTTGTTAGAGAACATCGAACAGCGCAAACTGGATATGACAATCTCTATCAAATATACAGTAACAGTAGCCGTAGAGCTACTCAATATAGTGGATCATCGAGTGGTTCAAATAGTGGACGAAGCGGTGTGCATGATTTTCCTCATCAACTTGTACCTGGAATATTGTGTCCGCCACCTGGGTATCAGACAATGCCGAGTCCGGCCAAACATGTAGTCGTTGCTCAGGTAAATAATGATTACTGATTCCATATATCAATTATGCCGTATGTCTGATGTCTTGCATTCCTATATCAACATTTTGTCTCGTATCAAGAGAAAAATATTGACAATTTCGGAATTTAATTTCTAGTGCTATTGCTTGGCATTTTTTTTAATTCAATACCGCAATCAAATCATGTTTTCATGATGTCCATAATTGTGGGCCAACATTTGACTGTGAATACATTTATGGGAAAATATCATATGATTCTATTCTTGCACGAATTGATCATCATTATCTCGACTCACCTTCGCAAAAATGTGAATTCTCTGTTGAAAATTACTGGAAAATATTGTTGCGGAAAGATGAACGCAGGAAGATGTATAATCGATCCGAAACGCTTCTATAATGGCAATTGTGTCTGAGTCAACAGAATGCACTGCCAAGAAAGCATATCATTTCGATATCCATGTTGCAAGGGGAAATGTTAGTGGCGTGTCTGACGGAATATCCAATTTATTGGAGGTTAATATGTCTGCATAATGAAATGTACACTCACGAAAGTTCCCGTGAGTGCATATGCTTTCCTCGCATTTTTCTATAATACCTTGCCCTGAACAAAAATTATGTCATCCAAAAACAATATCGACCGCTACTTGTCATCTCTGGCACTCGAGCGTTCGGGTGCTGGATCTTTTCAATCATCATTCCTCAAATTCATGTTTAGCAGAATTTGGTAGAATAGCAGTGAAGTTTCTCAAGTACACGACCCTCCAATCTCCGATTCTCCTCATGAATTCAAACGGCCTTTCAGATATTTAATTAACTAATTTTGTATTAGCCGCCACAAGCGCAACAAGCACCGTTACAAATTCAACCATCGATCATCTCTCAACAGGCAGTGGCTGCAGCTGCCGCAGCGGCACAACAACAATATGCTGCAGTACCAGTTTCCATGGTCGATACTGGTCGACAAATGTTATTAACTGTAAGTACCATCTCAATACCAATGGATTATTATGAGTTAATATGAAGAATTAATGATGTGAATTTCACCGCTACATGGCTTTTTCACTTATTACGTTGTGTATATAAGTATCCGACGATGAAATTCCAGAATGCTGTGCAAACATCCTGGCCTGCTGGTAGTAGACAAATGGCGGCAATTGTACCATCATGGCAACAATTACCTCCGCAACATGCGGCAATTCAGCAGCCATTGCTTAGTGACGCCGGTGATTGGGGTAGACCATTAATTGTCGATAGTTCAGCAATTCTACAGGTACGGCTTTGATTATGAATTACCATTTTTCCTCCTTTTATATCCACATCTAATGTTCCTTTCAAACTAACCCTCTTCGCATCAAAAATATTTTTCATCACAACGAAGATCGCACTGAAGAACAGTCGGGGAATTAGAAGACGACTCTTCGCTTATCTGTTGGATTCCCTGAATAAAAAATTCACATTCCAATGGATATAAAAAATTAAAAAGTAGCCATGACTTATGAAAATCGTAAGAAGATCCAATGCTCCTACTCCTCTTCATACCATGCACAATAACATTGTTGTCATATGTTAAGTACATTCAATGATAAATGGAACAATGTAATTAATTTCCCGTTTTTTGGGGAAGGATCAGCGGCCCGTGTTCCCTGTGACAGAGGTCTACAATACAAGTGCATTAGTTGAACATCCACCGCAAAGTTGGAGCAAACGTAGTGTTACCAAACATCATCAACATCATTTAGCTGTACCACAACAGTCGCAGCATAGACATGATCATAAAAAAGAGATACAACAGTTGAGTCCTGTGAAAAAAAGAGTGAAGGAAAGTACACCACCAAGCAGTATGCGGCGGTATTCTCCATCAAATGGTCATTGGCAACAGCAACCAGTTCAATCACATCATCATAGCAGCGGCAAACATGCTTCTACACATAATAATAATGTTGAGCATCAGCAAATAGCGGCGGTTCGACAACAAACCATCACAATTCATGATACGCCTTCGCCTGCTGTCTCAGTCATTACAATCAGCGACAGTGAAGATGAAACGCCGGGTAAATGGTGAGTGGTCCACTTATTGTCATATTAGACCTCATATCATACACCAACTGTCAAATACTTTGGAAATGATAGAGCTAAAATATATCGAAACTTCATCAATTTGCTGCACATTGCTGCACATATTTTGAACATTTCTCGAATCGAACATGAATGCAAATTTGCACGATACTATTCAGCAAACTCAGAATCCTGCTTAGAGATGGAGTGTCGTAATTTTTTACTTCATTTTCAAATTAACAATCCCAATGATCCAGTTGAACGAGTTTTATTTTGTACGTTCGTGTTTATTTGAATTAAAAAATTTCAGCTGCACACCAAACCGGAAAGGCATAAGTTTGGAAAATCATGATTTTTTTTTTCATTTTTTTTCGATTTTCATCATTTATTGAGCAGCCCCCATTTCATACACTAGAGAAAAATTGCTCGTACAGAATTGTAATTTTATGAGAATTTAATTAATCGAGTGAGAATATTACACCTAGGCAGAATCTAATACGTGATTCAATTTTATTGAGAGGAACAATGGAATGAAAGACATAAAATGCAAGGGAACGAATTAATTTGTTTGGTCGTGAATATCATGCGTTAATGAAGTGCATGCACGCATCGACTTTCAGTATTCGCCTAGATATATTTTGTCTCTCGATACTGTCTTGAATTTACTGCTGGAAAATTTGAGAATATGCATTGAACGATTTTGCATTAAAGTTGACAATCAAAAGAGATTTTGATGAGCCAGTTTGAACAGTAGAATTATGCATGAATATCATTGACAGCTGTGGTGATCGTCAGTGCGGTGCTTGTCAAGGTTTGGCACCTCGCCTGTCTGGCGACGGACGTCCATTCCGTGAAGAGGTCATCCGCAGGTACAATAACGTATTGCAATAATATACCAAATACACACATACACACACGCACGCGGCATATTCATTTGTTTCTCTTTAGTTAACCAAGTGATTTGTATTGCATTACATGGAATCGTTATGCAGCAGATTGCCCTCATCAATGGTCATTTTTTATATAAGTATATACAATGTATATTATATATCCAAGCAAAAACTATCTGTAACCCTTATGCAAAAACATCACAGTAAGATCTCACTTAAAAAATCAGATCTATAGTCTGCAGACCATTTGCTATCCTTGACGCGATCAGCGCCTGATGAAAGAATGAACTCTCATGAGTCTACTTATTCGTTGAAAATTATCAACCGAAATTATTATCCATAGTCAGTGCAGGAAAAAATGAGAAAATGACGTCTTCAAGGCATGGAAAGATAACAAATTTTTTAATGATTGAGACAAAATTAAAGTTCCCAACATCAAGCTATGGTTTCGTAACTTTGTAATATACAATATAAAACCTCGCCATAACTATAATCAAGCGGTTTCTACGGTAAAATCAAATTCTAACACTCTTCATTTATCTCTAAAGATAAAATATAATATTTTAACTCTGTTCTACAAAAAGAGGACGAATACACTATTTTCAAATTCCACCTTGGAATCATGTTATAAATCGGTAGTAGATTATATGTATCGTTTTTGGTTGATTCGTATAAGAAACTCTGGTCTTATAATCAAACGCGAGGGTTCTAGTCATATAAGTGTATACTTTCGGATACCTGTCATCATATCCAATTCACAAAACTCGGACGATTTTGATTCTTGAATTGCTATTCTCGAAAAAAAACTGCAATTGACAATGGTCGCCCGAGGATAATCTAATGATTTACATGTACTAAACATAAACTACACAATATGACATTAGAGTATTTGGCTCTCGAACAACTAGAAAATTCATGACAATTGATATAAAGATTGAAGAAATTATGAAAGATATATGTTGCAAGTGATTCCATGTAATATTGCTTCATGATATTAATCTGAAATAACGTCCACAGGATACTATATGTCGTTAAATGTAATTTTATATTTCTTGCCTGATTACTTAGAAATCTAGATATGGAAACAAAATAAAACCTGCAGAACGATCAACTAACATCGATATCGCTTTATATATATATGCATATGTATATATAAGTACACAACTTAATTCTAGTGTGCTCACGAACTGGCAATTTTCTACTGATATCCGTGTTACTCTATGGGTTCTGGCGCTATGAACGTGCTAATTGCGCTATTAACTCTCTTTTCACTATATATATAATGATAGAAAAAAATGAAAAATGTTAATTTTCTCATTTCTATTGCAGCACACAATCAACGCCGCGAATCGTGCAAAATTCTCAACCGGTACACTCAACCACGAGTCAGCCGCATAACAACAATCATAGTAATTCTCACAGTACCACGAGGGCACAACGTAAAAATGTCATCAGCTGTGTAACAGTCGGTGATAGTGATGGTGAAGCAAGTCCTGGTCGAGCGCCTGCTCAATTATACCAGCAGCAGGTTCATATGGCCCAGCATTCGCAACATCAACAAACAACACAGCACATCAAACATGAACCTCAGCCACAGCACCACGTTAGGTTTGTTATCGAATTTATCATATAAATGGAATCGAAGAGAGTGTTATGTTTGCTTCACTTTCTCAAATTCATAATATGAGTTATTGCAATTGATTTGATTTTATTGCAGTTCTGGCTATTCCTCTCAATCACAAAAAAAACGTTTATTGGCGAAGGTTCAATCTGAATGCAACATGATAAACGTAGCGACAAAACCCGAACCCGGCGTTGAATACCTTGCGCCACATCCATGTCACGCGCCAGCGTGCAAAGAACCACCGACCTATCAGGTAATATAACCATCGACAAAAGGAAAATCATTAACTCAACAAAAGATTATGCTTATGCGACAACATTTCCTATTTGAATACTTTTTCATTCGGTGTTATATAGATGTATCATGCATTCTGAACTAATCCCAAATATTCTGGGAATTGTCAGATGTCTATTTTGCGGCATATTCCTTTGTTACTTTCACCAGATCGAAGTTTCATCTAGCCTCATCCATCTCTACTGTATGACAACAGAGAGTACTCTATAAATTGACCATGACTGCTCCCAACTCAGAGATACATAGGAGAGTATTTCGGGGAAGATCAGTTCCATGAACTGCTGACTAAAAAATCCTTCTAATATGAGATCTTATCTATTAGTGAAGTTATCATTTTTACTTCAGCCCGCACATACGATGAGTTAGGTCAAGTGAAGAATAGATGTAACGAATTCCTCAGCCTTGTCTCATTCATATTATGTCGATTCCATACTATGATCAATTGTTCCTCAAAATTAACAGTGTAATAAAATATGTTACTCTGGATTCTTGTTTCCACAAATTTTATTTTGTAATTGAATTCGTCTTCATTCAACCTGTAGAATGTATTAGATTCATCGTATTCTTATTATTTGAATTATGGGAGCCGCGTAATGTGGGAAACGGAACAAAAAATGAGTTGGTTTTCGCAGAAAGGATACATCAGGCAAATTGTTGCTAACTGAATATCTATCCTTCATTCAAGTATTCAATTAATAATGGAAAATTACAATACCCGAAGTAAATATAGAGGTATGGTAGCTCCAATTCAGATGAATCATAATATTATCTGTCAACCATCGAACGTGAGGATACGCATCAGTTCAAACTTCGTTCATCCACAATATTACTATCTAATTATATATCATTGTTTTATCATTCCATCTGCCAAAAAGAATTTCTTCCTCAATCACTTGGTCAGAATTTACACGATTCAAAATTGTGACTCATAAAAATTCAGAATATGGGTCGATACATTTAGAATGGTTTGATTCAGATTCAAATAAAATCTCGTTACACAGAAATGATGAGATTTCCAGAAAAAAAATATGCACAGAATAACGATCGGAAATGTTCGAAACCTTCACAAGCGTTCGGACTCAACTGCCGTCTGAATAAATACTACAAAATTATCTTGGGATAATAATAACGAGTCATTTGGAAATGAAAGGAAAATGTTCCATAATTGTTTTGTGGGTAATGTTTTTCTAGGATGACGCATATGATATGCATAACTACTTATTGCAGTATGTGACTACGAGCAGCGCGCATCCACATCTCCAGGAACAACATATTGTTTATACCACGGGTGCAGATAAACGTGTTTCATGGCCGGGGAAAAGGGCAGAATATAAACATGAATATGTTCAACCACCAGCTGCACACTCAAGAGATCACCAAAAATGGACAGTGGCAAATCCAGTCCATCAATATAGGTAAGTTCAAAGGATATGCCAATATGCCTGCTGATGACGTTCGCCCTCAACAGTTTATGTGATGCACGTGTTTCATTTCATTATTCATACAGTGATTTATGCCAATGCGAATTCCTTAATCATTCTTTACAAGTATACACAGTTGAAGTAACGGAACTGACAGTTTAGGCTGTCGGAATAGCTGACATCCTAAAAATCTTGGACAACATATTAGACTCAATATGAAATTATTTTCAGTTCATTTTTACATTTATCGGGTAAGCGTTACATAAATTGCTGGTATAGCAATATTCATATACGCAATAATTGTAGCTATTTTAGAAAAACGAATCGTTATTATTTAGTTAATCAAAACTTACCCAGAATGAAGCTGTCTGAAAAATGTTCGTAATTATTCGTGAAATTGTACTTTCGATCGGACCCATATGAGTCACACTGTTATAAAATATCTCTGGATCTTTATCACTTCATAATCACTGTATCAACTTCTCATCCCAAATTACACCTATTATTTCAGCTGTCATTAATTCATTGGATTTTACGGGAAAAATTTTTTTCATCATAATATCTCACTGTGTACCTGATTTGTTCGCTATATATTACGGAGAAAGTTGGAATACATGCATGGTCACTCAGTTACTTGAACTACACAACGATAATATCCTCATATACTGTCAGTTACTGATGATGATATCTCATGTTTTATCGTTGATTTTTGGAGCATTGCAAGATTACTACGGTTACTATTATCATTATCATCATTTTTTTTTGTGACTAGTATTATGATTTTTATATCGATGGGCATGAGAATTGCATAACGAAGGAGTGCGTCTTCGTACATTGGGTTTTGTAGGCAAAGCCAGGTGGTGGGTTCAGCACCGCATCCGCATAGCCACGGCCACCACGGTCACCCGGTTCATCTGAGTCCTGGTGGTGGTGGTGGCGGTCGAAGTCCCGCGGGTGGTCCTGTAGTAGGGGGCACCCAACATCTGGGGCAACCCCTCTACCAAGAGTACACGCACGTCCGTTCGCGGGCTCATCCTGTGCCGCCGCCCGTTTATGTTACCGCTGCACCCTCGCAGGCTCCGGCTGCTATCCAGCAGCAACAAGTGCCCACCTACCAGGGATTCACACCCGGGTGGGTACCTAGACACCTAGTTGATGCATGCATGTGTGTACCAATTTATTATTATAATATATTTATATTTCTTATAATTATATCTTAGTTGTATATCATCTTCTTGTCTCGCTGTGATTCATTTGTATCATTATTCGTTTCAAAATATCGCATATATAGAAAAATCACAAGACACAAACCAAAGAGGTGTTATGCATCATTTTACGCATTCTCACGAAGGCAAGTTATGGGAGATTGGTGGAAAAACACTCGCGTGTTGAGGAACGAGAATATGGTCTTAGAGGAAAGAATTGACAAAAATTTAGATTCCAAAAAAAAAAATTGCAGAAATTGATAGAATGATAATCTTTTGTTCAATGATTAACAGAAAACTTCACGATAAAATTGACAAAACATTGAGTTCGTTTAATGTAGAACTAACATATTATAATGATATTTTGATCATTGACGAAAGTTTTTTTAGAACTTGTACCATTTTACATTAGAACGATCGTATTTCAACAGTGAAAAATATTCGGCACCAAGATCACGATTGGTTATCGAGGTTGCATCTACCACTCCCCTGCAAAAAAAAAAAAATTTCTCTGCCATTTTAGAAGCCATACAGATAATTCAAATTATTAAATAGTCATTGTTTCCTTCAGAATGAGATTTGAAAAAAAGTTGTTTGAATTGGAGTGAAATTTTTCTTTCATTCAATATCTTTCAATTAACCATACTTCCATGCCCCTTCCTACTTTTCATTAGCTATCATTATAATAAGGGATTTTAGAAGAGTGCCCGCTCGTTCAGATGACTGCCCCATCCTTTCCTCTTCAGCTCTATAATAAATGCGATGTTATAGTCGTCCGTCGATCGAACATCAGGCTGGGATTACATATGAATTTTTGATGCAATGTTTCCTCTATAATATGCAATCTCCATATTTTCAAGAGTACCTTAATGAAGATTCATAATGTAAAGTAATCAATACATGTGTTGAGATGACCTGAAAGTTGTGTATCAGTGAAGATTTCTACGTCATTCGCGAGTCACTCCGATTTTAATTTGTGAATTTAGTATAATACTAGAAGATTATAGCCATCATTTCACAATATCCATAGCTTTTTTCAATGCAAACATCTTTTTGGTTGTCGGTACTAGTACTATAGATAACTTTGTTAATCATGTAGTTACTAGATTTTACGAAGTACACAAAACGAATCGATGCGAGCAACTGAATTATCATTTATTCTGATTCGAATAGTAGATTGCTCATGAATGCTGTAGATAGTTCAAATTTTCGCATTTAGCAACAATAAATGAAAAAAAAAATACCCTCTAACAAGAGAAAAAAAAGATTTGGCATTAGTAACGATAAAAAAAAATACTTGATTATATTTTCGAAAGCTTTACCTTTTTCTTTCTTGATTTTCATGCATTTGAAAAAAAGAAGTAGATGTTAAATTCCATAAAATATACAATTTGTTTTATATATTGAAAGCTTTATCAACACGATACTAATGAACTATTTATCCTGTTTTTTCCAGCTCTTCTCCTTTAACGTTGTATGATTCTAGTCGAGCCTTACCACCACCAGCACATCACAGCTCGGCAAGGCCCCTGCTAGCAAGTCACGCGGCTCATCCTTTGCCCGCGCATATGCAACCAACGGCCGTATATGGTTTGGCACCATTATCACCGGCTAAACATCAATATCAACCACCTGGTTTATGGTTTACCGAGTAAATTACCTGATTATGAATCGCAGTATACAGCAAGACGTATATGATGAGAAGTGAAAACTAACAAGAAAAATGGGAGTGCGATAACATGTGAATGAAAGAGATAAACATATTGTATTTGGATGACAAATTAGATTTATAAGGATGGATGACAAGAATACGGTCTAAGGTATTGACTTCGCATGTTTACAGGTCGTACAGCGTAAAAATGAATGTTGAGCATTAAGAGTCTCAATTTAATTTAGTCAGGACTGATGCTAAAATAATAGGATAGGAAATCAGAGTTGGTCTGTGGTGACAAATAGCGTTTCCGCGACGGTGAAAATGAGTTTCTGTTTCGTTCCATTTATTTTTTGTTTCTCAACCTTTGTACTTGAGTTCTTTTAAATCATTATATACTGCATAATGTGTTTGAAAACCAATACAGAACATTGTCAATCCGTCCTGTGTAGTACGAATTCACCTACACGACTGATTAATGATTGGAACCAAGTTTTTCGCCAACAAAAAAAAAAAAGAAAAGGAACAAAAATAGTCGTAAAAGAAATGGAAAAGGGAAACGGAAATATCGCAGGCAAATAATCTAATCGCCTTTTTTTCATCTCTCAGTTTCGTATCGTACGCCAATTGTCGTACAGTGACTGATCATCCTTAAAAATGTCCACTCTCCTCAATTTGATGATAACTGCACCTCGATCGATCGGTTTAAATATGACTGATAAATGAGACATAAAAAAAGGTGAGGACAAGTAGATAGTCCGATATGGTCAATCGTCAAACGAATGCAACTTCATATGACTTTTTTCAAGGAAAACAATGCATTTTTTCCTCTACTTTGTGGCGCGATACGGTATTTTAGTTTAGACTTGTACCGTAGATATACCTCGCTTTGAGATGATAAGGCAAAAGCACGTAATGGGAAACAACATTTTAATAAAATGTAGACGATTCGTTAGTTGAATTTACTAATAATGATTCCAGATAACGAAATCAGTACGTAGCATATATATAAGTTTTCCAGGTGGGCGAGACATTTAAAAAATTCGAAGTTTAATAGAAGATATATCTAAACGAGATTGTAAAATATAAATTTATGTACTTTTCGTTAACGTAAGACATAGAAAGTATAGGAAAAAAAAAAAAAAAAAAAAAATGAAAGCTGAACGAAGGAATTGGAAGGAGTTATCATTAACTGATTTGAATTAATTTTTTCGATTTTCTTCACGGACAATTGAGGTAGCAAACTGATCGTACAAGATATTATGTTTAGACAATATTGGGCCTCAGATCGAAAACATAATCCGACAGTTGTCTAATGAATTTCTGAGAAAATGTGATAGTAGCCGATGTGTAACGTCGTGCCGCTACAGAACATACTGTGTGGCTATTTAATTTGACAAAAATTTATTCCCAGAGTACAACTCGTCATTGTTCTCTACTCATTCAGTTTCCTTCATGAATGATCATCAGTCATTTAATCATCACACTCACATCAAATCATTCACTTACGTTGCATTATCATTATTATTATTATAATTATTCATATACTGTAAATAAGACCCAGATGCTCAGGATTGGGGATTTAGAGATCGTGTTGAGATCGTGTTTTTTTCATACGAAAACAGATATAATAGATTTTTCTTCTCGACGCAGATTAATTAACAATAATGTAGATGATAATTTGGAGAGTATAGATGCGCATTCACACTGCTATGAAAACATTGCGTAATTGTTGAGTCTCAGTTGTGAGTAAACCAGAATAACTGAATAACAACTGTTGACAAATTTGTTTTTTCCAATGTATTGTCACTAATATGCATCGTATACCGTTCTTGAATTGTGTCGAGATCCCGTATTTTAAGGAGGAAATTATCTCTAAAATAGAAAATTGCGTGGCCACAATAATTTCTCCGGATACTTCATAATAAGTGTTTTAGCAGAGGAAAAAATTTTTTCGCGGGTTGAATATTTAATTATACTGTAAATAGTAAGAAATTTTTCCGCCAAGTTTTATGGGTGATATTCGAATCAACATCAGCCAAAATCGGCTGAACGACTATGAATTGACAGGTGTATTTGTATGTTTTTTAGACCTTCCAACAATATGTAGTGCATGCCAATATTCAAACATCAATGGATACATGGATAAAAAAGAAAACAGGAATATGTACACAACTCATTGATTTAGAAAAAAAAGAGTCCAAACACGGTTATCTAGAATATATATTATTTGTAAATATTTTTGCCACAGTAGAACTTAGCCAATCTTTTAAGTTTTTCATTCTAATCATGTTCTTCCTTCCGCCACAAATAATCGAAGCAAACTTGAATAACTAAACGAAAATAATTCTCTACATGTATAAATGTAATGTTAATTTGTATATATATGATTGAATAATTCAATTATCTTCCTATATTTAGTTCATATTATCGTTCGGAGCCCGAGCGTCATATAAATTACAGTGCTTTTATCGATTACTAAAATTGAATTGACCAATAAATTTTTTGAAAAAAATGTGCAAGTTTTACCAAAGTGACGAAAGAGTAATCGCTTGATAAGCAACTAATAATGTTGACCAAGCTTGATAATATCATCTTGTTTGACAATCCTATCAGGTAATCCGATCGCGGATATATAAAAATTTTAATAGATTCTCGCGTTTTTATTTGGCAGGAATGGGCTCCCTTCCAAAGACGAAAATGATAACGCTAAGGACATTAAACAATTTCTTTTCATCACTCAGTGCAGACGAATAGATGAATTTGAATCAATCATGGATACTTATAACCGTGTTATAAATTATGATTAGTCAGAAATCTGGAAAAAATAATAATAAGTTCATAATATCATGTAACGACAAAATATTTAACCAAGTCGATGTGCCTGTTTGACGATTTATCGTAATTAATGTATATGATAGATTAGAAAAGAAAGCAAATTATTATTGTGGTGGACTCCACGTTTACAACGTTAAGATATCGAAATTAGGGTCACATATTAATTTATTTTTTTGTTTTCCACGTTCATCTGATTCATACATTGTCGCGAATTGAATCATTATTATTTTGAGTATATATAAATGCATGAATATATATTTATCTTAACGTACGCTTGTTTGAATTCATACTATTACGTAGATTGAGCATAGAGCAAGAAAAAAAAGTGAACAACTCATATTCGTTGTGAGTTGGTTTCAAGTGAGTCATATCCCAACAGTGTTTCTTCTCACGCTTACTTCAGCACGTAAATAATAATTTCACATATTTATCAGTTACGCCCGCTTCATATATTTTCTTCGAATAATTTCACGTCATGCACTTGACGATTTTATACGTAGTGCACAATAGTCATACAACTGCGTAATCATGCTCGTTTCATATTTTTGCGAAACTATTCACTATTTCTGACAATTGCAGAAAATTGAGCACATTATTGCAGTATTCATAAGTTATTTTTGCATTGACGAAAATGTTTATGAGATTGAAACGAGCCCATAGTCACTCACAAGTCACAAGTCATTAGTATGCTAATATAATCATTCTTACTTTTTTATTTATCAATACATTATAATCGTCTCAAGTTTTGAGAGTTTCAAAACGAAAGATAACGGCTACATAATTCGATAATTTCAAAATAAACTATATTCAATAATTAATAAAATTGAATTTAGAAAATAAAAAAAATACCGTAACTGTATCGATGGTTCTAGTTGTGATATTTTACAAATGTAATTACGAATAATTGAGCGATAAAATTTATAAGATTTTCGTATAGATCAACACCCAATACACGGCGACATTAGAATTAGAATGGGTCTCGAGCCAAAACTTCCTGAACAGCTCGCCCACATTTTGTACATATAGATTTTCTTATTAACAAATACAAACAAGTAAACAAACAAGTAAACAAACAAACAAACAAACAAACAAAAAATATTTGTTAGGCTTTAGATGTAGTAGTGCCTAAAAAGAAAAGACAGAAAGGAATCAAGTTCGACGATGAAAATGGTCTTCAGGGCTTCATTGAATCTTGATGTCGCAGGCCTTGCAGTTTTTCGGTGTTTCCAATGGAACAAAAAAAAAAGTAAGAATACAAATTGAAATGAGACAACATGTATAAAACGGCTGCGGTTTCTATTTAGACTCAAGGGTAGACATAACCATAGGGAGAAATAATTGTGAATTCGATTAATCAATGCGTTATATGGATAGTTAAAAATTATCATCACTGTAACAAATGAATAAGACAAGAGTACCGAGTCGGTAGTAGTAGTAGTTGATAAACAAGAGACAAAATATTTTTGGAGATAGTAGAAGAATGATACCTATTATTCTTTGTTCTTCTGTCTTAAATTACCAGATTATATACATATACATACATAAATATATCGAAAAATTATAAACTATTTCTTTATTATTACGCCACGATGAATACGGAAAATTTAAATAACCTTGATTGCAATTGGGATTATGTATTGAAATGAGGATCTTTCGCCTGTATTCCACCATGAACAAAATGATAATGAGAATGAACAGAAGAATAATATGTAACAGAAATTCAATTATACAATGTCGAATTATAAGTGGCATACTTTATTTCCACGAGTAACAATACTTTCGCGGGCGAGTAGTATCCATATTGACTGAGCGAATATTAGGACTGTACACGGATGTAATTTATATATGTTGACAATACAGACGCACAGATGATGAGAGGAAGATGAAAAAAAAAAAAAAAATACCAAATATGTAAATCAAAAAATATAAAAAGGACAAGCTCAAGCTCGGTCATTTAATATTACATGCCTGCAAATTTTGCACGTGATATGGATTCATATCCATGCACTGCTTCATACTCATAGACAAAAAATTGAAATATTAAAAAAGCGTGACGCTAACAAAAGACTAATTCATATGTAGTTATATAATTCACAAACGATTAAAATTTATAATAATGATGAAGAGAATCTACTCCAATATTCAACCGTCCGCGTTTCACTTTATATAGAACTTAAGTCTGCCGATTTAATTTTACGGTATTTCAATCGAATATGGACCGTGCTCTATTTAAGAATGGGACGAAAGGAGTGTTTCATTCCTTTTTACAACCTCTGATTCTTTTCAATTTCTCAAATTTTTGATCGCAAAAAGGTGCAATAGACAAACATTTACATTTTCTCTTCTAATTGACTGCAAATGACAAATTAAGCTAGATTGTGTAACTCATTACCCCAACTGTTCTGTAAATCATTTGAATTGTCATCAACATGCAGTGAGCAATAATCTGCCAGATAAAAAAATTTGGACGAAAATAGAGCTTTCAATTTAATATATTTATGAACTTTTTCCATGATAGTAGTAATAATCATAATGATAATACTATATGCATAAACTCACATAAAGTATGAGCAACATTTCTCGAACATTGATAATGTGAAAGTTATCGATTATTGTACATGCTCATAATGGAGTTCGTTTTCATTTACATGATTGGTTTAATTCTCAATTTCAATAATACATTATTCCATTCATGAACTTCATTCTCCGAGTAACAGTTCGAAATCAAATGATGAATCAACAATTTATTGTATATATATATATCACAATTGAATAGATTATTTATTTTTTTCTGTTCGAAGTCAACTTTCGTATGTGTAAAATAAATGCCGAACCAAAATACATTCAGTCAATAATTTTCTTCCGCCAGAAGAGCTATATTGCACATCCAAATTTCATCACAAATAAAAAATCAACAAACTATACAATACAATAAGTCAGTCAAACCATTTTTCTTAATCCCCATAGAGAGACATAAATGTTGGCCAAAAAATTAATCAATAAATCTTTTCATAGCATAATGAACGAAATACACAAAAATGGAAAAATGGAAAAAGGAAAACAAACAAAAATATGAAACAATTATCTTTATCTAAAACAACAAAAAAGGAAGAAAACAAAAGTGGTAGATGGCCACTAAACAAATATATTAAGTATGCAATTACTAACTTTCCTGCATAGTGTTTTTTACGATTGTAAAATTTGTGAACACAATACAATCATACAAAACACTGTGTTTGTACCATATATAAATATTTGTAAATATTTATTACATAACTTTCCCTTTTTTTTTTGTGGCCTTATTAATTATGAAAGTATGATCATTTGTGTTAAGAAAGCAATGCCGATGATGCGTTTCAATTGTAAGCTTCTATTTATATAATTATTTTCATTATTGTTAATTACTGTTATTCATGCTTAATGTTCACCTGTTTGCGGTTCACTGGAAGTGTTATGACAAGGCTTATCAAAGTTCTTTAGACATTATTATTGTGCCAGAATTTGATACTTGAGATACACAATAAGGACTTTTAATGACCATATACACTAACTATAACAATAAATTCCAGTGATCGCGGCGCATATACCGATAACGAAAACTTTGCAATGCATATTCATCTATTTTCCATTACCATTATTACATTACCTCAATACGATGACGAGTTTCAATTGCCTTACGAATTACCATCTACACAAAAAAGTTCAAATATGCGTTTATCAGAATATCAGATAATCAGTGTTTCAGTTGCACACGGAATGAAAGTTTCTCTTTTTCAACACAAACCCTTCTTTGTCCGCCTTATTTCTGCCACTTGAAATAATTTCCCATATTATTTTTTCATAAAATGAATGGAATAACATCAAATTATAGATGAATATATATTTATTATATGAGAACAGATATTACGAAAAATACTGTGTTTTATTTTTTTCGTTTTTTCTTCGTTTTCGGTCAATAAAATATTATTCAATCTGATTGCAAATGAATAGATTTCAGAAGTATTATATCGGCTGATAGATTCGCCAGCGGGAGAGATTTCATGTTATTGCATAACTCTAATCTTTGTTGAATGCGATGACTCAGCCTTTATCCGTATATTTACAAATATGTGTATGAATTTATCAGATATAGAAATATATATACATAAATAATGAGTGTGAGGGGACAGATATTTGTAAATGAATATGGAATGTATATACAATGATACTGAATACGGAACTCAGCGTCCGTTCTCTTTTGTAAAATTGTCGTGTGACAAATTATTTCAATGATCGACCGGAGTACAAAGTATAGATTTAGTTTGAGCATGGAAATAATTTGTGCATACACAATTGAAGAACACTATACGGACGTTTGATTCCTCAATTTTATGATAGATATATTGTAGTTTGATATGTAACACAAGTTGAATGTAGAACAGTCGGAATTATATCTTAAACACGGACGGCGAGTAATTGCGTCAGGACGCGTTGAAATTTTAATAGGTAGATATTCGTGTCCTTGTTAATCGCTAAATTTAGGAGTTCTAAATATCAATTGATAAAGAAATCATAACTTAACATGATTCAAATTTTATTCATTCTTATACATTTGGGTGGGGTACTGGCGTCTACTATATTTATATTTTAATATACATGGGCTGATTATATTTAGAATATTGTGTATATTATTGAATAATGTCGGCCGATGGTGTGTTATCGTTTCTCGTAAAAACTAAATGCGGCTTAGCTTGATTTTATGTTAGGATAGCTGAGTGATGACGAAATAATAGATGAATGAATAATTAAATAAAAATAACGAAATATAATGGTGAATAGGATGTTTTTTTACGAGAAACGATTAGCTCTGTAGGCATATTGGTAGCGCTGTATATTATTGTAGTATAATCAAACACTAAAGACTAATGCTTAAGGTGATCAATCAAGCTTCGTTATGCGTGATATTTTCAAAGCCGCAAATTACATTTACATATATGCATATATATATTTGAGAAAATAAAACACACAAAAAAAATACAAATAATGATGCACGAGAAAATGAAAAAAGAAAGATCAAATACATAAGGAATTGGTGTGCAAAACATCCATGTGCATGTAATTGCGTTTGTTGTGCAGTTCTTTGCACAACTTTTTGAGAATAACAACGTTATATTGGAATACCAATAAATTGACCCGTTCGAACATCGTCCAAACACATTCGACGTTTCGGACATGATTGTAAAAAGAAAAAAAAACAACGCAATTTAATTTGTTCACATTTTCCTATTCACTTCTACATAACTGAATGCAAACAACAAACACTATGCCCGAAATATAAAATCCCTATTACACACAAATTGAAGATGAAAAAAAAAACATAATGTCAATAATTCTAAAGTCGTATAATTTATTAAATAAATGTTAAGATAAATAAGCTTTGTGGTCATTAATGAGAATTTTGGAGAGGCTATTTGAAATGCATGGTACTGTCAGATTGCCTACTCATTTTCGTGTATAGAACTGCATTGGAACTCCAGGTATACCGCGCATGCCTTTTTCAACTGGAAGATAAACTTAATAAATATATAAATTGTCTCACTTAGTTTTACGGATTGATACAGTAACGGAGTAATGCAAATACATAATCGAAAATACAGTAGACAAAAAATTTAATAATATCGAAGGTGTTGTTTATTAATTATTACTAAAAAATGAAACGTATTTGTTCCTTGAGAAATAAAAAAAAATCCACAATCACATTACATTAAATTTACTGGATGTACTCGCAACACTATTGAATCAAACGTTTTTCCATATTCACACAATTAAATTGGCCTTGGAACAAGTAGTGGAAGGCACATGATAGGACTCGGAAAGTGGCAAGAGCGTCTTTTGTACTTGAAATACTAACTAATTAAATTAATCAGAATTATGAATACAGACTGTACTAAAAAATGATACAATAACTGATAACCGTAGAAAAAAAAAACAAATTATATTGTCAAGTTCTCTTTACGATTTCTCCGTGTATTGGTATAATAGCGTTCAATTCAATTTAATAATATTTATATAATTGGAAGTTTGTCGCATTTCAATGAATAAATAATGAATAATCATTGTCTGCGATATTCCGCGGTGAAGAATCGACTCTACGAATAATCATGAAATGAAAGTACCAACACACTTGCTTCATTCTTTATTGATGAAACATATCAGAATAATTTTTCAATTCAAATCTAAACTTATTGTACATGAAATCCAAATGTTTGTTCTACACCCATTACTATCATTCTGATGGTAGAAATATTTTTCGTTGAATCGTATAACTACTACTGAAAAACCAAGACGATTAAAATATATGATATTATTGTACGATAAATACATTTTCAATGGTTGAATATTAGATAATGGCGCGCAAAAAAAAATATAATTAAGATATGGAAAGATAAAACTGAAGAGCATTTTTAAATATCAGGACTTCCTTGTCCATGTATGGAAATTTTTTAATTGCATGTATATAAAATTAATCAAACACCAACATTTTGAAGGTACACTTTGATTCAGCAAAGCATGAAGCAACTTGATAATCACATTATTTATTTTTATTCCATGATTAATAAATGAATAGGCACATTCATCAAGAATCATAAATTGACACACATATGCGACTGAATAATGAACCTAAAGGTATTGCATAATGCGTAGAAGGGATAGAAAACTATAATAATTGTAAAAAAAATAATATGAAGATTGTGAATTATCTACCACGAATGAAAAGAATAATATCGTTATACACATTTTACTGTAATTTAATTGATAAAACCAGGGTAAACATTGAATTAAAATGTATATGTTATACAGAAAAAAAACGTCTCAATAACATTCTGCATGCGCGTGTGTGTATTGGTGTGCGCCTGTGTGTATATTTATACATGTATATCAATCAGCAAACTTAGTGACAGAACTCAATGTAAATATCAATTATTAATTACGATGAAGAAAAAATAAATATTGAACAGTCAATCGTAGACTGTATCTAACCAGTTGATATTGAACGTGTTCATTTCTACTGATTATGATACGATATTAGACCGTACACGTCAGCAGACTAAGTTGAATTATTCAATGCAATCCATCATTAAATTTGTGTATAATTTTCTTCTCTTAGGCTATGAAACAAAAGTGACTATCCAGTCGGATCTGTGCGGCATTACTATTAAAATGCTATCAATTATATTTCTTTTTCGTATAGTTCGATAATTATCTTGGGATCTACCAGATTCATAGTTCGATTCTTTCGTTATTATGACACCAGCACATGCACCAAGCACACTGAGGATTTTTTCACTCTTCTTTATGAACAGTACAATTGGAAATCTATTCATGTATTCTCTTGTTTGCATTACATTCCAACAGCAAGTTCGATAATAGGCTTTACAGTAACCGAAGAAAAATAATAATTCATGCAAGAATGGAAATTTGCAAATCTTCGTTAAAGATAATAACGAACACATAATTTACATTGCAAAATTTCAAAAGTAAAATGCAAATAAATTATTCGTCAATAATGACGACAATTACATCATTGATGTTATTTGCATTGTGGAATGATAGATCCATAATACGAATGTACAATGTCATAATCAAAAAAAGAAGTACACGAACATATACACATGCATCATACCCCTACAATATAAATGTTACCTTTCCGTCACTCACATCAAACAGAATGATACTCGAACATATGTTTATAATGAATAAAGTGTTAAAAAAGTCAGTGCGCGGATAGGTATACATAAATGCTGATTCTTAATTGTGAATATGCGGTGTGTTAATAAAACGCATTGAACTCACATGAGTTAGGGACAAGTAGAAGGATTAATAAACGAAATGATTTAATTCAGTATATGAATTCAGTACATTATTATCAGTTTTTTTATCTTATATACATAATATAAATCATTGTCGAAATAATCGCAATCACGCAATATCATGACATATTCGAAATAGTTCTGATGCATTATTGTGGAAAATCAATTATCTATATCTTATAATGAAGGGAAATTAATTTTGGGTACTATTTGCATTCCCGGAGCTTACTGCGACTTCTTGTATATGGGCCACCGTAGTCGTCAATATGTGATTCACGTTTTCAGTCACTGTTGTTGATGGCATATGGAAGAAGTACTGCATAAATCCCACCGCCAACAATAAATGCATGCCAAGGATGACCGCAATATAGATTGGCTTCTGTTTTCCTGTGGATTCCAAAATTATCATTGCCAAATAGAATATATACATTTCGATTAGTATACAGATTTTGTGCAATCCGAAATTTCAAAATTTAATGTACACGAATTAGATACTGCAAAATTATATTCGGAGTATTAAATTCTGGTGATCGATGAAGGTATACTCATTGTAATTTTAATTTCTTTCTTGATGAGTGAACGATCTTCAGTCGGTCTTTTTCTCACTAAGTATTAAAGATAATGATATAAACAATGACGTTTTTTTGTCAAACATAGTTCAATGAAAAAAAATAATTCGGACTTTATACAACGGTGAATTCAGAATCGAGCTTTACAATTTTTCTGAATGTGTTTCTCAATTTTTCGCCAAACCTCAAAAATTTCCATTTACATAGAAATTTCGAAATTTGTTAATTTTTCGTCATATGTCTCAGTCGAACATTGTACTAAGTCAAATCGTGTAGATGGTTGTACGATGGTCTAGAAAGCTTTAAACTGGCGCATGCATCAATCTAATATAGGTCATGCGATATAAATATGAATTATTTTACCAGGAACGAGCGGAAGCAAGGAACGCAATAGAACTCCGCCTGACGATACAGTAGCAACTCCAACGAGAATCCATCGCAGCCATACAATGTGTATGGTCCACAAAAATGTAACCGGTATATAAATTGCTAAAGAATATCCATACAGGCAGAGGAGTTCAAGGAGTCCAGGGCCTTGAGTTGGCTGGAAATAGATATCAATCATTTTAGATTATTCATAATTTAATGATGAATTTTCTGTAACTTCATCACCAAGGAATATACCTCGATCAATTCGGGGTCCATACTCGCATCGTTTGTAGGACTCGTCCATTTCAATGCCGCCCACAAGCCCAATGGCAGCAACCAAACATACAGACATATTATTGTAGCCGCATAAGATACTATGTGGAATTCGTACTTCCAATGGTACGGTCCCTTATTCGCAGATTGCAAATAATTCGCAATATTTCCGCTTATCGCAATTGAGAAAATCAACGTTACACAAATCCAGAATGGACCATATAAATCTGGATTTGGCCTGATATGCGATAACAGGTAATTATCCGTTCCATGTGGTATCACTGATTTTTTTATCCTCATAACAACGTCGTTTGTATTCACATTGAAATACTTCTGGTAGTATTCGATGGTCCAAAAACTCTTAGTGGTATTATCTGAAAACAATTAAAATATATTCTATGGGCAACAGAGTTGAGATGATTCAAGGATATCAAACTAAGCGCACACTTCTTCAATGTCTATTGTAAAGAACGTTTTACAGGCGTTATTGAAATTAATTTTCGGAGATCGAGAATTGCATTTATGCGATGTGACTCGTCATAAATATTCGAACGTTATTACTCATGAAGATTATACCCATGGACGATATCGCTCTTGAAAAATGTAAACGGAAGTTTTGATCTAAATCACGAGAGGTCATACTGGGGATCAACAGATGCGTTAGTATCATTGGCTCACTGTAAGGGGAGTATTTAAAAGTTCTGATTATACGAAAGAAATGAGGAAATGTTTTAGACTGTAGATGAACATTTTTCTTGATGTTAAGAAAGATTGTCAATGATCTTCAAAACACTAATCATATATGAGGAGTATCTGTACTAAACGGGATCATTAAGACTTCGCGCATTTTTCTTTGAGTTATGTATTATGTTTCTTGAAAAAAGTCTACAGCTCGACTACGGGATACTCGAAAAAACCGATATTTTTCAGGTATTTTCGAGTTTGTGAACTCCATTTTGCATCAGAGTATCACCCAATTCACTCTTGTCTCCCATGTTTCCTGAATATACACTTCAGTAGATGTGCTCCTTTTCAAATATACAATCCTCACATATTCATTAATATGACAACGAAGAGTCCTTGATTGCGGCTGTATCTAATTTAAATTACAGATGAAATCCGTTGTTGATCTCAAAAGAAAAAGTGGTTATAAAAAATTACAGTAATGAAAGAATGCATCCGAAAGAAAATGTGTTGGTTAATAAATCAATAAAAGAGAAAGAAAAATCATGAATATTTATGTAATATACCTGCGCTGTGTTGAGGTAATCCCTGCAAATCTTCCATCATGCCCAGTCCTGAAGGTTCATTTGTGAGGTTACCGAATTGTTGGTGGTCTGGTGAACCAAGATCTAATTGAGCCTGTCCACCACTGCTTGCTCTATTAATTGGTGAGAAATCATGAAATGATATAAATTGTGAATCCTGTGTTTGCTTCAATAGATCGTCATTCATGATAGTTGTTTTATTTGTTCAATGTAAACATCTATATAAATAACTGACGTTATGTTTTTCGATCGCCACAACTTTTCACTCAACCATGTCTATATCTATTATTACTGCCAAAATGCCAGCTGGGCACCGTCAGACTGTCAGTCACTGTGTCACTGATCAATCTGACCAATCACAATCAATCTCGTGGCGCCCCCATTCTCTAAAAACTCGCAGATACAACTTTAGCGCAATTGCTTGAACACTGGTTTTAACCATTCATCCAGTAATTCTCATTAAATAATGAAAATTGGATAAATGATAGTTATCAAAGATCTGCCGTTGATCTTATGGATGACACCATACATACCGATTGGGAATTCTGTGCTCAACGTCTGTCAAATGGAAATATATTATCGATACTGGGGATTTAGGTCAGTATCTTCGGTAGCACTGTGACTGGGGATCAACTCCATCTATAATTACTTGGTTGCATTTAATAATCCAAATATCAATATGGTTTTATGGATGCTGAATTCCTTTATTAAGATTCAAGTGATATTTGAAAATTAATTATTGCATTCATGCAAGCGTTAAAAGAAGGTGATGCTTTTTTTTGACTATGAGTTTTTACTGATATTGCTATAATAATGGAAAGTAAAACGAGGCTTCAATCCCGGAACCTGGATCGATTGATATCTTGGACATATTATCAAAACCTTGTTGATTGTAATCATCCTGTGGATAGTTGTGATTAACGAGCTTTCGGTTTTATAAGTCAAAGTTTTCGATAACTGTTTTTTTATAGCATACCATCATCATTAGGTGAAAATTTGATAGCTAAGTGTTGTAAGTTGTCATCGATCGCTTATAGTACATTTAATTCGAATAACGTATGCTTATTTTTATTAGAAATTGTAATATTCACATCGTGAAGATAATTTGACAACTCATCAAACCCCAGACGGCGATGCTGAGGCTGACAACAGAGTCAATGATTTTCCTGAATCATATACGCAAGTCCTAAAGTTTCTTTCGGTATGAATTAACTCAGCAATAGGACGAGAATAATGTGTTATATGATTATGTTTTCATGGAATAATTGATACTAATGGACGCAGCATCGGCATAGATGCTTTATGATAAACATCATTCACATTAACACATGAAACGTGCTTCAACGTTGGTGTGCCAAGAACAGCATCAGCGATATAATATGGAAACGTCGGTATCCCATTACAAGCCGCACCATAATTTCCATTCTTATCGAGTGCAATGACGCCTCCTACAAATTTTGGATAGTGTTTTGCAATCCTTTTTATTGCTACGGTTGCTGCATCTTGTGGCGCCGAGCCTCGACGCATTTCTTCCACTGCTAGGAAACTGAAAATTGTGTTAATAAATTAATTTTACCAAAAATTAACCACGATACGTTTCAGGCAAAAAGCATACCAGGGTATGAACATATGAACACGTACCTCGGTAAGAATCTCATCATAATGTCTCCGTCCCCTGTACCAGCTGCGGCGCCAACTTCTTGATCGGCGTAAGCACCAGCGCCTGGAATTGGTGAATCTCCAATGCGTCCCGGTATCTTAAACTTTGCACCATTAGTCGATGTTCCAGCAGCTATGTGACCTTTTTTGTCCAGTGCAATTACACCAATAGTGTCATGATTCGCTTCATCAGAATTTGGATAGTTTGTGTATTGATGATTTGGTGCAGATGATTTAAGTGGAGAATACGGCCCACAATACTTCAATGGGTCTGGATGAACATTCTGCGATCACATTCACTATCTATATTCTGATGTTCAATGTTAAAATAATCCTAGATTGAAAGCGAACATACTTTCCAGAAATTAGGCTGACAATTATTAGCCCTCCATTTATCCCACATTGCACGTGAGAAATTCGTTGTCAATGACTCGTTCTGGAATCCCATTTCTATTGCGAATTTTGCTGCTAGATCGCCGCCCAATAACGAGTGTTTAGTATTTTCAAGAACTCGCCTCGCTATTTTTATGGCACTTTTGACATTTCTCAGGCCACCAATAGCGCCCACGTCCATAGTGACTCTGTTCAATTTCTATCAGATTACTCTGGTCGATTCTTTCATCATAGAAACTATGGGAAAGTATGAAAAATTCTCACCCGTCCATAATCATTGCATCCAGTGTTGTTTCTCCTTCTTCATCTGGACTTCCACCATATCCAACAGTTGTTCTACACTGCTGTTCCTCACATAAGGTACAAGCACCTTCAATAGCATCAATTGCACTGCCATTATATTCGTGGAGTATTTTCCAAGCTTGAATCAATTTCGACAATTAACGCTATAACCGAGGTTATTAATAATTTTCTCTATAAATTATCATATTGATTATATTTATAACTGTTTACCTTCACCAGTGGCATCATGATAATCCCACGTGATTACCACTAACGGAGTATTCATTCCATCATTCAATGCAGATGTTCTCAATGCCTCTTTCTCATTTAAAAGAAAAAAAATCAAAAACGCAACTTTTTGATTCATGTTCATTAATATTGAGAGTCTCGATAAAGTTGTACTATCGTCAACAATATAATATATGAAAGTGACTGCCACCAACTGTGTGCAATCCACTGTTTATTTGAGTCCAGAAAAGAGGGAACAGATAAATTTGTGGAAAATTCCAGCTGATATCTGAAAACAATATTGCAATAAATACATTGATATCTTCATGGCCAATTTGATATCGTATTTCATAGTGATTTGTTGAGCCCCCGATTTCAGGAGAGCGTAAAAAAAACCAGATCACTCTGAACCAATTCAAAGTAGTCAAAACATATCTATCGATTTCCTCCGTCAAGTAAATCGTTCGTATTCGAAGTGTCAATGAACGTCTTCATATATTATCATTAACCGTAATGATTTAAACTGTATCTAAAGTTTTTCATTATTGGCTCAGGTTTCTTATTATTCATGAGATGTTTCAGAAGATTTATAATCCATGGAGTGAAAACAATATGAGTAATGAAATTTTCCTAAATGTCAAAAGACATTGCTGTTTAATCACTCTAATAATTTTCGTTAGTCAGATTGTCCCTAAGTTCGAAGAGTACTTTTTTATAATTATATTCCTTGTGTAAGGTACCCTAGCGCAAATCTTTTCATATTCATTGTTTTTCGTCATTCTCGTACACTATTTATTCTCTCGAACGATCGCTAGCAGAAATGCCGATCTTCAAAAAGTTTTCCTATATCATCCGGATGTTCATCTATGATTCAATTTCTACGCTTTACGCAAAATCTATCTTCATTGAAATAGCTCTGACAAGTCACTTCGTCATTCAATTCAAAATGAATGTTTCACAATTCTACATAATTACTACAGTTTCCAATGCTCTCACAGGCCCCACACATATATATTATTGTACATATTCTCAAATTCAATTCTACTCACGAAAATTCCTGTAACCTCCTTCTAATTATACATTTCTCTTCTACACTAATACTCATTGACATTTCATTGAAATTTTCGAATTCATCTTCAATACATCACCTAATAATGGAACTGCATGAGATACTGGAATAGCAATTTATAATAATATACAATACATATAACATGGAGATAAACAATAATATAACCTATAATTCCGTTAGATACATCGGTATAGCAACAGAAAATCAATAAATCCATTTACGACTGAAATTTTTGAATTACAAAATTTTATCGGGGTATTTACACATCTACGTTAATACATTGCTGCAATATCAATGTATGTGTCCTCGTACTTCGCCCGTTATAATTCTGTATTTATTTTTTTTTTTATTCACTATGATATGGCACCATTGAACATGGCAACTATTTCTGATTATGAACGTTGAAAGGTGAAATAGTCATTTTCACTCACCTTCGATAAACAAATTTTCGACAATAAGTAGAGCTTATTATACTAAAGCCATTTCCATTCGTTTTTCATTAAGAACCCTGCCGAACACATGGATGTTAACAAATAAGCAACAGCCCGTCAATGTACATATTATGTCATCATTTTCCCTGTCGCCTATTGGTTATCAAAAACTGATTTGTTGTTATACTGGTCACAGCAGTAAGGCCGCTTTTGATTTCGTTAAGCTCAGAACGTATCATATGAGACTCATGATAACACAAAGATGAATCTCAAATTGAAGTTATCGCATTCAGGTATGAGAATATCCATCGGATTCATTGTGTCACAATTATGCAGTTTGGACAATTCAAATGATGTAATTGGCATTAAATATATGATTATTTTCTGTAGATTTGATGATTCATGACTGGTTAGAACACATCCGAAGAGTTCATAGCGCAGAAGAAGCTATTATCAAGAATGGAAGTAAATTTTTTATTCCATTCGTAGGTACAGTATTCATTTTGTATAAGGATGAGGAAGCAGATAGAAATTTAGAAAAATTTTTGGTTCTTGAATTTTTGCAGCTATTTCAACGCCGATAGTAAAAACAGTATTTATGATAGTGAGAAAGTTCCATTTAAGTTCGAAAACGAAGTATATTGCATTATACATATATGATAAATTTATGTGTAATGAGTTTTGGGAAATGTATACGCAATATGGCAATAATCCCGATTCTAATGAATATAAGAGTAGATGCGATCAGATTTCAAATCTTGCCAGATTGAGGCTCATGTCCTGTATTCAACTCGCTAGTAAAATGGATTGCCTATCAAGTGGACTGGGTATATCACAGGTATGTAATAGAGTAGTTTTGAAGATTTCATTGAGGAATTGAGAGGGCACATCCATGTTTCATTCATTCTCTAGATGAACTCGTTCTAAATAATAGTAGCGAAAGCGGGTGATCAAAATATTAAGGACGTATGGAGCAACTTTAGCGTGCCCATAGACATCATTTTGTGTATTCTTCCATCACAGAGGCTAATTCTTCCTTGTGTCCCTTTCTCTTTGTTGAAATGTGCGGAAGATAGAAATTGCGAATGTTTAAAAAACTGAAAATGTGGGTTCCGCTTTAGTATGGCAGATGAGGGACACTTCGAAAAAGAAGCTGTATCTTTGCAATTTTCGGAATATCAAAATCAAATTCCACAAAAATATTTTCCACCACCAAATTGACAACACAAAAGAAAAAAATCATTATTTGAAAGATCTTTAGTGTTTTTCGCCTGAGACAGTGACTTGCAATTACACCATGTTTTAATTTTCGTTCAGGCATTCAGTCATTATACTATAAAAATTTTTAATCGTTTCATCATAAACCGAGCGAAAAATGTTATATTTTAGGTAATTTGCGGCCTGCAATTGATGGATTCGCTGGTCGACGAAAAACATGGATATACTCCAAGAATGATTTCTAACTCGGAGCACAAAGTATTCAAAATGATTGATTTTAAGATACCAATTATCACTTCTGAAGATACTGTTGAAATACTACTGGCAGCATTGAATTTACACGAAATGCCGAAACTTCACGAGACAGCGATGGCGGTTCTAGATTTCACTTATCTTCAAGTAATTCATCTACATCAAACATGTTTCCACTTTATCCAATTGATTCAACTCATATCCTTGTTTATTTTTAGCATCAACAACTATTCTGTCATTTGCAATTCATGGTTACTGGTACTATTGCGAAAACTAAGGCCGAAAAGCTCAATGTTATGACTATGGAATCTGATATATTGTTTCTGAGTGCAGGTATTGTTTTATGTACACTGTCCATTTTCAATTTGCGAGATTCAGTATTAGATGATATTAGGAAACGTTTATCGGAACTGGTGAGGATAGAGGAAACTGATATTTCTACTATGGCTCGTATGATATTGTCCCTGTTAGATTTGACTATGACATCATAATTTATTTTCAAAAATGTGTCAACATTTGCATTTTCCTCTAGATATGAGATTTACTATAATCAGTTGAGTATGAAGGACTATTGGAACAATCGAATCAAGGATAAATTTATGATTCTATAGTGGATTGAAATATTCGGTTGGTTCGAGAAAAAACGAACATTTTCGTTTGATATTATTCTGCTTATTTCTACCAGCATACTTGATCTACACTTTCTATAAATATGATAGAATAGTAGATATTCGACGGGTCATGATTAAATAGCAGATTCAAATAACAAATGCAAGTGACATATATGCACCTAGAAATCTGTAATCAAATCTATTGGTTCCCAAAAATGCATTGAGAAGAGTAGTCACATTTGCAAATTCTATTATTCAATTTTATTGCGACATGAATTCGTTAGTGAATTTCCAGTCAACTACAATGATCATCTTATCTGTAAGAGAGTTCAGAGAGAATGGAACGTTATTTTAGATACGTTCGAGGTATTCAAAGCGTTAAATAATTTCATGAAATCTATATAAAATCTACATTCCACCAGATAGCAACTATTTCTATAATTTTTAAGGCCATCGGGTTTTGTGTAAATAATTAATCGTCAAAATAGTATCTCGTGAGTAGCATGTGTGAGGAGGAACACAAACGTTTGACATAAAATCATATTCACCATACTTCATGATAAAAACGCGTGTTAGATGTCCGTGTTAGAGATAGTAGAGTGAGTATCACTAGAATACTACTAGTTTCCTGGTCTTCCTAGTTTATGTGTGCACCCGCTTATACCAAGTTTAACAATTGATTTCTTCACAGTTAGCATATGTGAAAAATTCACGACTTATTTCTCATCCAATGAATGCAAAATAGTTGTGATTATAATTCGAATCTATTGCGCTATTGTTTGTTTAAAAATAAAATATTAATTTTATTCAATCATTATAATTTTGCTGGCAAGATTTTGTAAAGATGTAGCATAACTCAGATTCAAGAAGTACCGGTTCTCTCGAAGGATCATCCGTCGAAAAATCTTTAGAATATATAGCAGAAAGATATTCATTGTTACCGAAGATTGGAATCAAAGGCAACATAACAAACAGTTTGTATCAATCAATGCAAACGTGTTTTTCCCACAAATACTTTTCATCGAATAATGGTGATAACTATACTTCGGTGGCTACTGTGTTGATTGAATTCAACGAAACTCATTCTATCCATATGCACATTTTCAGCAGGCTCTACTTCAATGGGAAAGTTCTATAAAAGTTCATTATTCTTGGTTAAAACGAATAATCTGATCAGTATAACTTTTACATTGAATTATCGAACGTCGCTGAGCTGATTTTCTTCAATGATCTGATTCCTGGTATCCATATCTGTAATCTGCACCCGTAGTCAGAAATTCCAGGGAAACACATTTAATATAGATCGCAAATCGACTTCAGAAAATTCTTGAACTTTCTTTGGTGTATCGTCACTTTCTCCATTGTTCGTATGTTCGAACAAACTCTTACAGTGCATTTCACCAGAGAATGAAGGAACTTCGCAGTTCCCATCATTCTCTTTGCCTTCTCTGAACGGTTCAGAAATGCAGGCTGAATGTTACCGATCAAGATTATATTTGAACGAGATCTCTGACAGTGAGATAACTTTTCAATTTTGTTTTAATTTAAACTGATATTGAAGACAAGATTGTTTTCACGCTCGTTATACCGTACAAACCAAAAACCAACATTGAGTTGGACCGTTGTTAAAGTTTTATTGGTGGTGATTTCCAGCAGTATTTTGTAACATACGTGTTAATCACAAAAACTATATGTTGAAAACATTCAAATAACACGTTTCTTTTCTGGTCGATATGAATTTAAGAATATTGTATATTTTTCGCCAAAACGATCCTTTCATTTCTAGTTTAAATACATATTTCTGGGACAATTCTGATCAGGATAGGGACATTTGTGGCTTGAGGCATCAAAGATCTAATCTTCATGATTTTGCAGTTGAGTTGTTTCACACTTGAAAAAATTGGAAAAAAATTGCGCTTGTTCTTCGTTACTTAATGGTTAATTCATCTACCTTAGACAATTCGTGAGGAAGAGCATCCTAAATACAAGTGAATACTAATTCCCAATCTATTCCTACGACTCTATATATCAAGACAAGCGACGAGATTCAGGTCAACAGTCCTCTTATAATGTCGTTACTTCAAAAAACAACAAACAATTGGAGCAGATCATTTTTTTATTGAACGCAACCAACACTACTCACAATGTCACCGAGTAACTTGTGGCATGTAAACAAAAAAATAAATCATCCTAATTCATATCCATCATAGCTCATCATATATTCATGACTGTGATTATCATAAACTTGCTATTGAAAATACTGATCGGCAAATAGAGAAGTATTGCTACTATGCCCCAAAATTCAAACTCTTGCTCAACAAGAATTACAAACAAGCAAATTTATTCAACTTTGACGTATGAATTGACGATACTTCCGCATCTTCACTAATCTACATATACGACGTAATACTACAAGTTTGTTGAATGCTCTGACTGCACCATATCACACTACATAACGTAAAAGTTGGCGTATATATACATAACTGTGCGTGCGTCGAGCACCGTTGACTTGTCTGTATACAAGCTGACGCAGCACGCAAAATAAGAGACGTCTATTCAAGTATATGCGAGAGTCTTGTGAATAACCATAGCCAGTTACCCGTTGTTACCTGTAGTTACCTGTCGCCCAACCACTGCCTCAGTTGGCTTCAGTATTCTATCCATTCTATTTGCCCATTTATATGTGTGTGCATATAGATATACTATAAACTCACGAACACATAAGTACTTTGGCATGCCTCTGCCATACGGTGTTTTTGCAGTCAGTACTACCAACCACCACCATCCACTACAATCACATCGACAAAAAATTCATCACTTACTGTATGTACTCATATGTGCTTTCATAACTTATACACTCATAAACATCATAAGAATGTTTATATAGTTCATATATATTTATTTATTATAGAGTATGAGAATGGAGTGGAGCAGTAGGCAAGAGATCCATCCATAAAGTGCTAGTGTTTCGTATGTAAACAAAGCAGTGATTCGTTGATTTTGCTGTATCATTAAACATTGTGATATATCAATCGTTTAACGAATAAGTGAACATTTATTATTATAATGGCGAGATCCATTCTTACCTCGGATGGTTTGCCAAAGGCAGGTCGAGTTAATGAAGGTAATGTTATGGGAAAAAAATGTTACAATGTCATATTGTCATTCACATACTTTGTCTTTTATTGCATATAAATGTTCGGGCATATGCGATTCGTTTCAGAATTCATTCGCATATGTTCATTGCGGATAACGCTACTTACGATTTGTTTTTCCCCGCTTTGTCATTTCATTTTAATTTTGACCTCATTCAATTTTTCGTTTTACTTTCAGTGTGTCGTGAATGGCTTGTTCACGAGGATGGTGCATTGGCTTATCGTTTACAGGATGAGGAGAGTACGTTCGATCATTATTGATAATCATAAAGAACATGACATATCATTTACCAATGTTTGCAATTCCCATTAGTTTTTACTTTTGGTCCCATGTGTCCCGTACACATGCAGGCGTTTGTTGATGTGCGTGTGTGCCTGCGTGTACAATGATTCATGATAGAAATATGCATTTCATTATATTATCATTATTGCAGTTAAAGAGCACTACACAGGCAACAAAGTACGGAATGCTCAAGTGAGGGAGGACTTGCCTCGGGCCCGTGTTGAACAGGAACTCGAGGAATTGCGATACCAATCAATTGTTCAGCAACAGTAAGGTTTCATTATTATTATAATAATCGGACGTAGTCTAATTTTTGATGACGAAATGGTTTTTGCAACTTTTATTGTTTTTGTTATTCGAACAAGACAAGATTTCTTCTAATGAGAGGACTGATATACTTATAGATTGTTGTAGAATGAATTTTCCGATTGTAAGAACTCGTCTCATTCTTACTGGACTATGATTGAAATGATGACAGCTGCTTTTTCTCATTATATGATGATATATGGAATTATGGAGATAATTAGGTTGAAGCTTCGCGTGGGAGTTGCCTATCAACGCATTTTATCGCGTCTGTTGAACTTATTATGAACGAAACTTGGAACAGTTTGGTTTCAGTGAATATTTTACACTAGGAGTAGATGGTAAAAACATTCTGAAAAATTACAAATGTAGCGACACAGTGCCAAACAAAGTCCGATCTGGACGTAATGTTCTCTCTTCAGCTAGGCGATAGGAATAAATGATTTCGACTATAGCCAGCTTTATATCATGAAATTCATTGATGTTAGAATGGAATAAATTTTTTTTCATACATCTTCAACCTTGCAATCATTTAACTGACTTCAAATAATATTCCATTACACAAGTTGATGCGAGTCCCCAGAGGACACATTTTTTCTTCTAGCGAGCTAGACTTTGTTTCGCCTCGCAAAGTCATTTTATTAGTTTCTGTGGCAACATTTCAGCCGAAGAAAAAAAATCGTCATTGTATATAATTTTATTCATCTAATCGTCGCCATAATTTAGTTGTCAGCGTTTCGTATTAGTAGCTCAGGTTCACATATATAAACGATCATCTGGTTAGAAATACATTTTTATAGACAGGATAACTTTGGAAGACAAAAATTAAATGATCACGACATTATATATACGATGATATGAAACAGTATTTCATTGCGATAGGGAGGAGAAAGATGCTCTCGTGGCTCGTCAGATTGCTTTAAATCTTGAACGCGAAGAAAGAATGCGGGAGCGCGAACTACAAGAAAAAATGAGACTCCAATTACGACTTGACGACGAAGCAGCGCAGATTGAAGCAGAACTTGAAATGCAAAAACGTCTACAGGAAGAAAAAGATCAGGCATGTGATCAAACCATAATAATAATGTTTCTCGACACAGAAAGTGTCGGAGATAATTTGATGACACTTGATTTTAATGTATTTAGGAGCTGGCGAGAAAGTTACAGGAGGAAGAGGAAGCAGCGTCATTAGATGTGCATGATGCCCCAATTGATATTCAACTTATACATGATCAGAAACTGGCAATGGAGGCGCAAGATGCAGAATTGGCAAGAATGTTACAAGAGAAAGAAAGAGCGAAAGCTCGCCGAGCGAGAGAACGTGCAAAACAACGGAAATTGGAACGTCAGCAAATGCAGCAGCTCGAGAATCAAAACGAAGATGAGAGACCACAAAGACCAGACAAGCTAGACCTGAAAATTGTCCATGATAAAAGAACACGCAATCATCATCATCATCATTACCAACATCATCATAATCAAACCAATCAGCAGTCGCAACAATATCCTGATCCCGAAGAAATTCAAGTGTTAGACGAACCTTCGGAAGAAATTCCGGAATTACCAAATGTTGCAGCAATCATTGATCCTACTTATAATGGAATTGGCCATCGAAGTAGTTCGAGTAGTTCTAGCACTACTGTGAGTCCATCATACGTGTTACCAACTCCGCCGCAAGAGTTGATGGTTGAAGATGCTCCATGTTATATGCCAATTCAGGGTCAAAGACGTACACAAATTCAGTCGCCATCATTGTCACAGGAGGAAAAGCACAAACGACGCGTCAAAGATGGATGCAAAACTCAATAGATTCACGGGTGAATCATCGATTGTACGCTATTTATCATATAAGGATCAAAGGAGAACGATAAGACAACAACAATTTTATATGACAATAATTCTGAGCAATATTTCTGATTCAACGAATGCCTTAGTGAAATATGGTTATTAACGATTAAAAATTTCATAATTCGAAATAATCAGTTCATATTTACACTTGGAGGTGATAAATGCCATAGTGTCATATCGATAGCCAGATTTTCATTGAATATTAAAATTAACCAATACAGTTGTTGTGCCTTCCAAGTCGTGAATACTTGAGTAATATTTAGCAATGATGCTTTACTTAATTTATCATTCAATCTTCGAATATCAAAAAAAAAATCGCAGATTTCTCAAATAATGTACAGTGTGCTCTGATACAAATTAGATAATGTGAAGATTATATATGTATATGACTTTAACGACAACAAAAAATATGAGGTGCAAATCACTAGATTTCGAGAAGAAATATGCACAAGAGAACAAATTGACGGCAGAGCCAATGATAGACAACTCCACGTACAATTGGTAGAGCTCATATGTTCCGTCGCCCATGCCACTATATTAAATAACAAGCAATGCCGAAATACTTACCGCAAATCAGGAGAAAATGTTGAAATTGAAGAACGTAGAAATGTTGAAAGTGGTCAAATGAGTATTTATATCACGTCCATATAATGGTATGTTGTACAAATTTTATTTATACACACCTATCGTAATCATGCACTTGATATTATTATCAAGCGACGAACTCTTATCTAATCTCATGATAATTATTCTCGGATCAATACTGATTTCAATGGCTTAACTTCATACAAAGTGTAATCGACCTCGAGGGTGTTTTTAGACTGAATACCTATTCAACAACCGTACTATGTTTCAACATGTTTCGTCATGAGTCCATTATGACACTCTGTTCAAGCTTTATCTGCAAGGGTCACACAATTTTTTGAATCATGTTCAACAGATTCAGTTCTTTTCCAGTATCGTACCAAAATTTATCTAAAGACTTCTACCATAAGAGATATCATGCAAAATAATGTCACGCGCTCAGTAAATGTTCATACATGTAGGCATGATAATTGATGCCAAAAGAAAGCGCGGGTTCATAACAACACATTTAATAAGTTCACATTGAAGTTCATATTTTTGATCCTAGTCTTGCGTTTTCACCAAGTGACGGCCCAAATAATTATGTAGTTTCTTTCTGATGAAGTATAGAAATTCACCATTCACATTGGCTGACTAGAAAGGCGGCGCGGAGTAATAGCATAAGTATTTTCTATCTAAATGTTCGAAAGACCCATTCATGACTTCAATGATCAGGAAAAAATAAAAAAGAGAATGACACAAAGTGTTCACGTACGGGAGCTAACCGTACTAAGTATTCCATCGTGTGTTTGATGGCGAATGTATTTTATATATGAATAGATTCATGATAGGAATGACTTGATCCTATATACTAAATCTGTCCAATATCATAATTTATAACTGTCATCATAGCTTTCCAGATAGCCTTAAAACATTAATGCGTTTTCCCAACTATTTCCTAACTACCTGTAGTATTATTCAGTATCAAGTAGCACGCGCCAAGCACTACACGCGCTAAATTAAAAAAAAAAACGTACTTGATATAACGATTTTTGAAATGTTGTTGCTATCTGATGACAGACTTGCAAAGTAAGTCTGTTTTGGGTAACGTAAGAAATGATGTGTTCTTGAAATGTTCCAGAGCACAATCGATAACGATAACTCTGATTGGAATATGTACCTCGCATAATCATTTACTTAAATTGGAGGTGTCTCTGTATCATTTGAATTAATATAAATTAGTTTTACTGTTTCGTGTGAAACTTCTCGAGGTTTCGAAAACCCCATAGATTTTTATGGGTTTCCGGCGATTCATTTTGATTTTTGATTGCTCAGTAGTCTTCTATAGTTTACATATTACAGTAGTAATAGCAATATATTTTTAGCAAAATTGATTCTTCTTTTTGACGTAATTCGAATTTAACGAAATTATGTGCATTCATGATCTCATTTCTATAGTAGATCAAATCAACTTTTTACACATCTACCATTAAGTTCAATTATCATCGTCATGCGACAGGTTCTCATGCGTTTTTTTCTGGAGAAAAAGGAATGTGCGTCTAATCAATTGAAGATTTCTTCCAATGCTTTATAATTTAAAGAGTTACCATAACGAATTTTCGACTCATCTCGAGATTATCATTACTCACTTTTCGACAATATGATTTCATCTTAATCTGTTCGTAAAGAAATTAGTGGTAGAATAAAGGATGTGAATCATTCCGAGTTTCAGATGGAGTGTTACTACTAGTATTACACGATAACATTACCACCAACAATATATTATTTAAAGTGTAAACGAAATAATTAATAGTATTTTATGTTCCAATTAATACATATTGAAACGAGCGGGGATTCCATGATGCAAATAACATTGCCAAAGATCTGAAACTTTAACATTTGGCTTTGTATTAAATTAGTTCAAGTATTTATTTATAATGACTTGAAAGTTGAATTGAAAATCCTTTTGTTCAGCGTGAGCTATGTATAGTAATGAAAAAAATATCAAATTGCCGCGCATTTGCGATCGAAAAGTACTAATCAAATTTCATACTTTTTATAGTAACAATAAATCAATGTTACATCGTATTTGAAAAATAATTTTTTCATCTATTGAGAATATTTGTGACGTATTCATTTTATAATCATAAGAAATGAATCAAACTGAATATAGTGCCCACTCGACGTATGTATCATCTTTCTAGTGAAGCTCAAATTCTAATTAATCATATTTAGGAAAATTCAGCTCGATACAATGTCATGTGAGGAAGTGATTGAATTGAAAAAACATGAATTGTGTGATAAATACATACTCCGAATTGATCGCAATGGCATTACATACATATGTATAGATAATGAATAAAATTGTATAGCCTCAATCAGATTCTTTCGTAGGAGTGGAAAGCCGCAAATACTATATTGGAATATAAGTTTGATGAATTATTGGATTGGATGATGGTGACTGGCGATTTTTTTGATGTATTATACAATAATTTTTTTATACAATTATTATTATATTATTATACCTATCGATAGTCATATCAATAAATTATTTACAACTGTATGTCACAAGTGTTTTCTTATTAATACATAACGGAGAACGAACTTCAGCAGGAAATATATAATTATATAAATAAAATATTCAATACTCCCACTACATGAGTGGCGAATTGGTGGTTGTAATTTTTCGGAAATATCTTCCAGACACTGAAACATCAGATATTGCATCCCTAGATCAAACTCATACCGTTTTTTAAAGGGAAGTTGCAAAAGTTCTGAACTAGGATCTAGATCATTATACTTCTTTATATCATTATTCATTGAGGAAAATGTATAGACTTACGCATGGTTCATAACTGCATAGTGACACTCAAATGACCGGTCTACATAAAATATGTACATTCTCTGATGGAAAGTTATTATAATTCCGAATGCTACGAAAGTTCTCAATATAAAATGGAGAAAAGTGATCACCGATGTATAACTTTTTGAGTTGGATTCCCTATCAATCCATTATTATAATGATATCCAATATCGAACTTCATCCAAGGTTTTCGTATCTGTGAGTAAAAATTCATACAATGATTCTATTTTTATACATTTATTACATTGTTACAGCTATTCATGAGCGTTATCGATGAACTATTTACAGCTTTATAGTACAGGTATCTTTCACTATTACAGAACAAAAATAATCTAGAAAAATAATGAAAATTCCAATTCATATCACTAAGCATGACCAGTAGATCATTTCTATGTAACTGAGCATTCTCTCACAATAATAATGAAAAAATAGAAAATGTTAAATTATTCAGAAAGGCAATTTTAAAAATACCTAAAAAATGATGCTATAACTAGTATTACAGAAACAAACAAATAGTTCATTTATTCCACCGGATACAGAGTTTTTCCGTTGAGTGCATAGTACATTTGTCATAAAAAACCGGATTTAATACTGAAGTTTGAAAGCTTTATGTATATATTTCTCTTGTGGTTTCGTTAGATCATGTGCAGCTGTATTCAATTATCACGGTCGAAAATATGCGACTATGAAAGAAGATATGAATAAAGATTCAACGCCGAGAACAAAATATTCAGATAAATTATATTCAAGTTCCAAAATTGGAGTGACACTAATGATGTACATTACTAGACAATTTGCTCCGAATTCACATCAACAGCTATTCGAGACGAAATCAATGATTGCCTCTGTTTTTTTCATCTCAATTTCTGCTTCCATCTTCTGTGGCATGTACTTGTTGAAATCCATAGTTGGTTATTTCGATTTATCATTTACTTCAGATTGTTTTGCGAGGGGAAAGAAAACTTCGTACGAACACGGGGCATCGAGAACGATGAGCGCATTCTTCTGCTATTGTTGGATTTATCAGTTGTCATTTCAGCCGTCATTTTCTCCTCTTCATCTGTTAGTGGTGCAATAAAATTTGCTATTGGTCTTCAAAAAAAAAAGCGTAGAAAAAGAAAAAAAGATGAACAATTTTAAAAGCTGAAGATAATTTGGATTTGTCTTCAACAAATTTCGAAGTCTTTCTGTGGTTACCTACGAGTTTTGCTGGATAAAGGTGGATTCAATTTTGCCTCCGGCGAGAAGACATAGGACTGGACATCATCCATACCTAAAAAAGAAATTGATTGAAGTTGATCGAGCATTGTTAAAGCAAACGAAAGTAGTCAAAAAACAAGATTGATAGTGTATGCTGCTAATCTCGGTTTCCCCGTCAGGGTTTTCGTCAATCATCCTTTGTTAGAATCAATTGAAATATATAAAGAAACTCGGAAAACTGAAACAGTTCAAAGAAAAAATGATCGGGAAATGTTGACAATTTAAGAGAACTCTCGAATTGGAATGGACTGGGCAGAATAAACAACAGGAGAATAAAAATTAACAAATTTTACAAGTGAATTATCTTGTGAAGCGCTCATGTAAAAACATTTAAGAAAAGTCGTAGTTCACGCTTGTATATATTATTTCCATGGGAAAAATAATATTGTGCACTTCCCATTTCTTCTATTCATGTGCTTGATTCTACTAATTGGATATTCTGTGGGTTGACATTTCATCCCGCTTGGAATAATGGCCGTAAATAGGACTGATGAAACCCCACAAAATTCAAATATACATAATAGTTTACCCGATTTCCTTGCGGCACTGCTGCGCACCTCCTCCGGCAATCTAGTACCACTAGAATCGCCCAATTCTTTTGTTTCAGAAGCTGCTCGCGTCTTCCTTTTTGCAGTTGTTCTTCTAATTTGCTTATCCTTCCCGCCGATTGTCGATGATTCTGCAGTTCCATTATGACCATCATTTGACACATTTTTAGTCAAACCACGTACGCGACGTTCAACTTCTGTGTGTGGTAAATCGACACTAGTGGCCCTTCGAGTTCGAACAGAGCTTTTCGTCCCTTTCCGTCCATTATTCTTCAACATTCTACTTGGTACTTCACCACTTTCATCATCGCCTTCACGCTCTTCAGGTATGACAGTTTCAATTATATTACGCACCCGCGTAACGGTAGTATGATTCTGAGTTCCCCCTTCAATTTCTCGCGATGTCATGCCAACATCTACACACGTGAAAATCGATTCATCAACACTTTCTTCGGGAATAATATCATCGACAATGATACTTTTCCTCGTTTTTACTGCCTCCAATGCAGCGTCCTTGGATGTTGAAGACTTACGGCGAGTAGAACGTTTGTTGGTGATTTCGTCATCTGCCGGAATTTCCTTAGTTAATGATGAAGCTCTGGTTAATCGTCTTGGATTTGCTGAACTTCCCTCAACGACATCCTTCGCAATCGAAGCAGCCCTTTTTCGTCTTGACGGTAATTCAGTTGTCACGTCACTGGCAAAGGATGCTGCCCGCTTTCTTTTTGGCACAATTTCTGTTGCATTCTCTTTAGATATAGACGCTGCTCTTGTTCTTCTAGCAAGTGGAACATCTGCAGTTGTTGAATTTTCGATCATATCGTTTGATACTGACGCTGCTCTGGTGCGCCTGGTCTTAGTCTCTTTCACTGTCGATTGATTAACAGATTCGGTTGACACTGAAGCAGCCCTCGTTTTCCTGGGCGCCGGTGACTTTTCTCTAGCAGCGTGTTCATCATTTTCCGCTGTTGATTCTGAGGTTGTCCGCGTTTTTCGTATTTTGACATCAACATCTTTACTAACAGATGTGGCTCTTCTACTTCTATTTTTTATTCTCGCTGACTCTAACTCAGCGGTCGGATTTTCTTCGATAATCGCAGCGTGACTTATTATCTTGGCATTCTTTGTTGGTGTGTTAGTCGTTGCCAGTATATCTTTCTGTACAGAAGTTGCACGTCTAGCACTCCTTCTCAATGGAGATTCAGAAACATTTGCTAAGCTGGGTTCATTAAGAGTGGATGTAGTAAGAACTTCTTTCATTAAAGAAGTTGATCGTCTACCTCTTCCTCTTTTCACTACAGAACTTCCAGTTGGACTGTCCAATCCTGACGGGGCTGTACATGATGCTATTATTGACGTTGAATGCGTTTCTTTGGCGAGAGAACTCCCGCGACGAGTTCGGCCAATTTTCGGCATTTCTGGTGTGTCCAGAAGTGGCTCTTGCATCAGTGATACTACTGATGATGCCCGACGGAATCTTGTCATTCGCACAGGCGTCAAGGTTTGTTCGTCAACTTGTGCATTAATTTTGGATGTAACTTCAGTCAATGCGGTAAGTGTTGGACCCAAATTATCAGCAACTTGCAATTCAACAAACTCTTCATGTTCATTTCGTGGAATTACATCATTTTCTCTATTGGATGATGATCTGTCTCCGATTGTTGAAGCGTCAGGCCGCTCATTCATATTCCTATCTCTGACGCAATCCATCGAAAACTTTGCCGAATCAAAACTATCATCAGTCTTGTCGTCTGTGATATTGGCCTCATCATACGTAGAAAGCGCAACTGATGGTGTTTCCACGGTCGTCGCGTTTGTTCTTGCGTGTTGACTACAAATTAAATCTATAGTATGACTCTGATCAATACTCTCTGATGATTCATCATCAGTCATATTGCATTCGTCGTGGAATCGTCTGGTAACAGTTTTAATCAATGCATTATCCTGCATTAAAGATTTATTGTATGTTCCATCCAATTTATTAGAACTTCGCTCCATAGAATTTGAAAGGCTTTTGAAAACCTCATCATTATCATCCTCTTCTTCATCATCATACTTGAGAGCCAGTAATTCATCATCGTAATCATCTGACGGTTTCACGCTATTCGCGTCATCATCAATAACACTCTCAGCGTTTTCATTTTGATCTCCTACTCGAAGGAACATATTTGATTCACTGCCATCATATTGATCCATCTCGATATCTTTCTCATTAGTACTATTTTTCAGCTGTGTCAAAGCTTCTGCTGCTGATGCGGAATTCATTTCTTCATTTGTCCCTTCCACTTCAATCGAACACGCGTTGTTTATTTCATCATCATTCTTGCTAATAGCAGTTTCCTCTTCGCCATTGATTTTCCCGTCACTAAAATCATCGTCGTTCTTAATGATTTCCACTGTGCATTTTCTTGTGGTTGTAGCATGTGCGAAACTTGTAGTAGTAGTACTAGTAGTAGTAGTCGTAGTCGTAGTAGTAGTAGTAGTAGTACTAGTGGTAGTAGTAGTAGAAGTATTGGTCGAATTGATCTCTCGAAGTACCTCGTCTTCCAATAGTGACTCATTTTTCAACGATGACTCTGCGGAATCTATTCCAAATGAATTTGATGTGCAACGTGTATCTTTATGCTTACGAGGAGTGCCATGTGGCGATAATTCTAAACTTGTATCGGATGACAATATGGTCGAGGCATAAATCGAGACTGAGTGTCGTGCTGGCCTGCTTTGTGGCACTCTTGGCGTGTAGGAGTCTATGAATGTACTTGAAACAATGTCCGATGTCACCGAAATGTCAGCGGTCGCTTTTGCTAAATTCGGCGATGAATCTGTGGTTATTATTGAATATCGAACTGAAGATTTTTTCACACCATCGAATGGAGAATTGATATTATTACATCTTAATCCGGGTCTTGGTCGTGGACCAGAAAGACTTTTACTGTAGTATGAAGATGAATCTGTTAAGACTGTGGTCTCACTGAGTGATTTTGTATTTGCATTCGGGCTAAAATATTCCTCGCCTTCGTCAGCAGAATTATTACTCGGTGTAACACTCAGACTTTTGACTGATTCAGTTGTGTCGAGTTGCATAATATCTTCAGAAATTGATTCATTAATGGCAGATGACGGTTCTCCCGATATAGATTCATCTAAAATTTTCGGTTGGTTGATGCTAAATCGAATTTGACGCAGTTTCTTTTCTGTGTCGGAGGTTTTTTCGTCTTCACTTGATGACACTCTACGTGGTGACATTGGCTCGCGTATCATTTGACGAATTTTCAGTATCGAATGTGGCGTCCCGGATGGTCCATCTGTGGCACTATTCATTTGATTTTTCTTTCTTATTAACGGAGTACCAAACATCATATTCAATCCGATTTCTTCAGGACGTGGATTGTCAGATTCGATCGTTTTTCTACGTTTTCTGACTTCAGTCTCATTATCCTGATTCAGATCAATATCTTCCATCTCCTGTAATGTTCGCTTATTATATGGTTTTCGTACGCGCTCAACGAACAAGACGCAATTTGATCCGCTATTGTCGAGATTCGCTTTCAATGATGAACATGGAGCACTTATGAACGGTATTTGTGACTTATCACCTCTTATGAAAGTTTCTCTTGCCTTTCTAATTACTGTCTCATGAAGGTCACGTGTAATAGCACGACTTTTATAATGTGACATTGGTCTCGGATGCCGTAATTCTGTATCAACATCGATAGTACGACGGTTGAAATTTGTGGAAAAACGTCGAGTTATATCTGGTAATGTAGAATTATAAGCGTGGAACATTAATAATGATGCAGGTTTATTTGCCTTCTTCAAACTAACAATACTTTGATCTGATGGCAGAGCATTATTTGCTTCATTGTATCGTGAATGTTGTAAATAATAAATCAAACGAGTTTCTTCACACTTTTCCTTATCAAGGTACCGAATGAATGCCTCCTCCTCCTCATGATCCAAAGCCAAATGCAATATATCATTGAGTTTTCCATGGTGTTTGCAAGCGCGAAAAAATTTGGTCAATAATTGACTATAATGCGATGCTGGTCTATGATGGAAGGCCGAGTGTACCAAGCCATGCTCTACTGAGAGGTGAATCACAGTACCTTGATCATCAATTGATGACAACGGTGGTTTCCGAACTCGGATATAGATCAATGCCAATTTATTTTGATTACTGCGTAGTAACGTTCGCATCACGAGTTTATGATGCCAATCTTTAATATCAGACTCCAATACCAATTGTCCAGTCATTATTTCCAAAAATCCATGATAATCCTCATGGTCGAGAAGCCATAAAGCTTGAGTAAGTTTGATGAGGCTTGGGCTCAATTTGAAAGCAGACGGATACTTGATTAATTGATCCACACCGGGGCAAGAGCCTTGATAAAGCATTACCAGGTCCATCAAAAGGTAAATGATAATCTGATGCTTATTCTCCATTTCATTCCCGTCTGAACGATAACAGTCAATCAAACAACTACGTAATAAAGATTGGAGTGAAGGCGGTGGATAATGACCACCATGATCAACTTCGTTGCTTTCTTGTTCCCACTGTGATTTCAATGCTGGACATTCATTTATTATCAGTTCATCAATGAACATGACTGCTTCATTATTCTCTTTTTTCGCACTATTCCGACGATATTGTTTACGTTTGTCAGCATAAATGGATACTAATCTTGCAGTTGGGTAAGGTATTTTTAAAATGAAAGACATCGGTAATGATTCCTCATCGACATCTTGTGTTTCTGGTAACAAACCGACATCATAAAACCAAAGTAAAATTTGTAAATACATCGATATACGACGTAGAGTTCGTTTTTGTTTGTCCAATTCATCCGTTTCCAGTATAAGGTTTTCAATGACATTACACAAACATTCCATTTGTTGGGAAAAAAATCTCAAGGTCTTTACTTCAGCCTCGCCAATACTGGTGCCAGATTGATCAAACAGTGGAATGCATAATTGATGAGCAGTTAGTTGTATGGTAGAGGCACGCTGAATACCCCAACGTAAAAATGCCGGATAAAGATAAGCGGCACTGCCATCAGACCATTCTTTAGCACACTTGAGCAGGAACACTGTCCACCTTTGCTCCAAACACAAAGTCAAAAGAGCGTCCCTTTGGCTATCTACGGTGTTATTGATGGATGTTTCTGAGCTAAATGGAACTAAACCAGCGGAAATACAGCGATGATAGGTCTCCGATGGCTCAATCATAATAATTGGTCCTGCCATTGCAATTTCGCGTAGCAATTGAGCTTGCACACCACGAGCAAACCGAAATGTTAACCTTCTGACGTTCAATTCTACCCATTCCAAAGACAATGAATTTGGGAAAAATAATTCCTCAGGCGTGGTCGAAGTTATACACGGAAATTCTTTCAATGTTGATGGTATATAAGCGCAGCTTATGATTTTGTTTTTCAATGATCCACATTCTGACTGATAGCTGCTCAATATAGCATCTGCATTTTGACATTCTCCTATGAATCGTGGCATCTGCTCTTTATACCATTGATTCAGATCGAACAAAATTGTTTTCCCTCCAACATTAATCAATAAAAGATTATCTTCACCTCTCTTATTATCTGATTCAGTCTTCTCCTGCTTATTGCCTCTTACAATTGGACATAAACTCGTGATCCGACTCTTATCTTCAATTTCAAATTCGAATTTGAGACTTGGTTCACCCTCGAGATTGAAATAACAATTCATGTCCTTATCTAAGTACTTCCTTTCAAATAACATTGCGTACATTCTAAGAATTGGCAGAGTATTGGATGGTGCATCTTCTTGACAGGCAACCCAGAGATAACAGAATGGTCTTGGATCGTCTGTAGGCTCTAATAATGCTAAATGAGTCACAGTCATATTATCGTCCATTGGCGGACTTATCCATCTCACAACACCGTCACTTTGCCAAATAATTATTCTACCCAAGCAACCAGAAATAAGGCACGCTATTTTATTTGAACAAATCATCGATGTAGTCATTTTTTCTTGACATAAAGTTGTTGATTCAAATGCATCACGATTGAATCCAATGTATCGTTCCAAACGGTCATTCATCAAATTGTGGACCTTGTGCCGCTCTCTATTTGGTTTAAATCGTGTGGACGTATTTCCAGTATGTGACATTTCTATTTCGGCAGCATTTGACTCATCAATAAGAGGTGAATTGATCATGTTCTCCCACGAATTACGTCTCAGATCCACAATATAGTGATCAAGATTTCTTAAAGCTACACACGCCGTTCCATGACTTTCTTCTAAAATATTATCCACTCGTTTATCATTAATTTCTTCCCATTCAGCGCCACCATTGACAATACACAATTGTTCAACACCAGCCGGCATCCGAATAGCTCTCAGTACTTGTGAAATTGTACAATCGAAAATGCAAATCATCCCATAGGAGTCTTTCATTTTATTAGCATCATTATCAAGCCCGACCAAAAGAAGAGGTATTTGTCCAGGTTGTGCAGGGAATTGTGATAAACATGACACTCGCTCTCTGAATATCCAGGTACTTATGCTTACACCGGTTTTAGTATTGAAAACTACTAATTTTGGACCAAAGCTTAGCCATGCGTAACCAACATCATTTAAAAAACCGCCCATGAAATTTGTATCTTCATTAGGATCCGGGGATCCAAACGCAAGGGTTGAGTCATCATCGGGTGGATTATTTTGATACTCCCAATTCGCAAATTGTAATTCTACGATTTTCCGCACCTAAAAAATCAAATTAATTATATATCAACTCATAGAGGAGCCATAAAAGAATTTGAATCATTTGTCTCATCGCACTCTTTTCTGAGTATCAAAATACATGCAATTACTGGCGGCATGCAAACATAACCACAAAAAATGAAATGAATCGTGTATTATACGTCAAATTTTGCGCATTGTTCTCCGAAAATGGAAAAATATCGGCGAATTACCTCACAGTGGGTGTCCTCTAGTTCCTTCATGGTTCAATTATGACTTCGAACAAGCATTGAATGCAAATATTCATCGAGCCAAACAGAGTTGTTTGATAGTCAGGTTATGTGCGCAGTTCTTACAATAATTTTATTCTCACACGGTAGACAAAAATTTAGTCATTCAAATTAAACTTATTTATTTTCACAAACTTATTATTTTGGTAACCCCAAAGTGGGTGTATGATTATGACAGAAATTACTTGAAAATAAAAAGATTTAACTCAATCCATTACTCATGGAGCCGTTTCAAAAGCGCGAATATATATCAGTATGAAGTACGTTAGTTAATTTTGCCAACTTAAAAACACAAAATATCATATATACATATATATGCACATGTATGAGTGCGCACGATGATTTTCATTGGTACATTCGACTGCATTGGACACTGATTGGCATCTGATCCTTCTTCCCGCGACTCCCAATATTTTACTGTCCTTCTGTATCAATTGAATGGTAAATGAGGTCATGGGTTCTGCTTAATCATTTAATTTCACTACTGTTTTCGCAACTCAGAGCAATGATTCCTTCACTTGTTAATTTGAGTATTAATATAAATAAATCGACCCGTGGGTATCGGTCGGGCACGCCTATTGGTTAGAAGTCCCAGAGTGGGGCAAATATCGGACACGATCCAGCTGTATAATACGGATTCACATATTGACATTCATGTGCATATGTGTGCAGCTGGGCACGCATTTTACCGACTGTGCTTCAGAATTGTATACCGATGCAACTGTTTTGATTGTTACGTTTCTAGGTGAATGAGAAAAAAAATAATTAACTAAAACAAAACGACTGCTTGAAGGCTTTTTGTATATGATATCTCAATTCACGTCGAAATAAATTATAGATATAAAAGTGATTTATTTGATCACAATTGAATACGCAAAGAACATCCGGCGTGCGCGGTTCTTACACATAAATGTGTTGTCTTGCACACATCAACGAATTGACCAAACGAAACTTCCCTGCTCCAAAATCGGTTGATGGAAGCAACAGGAACATAATAACTAATCTGAAAATCAGAAATTCATTTAATTGACCAATTATGGATTTACTAGGATCCATTCTTAATTCTATGGACAAACCGCCAACTGTCAGCGACAAACAAAAGGCCTTGTTGAAAAGTAGAGTCCTAACCTTGATTAAATTTTCCATCTTTTGGAGAATCATTCAGGTTCATCACTCACGAATTTATTATTTTTTTGGATTTAGAGCAACGTGAAGAGCAGCAAAAAGTTCAGAAGGTAGAAGCTGAAAAACTCAAACAATTTCGTGAAAAGGTTTGCTATAAATGCATATCGTTTAAATTTTTCAATGTCAATAGGAATCATTGGTGTTGAAACAATGTAGAAATTAAGTTCAATGATTAAAATGAATCATCGATCAGTGGGAGTTAGATTTGATTTTGTATCGCATCATTATTGATTCACCAAATGATCTCAAATTTTTCATTGTAATAGGCAGAAGAAAAAGTGAATAAATTTTTGAAGGATGACTCTGCAAAAGAATACAAATTTTCCCCAATGGACCATGTTCTCAGAAGCATTATGTATACATGAATTGTATAATTCAAATTCTGATAAACTGCAATAATCTCTCTGATATCTGTCCCTTATTTCTAGACATGACGTTGCTGAAGTTGCCGGTGTTTTGGCTCATTCATTTGGTGAAGACGGTGTTGATAGACACATAATGCTTTTCAAAAGAGAGCATGCTCCTTCAGAAGATCAATTGAATGTGTTACGACGTGGTGAAGAATGGAACGATGATGTAGCTAAGAAATTACAAAATGAACGGGAAACTCAGGCGAGAGAAGAATTGGAAGCCTTCAAATGCAGGAAACGAAAAAGTGATTTTGTCCCGAATACTAATTACAAAGATAAATACGAACATCTGATCGGTAAAGAGTCAGCATTAGAAGCTGCACGAAAGACTGAAGCGACAAGTAGCTATGGATGTGGTGAGTGCATTGAATATTAAACATATTAAAGTTTGTTTACAACTTCCAGAATCTATGATAATAATTTCAGTGCCAAGTGAGAATAAGAAAGACCAGAGGAGCATCGAACAAACTCTCGCTGATATTAGAGCGAAAAAGAAAAGACTGGAAGCGTCAAATGGGCCCAATTTGAAAGAATATGGTGATACAGATCAACCATAAATGAATGTGTTCAGTGTTACCTTTTATTTAATTGTAAATATTGGGTAGATAAGGGAGTAGTTTCAATTATGACAAATGCGGGCATTCAAAGACTGCCCAAATTAGGGAAGTTATATTCACACAATTTCATTGAAAAGTATTCTTCTCGATATATTTACAATAATTTACAGAACATCATGAATATACAAAATATCCCCGAAGGTATTTTGGTAGGCTATATGTAATTGGTGCTCGAGTATTTAGGAACTGAAGTTCTAGGCGCAGGCTTTGGTTTATTCGTTACTGCAGCCTCAATGATAATTTGTTTCTTTAACTCTATGAGTTGCGCAAACTCATGGGCTGTTGTGCTTTTGTAGAGTTCCAAACCGCGTTCAATAATAATATCACGGACGTATATTGCATTGTCTTGCACTAATTTTCTCTATGAATTGGAAAACAAACAAATAGAAATGTTAGTTTCGTGTCCATACGGATTAGTGTAACATATAAAATAAAATTGGCTCCATACCTCTTGCTTCAATTTTGAGTTATTGAGTGCAGCGATAATATGTTGAACTTGTACGCGCATCACAGATATGAGCACACTCTCAATAGTGAAGATGAGTTCAGGAATGGCAACGCTTAAACAGTCTTCCAGAAGTCCAACGTATAATCTAGAGAAGGCCAATGTATTACTGGTTAACGACATCCAGCAATCACTCGCTAAATATTCTGGTGGCACCGCGATCCCAAGATCATCGAGTTCTGTCAAAAGCTTCTGAAGATTTTGGTTCGTCTGGAGATTCGATGGTCGCCAATTGTCTTCCGCGGCGCGCACCTTCACGGCATCAACATACTTCTCTCCGGCATCTTGCAACGCTCTAGCTAGAGGTGAACGCAACTGACCATCCAACTGATAACGCAAATCTATTTCCAATTGAGTGAGCTGAAAAAGGTTAAGGTGATTCAACAATACGATAGATGAATTGTCATAACATTCACTGACCACCTTAATTTTTGCATAAGGATTTATCACAGTGAAGTCGAATGAAATTTTGGAGAGTTTTATTATCATATATTGAGACATTTTTTCATCGATTATATTTACCTGATCACAATGGCTCCGAACTGTGCTAATACATTCAACCAAAATTCCTAATGTCACCTGAGGAATGAATAGTTGTTTGATTAAATGCGATGTAAGATGCTTGACTTCTTGGCTACACCAGACAATGAGGCTTGACGTGCAATTCGTTGATGATGGGAAGAGCCTCAAAAATTCCCTTGCCATATCCGAAATGTTACTGAAAGCAATCGCACTCAATTGTTTGACATAAGGTATTGTGGTTCCTTCACGTTTGACACGTTTCAAACGGAGTTTCAGCGCTGCATTGCAAAGTTGTAAATAAAGTTGACAGGCTTGTGCACTGCGATCTAGTTGTATTAGAAGACGTACTGCACGTCGTGCACTTCTCAATCCTCCACCTTGCAAAGATTTTGCTTCAGCACTGTGTTCTAACTCACGAGTAAGTACTTGAACAAGGGATCGCCCCCGATCTTCAACTTTTATTCGAATTTCGTTTAATTGTTGTGAAGTTGGCGATTCTTTCAAATAATTTTTAGCTTTATCCAAGAGATTATAAGCCTCCTCGAAGTGACGTTGCGCCATGCACGACTCTAAATCTTCTGTCACTTCTAATAGCCATTCGGGAAGTGGTTCTAGGCTCTCAGATCCATCACAGTCTTCCATCCCAAGCGTATTTGAATCGAGAGACATTGAACGCGAAGGCACCATCGTATTTTCTTTGAAAGCTTCTTGGTTGTCGGTTGTTTCGGCTTGATTTTCTTGGACGAGACGTGCCCTTTTTGCCTGCTCCCACTTATCTAACCATTCTTTCTGAAATTCCCAATAATGAGTTCATATAGATATAATATTTATGGAAGAATTGGACTGATGATTTTGGATTACAGGTGTTATATAAAATCGGAAAGTAGTGATTCATATCTGCGATGAAATAATTTTCCTATGGACTGCATGGATGCACTAGTCAACAAAATGTGTGCTGCAAACTTCATATCCGTCACACTTATTTGAATCTCAAACATACTAGAAACTACGTTAATTCAATATTTTTCATCTGAAATACTGCGTCACAATTAGTTAATCAAGTAAATCAAAACTTTACGACTTCGTATAAATTCTGGTATCTGATGATAACGAGATGCCCAGTATCTTTGGTACACACGCTATATAAATGGTGTGTATGATCAATTGTGTTTGCAATCAAACATTTTGAGATCTGCTATAATACCTTACTGGTGGCAGATGCACATTGGAAAACTCGTGGATCTGGAAACGCCAATAATTTGAAAGCAAGTTTGACCGTTCCCAAATCTCTAACATTGACTATGGCTAAACTCTGTAGGCCATAAACAGCTTGCATCTTATATCTTGGCGGACCTCTCCTACCGCCAGTGGCGAGCCACGACGCCGTCATAAGAACATCATTGAATAAATAGGCGTGTATCCGTTTCAAAGGCGTACCTTCTAGTGGATCCAACTCTAATAAAGATCCCTCGTGCAAACATACTCGACCAGGGGTTTCAACTAAGCTCTGAACACATCAAGATGATAAAATCAATGGTTAATATAAATAGAAATAGTGAATGCGACTAATTACGTATTCAACATATTATTCACCAATGCTCCATCAACATTTTCAAGTAATTGTACAAGTTTTAATTTTTGCTCCTCTTCCTTCGACATAGGATTCGAATCCTCTTGCTGTGACTCAAAAGTATCATCAAATATTGTACCCGGAGTACGACTGGAGCCTAATGTACATAAAAGTGATCTTTGTTCACTCAACAACTGAGACAATTGATACATCTCACTTTCAAGATGCGATATCTCTTTTGCTGTTTCAATGAACTGCATATAATTTTGATAAACATTGCGTTTGAGTTGAGCTGAAGTACTGTCGGAAAGTTCTTGAATTCTGGCTCTTTGTTTATGAAGTTCATCAGCACCAATGCACTGTGCACTCAAATCTTTGACAACTGAAATCGAAGAGAAAACGATAGAAAAATGGTATAATACTTATGTAGATAACCTAATTGTTTCATACAATATCATCAAACTTACATTTTTCGGGATTGAATTCATCTGCACCGAAATGTTTTGCCAAAGTATCAGTCATGATGATTCGCTGTTGTGATGTATATTATATCACATCAACAATAATCAAATATTTTTATTTTTTAATGGTATTCTTCGTACATGTGCACAATATCTTGTTATTTATATTCCTGTGACGGAACATGGGATTATAATTATATCTTGTTGATAAAATGTTATGAAATAAGGATAAATACGCCCATAAGACACATCACCACGAAGATGACGAACTTGGGGCGTCATGAGCTGTTTCCCAATTCCCAGTTGACCAAGTTAAGTTGGGCTCGCTATGTATAATCATCTTCAATGAGTATCTCAGTCGGTCAGATATGATGAATAAAAAATAAAAATGAACGCGCGCAGTCCCGCCTTTTTTTCAAATTGAATTATTGACGAAAAATAATACCACTAACAATCATCGCTTATCAACATAGTCCATATCAACCAAATCAAATTGGACAATGTTGTTATTAATTCCATCTATTTTACTCACCATGCATGCTCCCATTCACGCAATTCTATTCGCCATTATGTATTAAGGTGCTCCTCACTTGTATTCGAATGCTATATGTAAATTTGCACGCATGAAAAGCAACGTTGAACATTTCGTTCTGGCAAAATAAATATCTGAATCAATTTGGAGTTTGGTGAATTTCGGCTAATTCGGTAGATTGATATTGATCATTCTGTGAAGCCGATTGAGCTGTATTCTTTTCAATCTCTTTTATCTCTATGCAACACATCGAAGGTCAATTAAGATACATGTCACTTATCACAAAGTACCATTCATTACGATTTTAGATTAATTTGTTTCGAATACTTTTGAATATGTTATGAAAAATTGTTATTATGTGGGATGGTAATGAAGTTTCATGCCACAAACGTTCAAGTTTTCACCTATCTTCCAGAATGAAAAAAGCATTTTTCGTAATCAATGTTGGACCAGTAGCCTGATGAATTTTAATTTAGCATAATCAGGTGTCACCAATTATATCGGTGGATGTCATATATAAATGCAAATAATTTATTTACTAACGCAATAATATAGCTGCTACGTTGTGAGCTTGCACGTGAATGTGCAAGAGAGTGGGGGAGAGGAGAGTGCAAAGGAACGATTCGAATTGAACCAAATTTAATGAAATACACAGAAACAAGAATAGAAGAGTAAAATTGATGGAACTGGGAAGAAGGTAAAGCACACGGTTCAACACAGTCCAGCACGGTGCACGAAACATGCAGAAGTGACGGTGAAATGCGGTGGTTAGCCGTGTGGTGTTGTCTTTTAAATATTGATTGATGGAGGCATCGTACGCAATGTTGAGAGGATGGACATGACCTCACAATGGATTATCTTTGTGAATAGAGGAAAAGATTAAAATCATCTAACATTGGATTATGAATATAAAACTATATCAATAAGTACGTATAGGTAGGCGCGGACATATTTCACTTTTCAATATTATCATAGACTATGACCACCGTACGAATTGTATTCTCTCTATTGCTTGTTCAACAAACATCAACCTCCACTTGTATCCACTCTAGCAGGAAAACGTCGTTGAAAGGATTTTTCCACTTGTAATTTTAATTCCTGACCAAGAAATTTCAATTTATTGGAATTGCAACTACGCTAAAAGTGATAAAATTGTCATATAAATTCAATGTTTTTTTTTATTTTCCCTTCATTATATTTGAAGGGAAAATTTTGAGGTGTTTTCTATGTGTACTATCTTTGTGGTGGTGATTGGAGTTGAATTATCGAAGGGCATGGGCGTGCATGTGGCTATACTATACAACAAGGTAATGGCAGAAATAATCGTGGCACAGTACCACTTTCTCAACGAAGCGCGATATACGACTTTCCGACAAACTAGTTAGTCTTTTAATTGGAATTATTCATAACTCAATTGCTAGAGTCATAGTGGTGAAATTTTAGTTCGAGATTGATGGGAACCTAATGATCTTATGTGTGTCTCGATGAATTTCATAACAGCACAAATAAGGATTTTAAAAATTGACTCATATACACCTGGTATCTAATGAAAATTCACGGTTTCATTGAAATATTTCTGTTGCCAGTATTATTTTTATTATTATTGCTATATCATACATTATGATCACGATGTTGATGATAATAATAATAGTCATTTTATAATTGTCATAGATTCAATCATGATTATAGTCAATCAGCATTTTAATAACTATCGCGGTTTTCGTGGAGGAGTGAAAAGAGAACGAAAATAAATTAGTTCCATTTTTATTCTACAGGCATTTTACGGGATAAGGCAATTTTAAGACCTCATAGTGTCCTCATTATTATGATAGGTCATGTCATTGCAAATAAGAATTTAGCATCGATGGAAGATTGATAATGGTCGTCTAAGATATTCGATTGTTATATGGGAGTATGCTTCATGTTGTGTGTTGTCACTCTGATGTAACCTTTTTGATAAATTTTTATATTTATTTCAACTATGAAATGATCTGTTGTAGATAACAATGTGGAGTTTTCAGAAATCACCGGTGTTTCATTGAAGAACATTACAAGCCATAATTATTATACGATGGATTCTCCACCGTCATGTTCACTAAGTGCCACAGGACCATTGAGTGATTTCGGAAGCAGTGGACTCGGAGGATCTATATCAAGTGATTCTGTGAGAGCTCAACTCGCTATTGAGGTATGAAAAATACGCAGTTCGCGTATTTTTTTTTTTCCCCCAACTGATTGATAATCAGCTGATGTAAAAGAGTTGTGATAAAATATTTCATTGTAGATATAATTGTAATTTTCGAGAACTTATATGTTCATATAGAATGGTTTTCAGATGCAAGAAAGCGATATGGAGAGCAAATCATTGTCACAGGACTCCTTTGATTATTCAGACGGAATGTGTGGGCAGAATTTCAATACATTGAAAAAAGGACCTGGGTGGGCTGATATTGATGGTAAATTGGAAGTGGTCGATGTAGCAATAAAACCGCCACCAGAATTCCAGGATAGCCCATCTCCACCTGATTCAGTATCATCAAATGCACCAATATTGTGTTATAAAACACGACCATCGCGACGAGAAATTCCACGCTGGATGGACGAAATAGCAGAAGGTATAGTACTTCAAATAATCGAAGAAGCCCTCGCTGTTTCCTGTCGTATCTCTTGGCCGGAAGGTCGTATATCACAAATATCGCATCGAACAAACCATGTTGCAAACATTGGTACACACATTCACAATTCAAAGCAACGTTTTTGGGCATCTGAAATGTTGCCATCATCGTCGTCACGACAGGCAGGTACTGCTACCATAACTATAACCCCCTACAATACGCTCAATCGTCCTAATTCACGTTGTTCACTTGCTTCATCACGACTATCAAGCTCGCACAACTCAATAAATACTTCAGGTTTATGTAATAAAGCTGACGATAGCAGTTTTATAACTTCAGCAATGTCACACGATGTTTTGACGACAAGTGAAATAAGTGACATGTATAATGTACCCTTTGACTCGGATATTTACACCGTCCCAATAGATGTGGTCAGACCACTCCATGAATTACGCACGCCACAACGCCCAAAACGCCATCGTCATCATCGTAAACGACGGAGAAATGTTTCAGCGAGCTCACAGAGCGAGCTAGAAGCTCATATTCAACAAGCACGTCACTATTGCGGCAAACCACGTGCGATAACACATGTCATCAAGTCACAGCGATTGTTGGCAGAGGTGTGTTGTAATGAAAGTAGTAATGGCAAACGTCACAGTGTACCTGGCACATCTGGTCGGCATGGATCTCGTACATCGAATAATAGTCACGTACATAATATTGGCGAGCCAATTCACATGACATTGCACGAGGTGCGTCAGTATCTTGAGACACTTTATTCAAGTTCAAGTGACTCAAGTGAGAATAAGATGAAGCGTGATAAAATTCCAACGAGCCAGACGCCAACACATCTCAGTGTACCGAAGGTTTTGAGTGTAAATAATAATAATAGATACAGTAATCCACATACAGATTCATCGACGGATACGCCAATAACCAATAAGTGTACTAATGGATTAATTAATAATAATAATAATAATCATGCTAATGCGCGGAAGCATAAGAAAAGTTCGTTAGTGAGTGTTAAACACAAGAAATCGAAGGATGAAACGCATAAAGATAAGAGTGAAAATGATCGGGAAAAAATGAAGAAGAGTCAACGTAATTTCTCGTTAAATCTTAAGCAAACTTTGTGCAATATATTTAGATTTAGGCGCTTGGGTTCGCCAGATCATTTTGTTGAGAAGAGGAATAGCATTGTGCAAGGCGAAATTGTCGAGGAGGAAGAGGGTGATTCTGACCAGCATGCCAATAATAATAATACAACTTCTGATGCGGATCCCACCGCCCAAAAATTACCATTTTTCAAACGTGCTTTGCCACCATTGCCACGTAGCAATGGACAAATAAATGTTGAACAGGGTGAAGATGCATTGACAGCTATTGTATCGAAAATCGATTCACCCACTTCCGTACATCATATTTCGCCACCTCGCGAGGATGAACTACCTCCCGAAGATACCAGCATGGATTTCGCAGCTAGCATCGAGAAGGTCAAAGACGTGAGTATTTCCAACATTGATTAAGTGACCAAAACGAAAATGAAGAATAAGCTCATGGTAGTAGCTTCATGTCATTGCATTGAAATATGATAACTTATATTTATACACAGTACGGATGGTATTGGGGTCCTATGTCCGGGGAAGCTGCTGAAAAAATTCTATCAAATGAACCAGATGGATCGTTCATTGTGCGGGATAGCAGTGATGATCATTATATCTTTTCTCTCTCCTTCAGACTAAACAGTTGCGTCCGGCATGTCAGAATAGAACACGATCAAGGTAAGCCATTATCGCATTTATCAAAATTTCCATATTTTTTTTACATAATACACTGAATTATGTTTTGATCATTTTGATTTATTACTTCTGAATGGCTGCAGGTAACTTTAGTTTTGGAAGCTGCACAAAATTCAAATCTCACACAATTGTTGATTTTATTGAAAATGCGGTGGAACACTCAAGAAGTGGAAGATATTTATTCTTTCTCCATCGTCGGCCGGTGCTAGGTCCAATGAGAGTGCAGTTACTGCATCCAGTATCAAGATTCAAGCAAGTCCAATCACTCCAACACATTTGCCGTTTTATCATATTGAAAATGGTGCGAAGGGATTTAATTCCCACCCTCCCACTCCCACGTCGACTCATTGATTACCTGAGCACACCGCATTATTACAGCGAACAATTGGTAGAGCAAGATGATCGAGCTGAATCACCCGTGAGTTCCTCAACTGGAGAATTAGAGAAGATTTGTTTTACACCGCAAGGCTTATCGTGAGAGGTACATATGGGTATTCTTGTAGTAAGCCTTGCCATGTAAAATATCAATTCATATAACAAAATTCAACTGTCGTTTTGTGTGACATAACATTTCTCCAAATTCAAATCGGAGATTGAGCATCGTGGCATCATATAAAAGCTCAAACTGGCATCACTATGATATAAAATTCGAGAATAAATCCACCCGTGGAGTGGCTCATATTCAAACGTCGTTTCCAAAATAACATCTGATTGAACGGAATGATACGTATTTATATTGGCATGAATAGATTTCCCCCATTCTTTAATTTACATACAAATAAATGCTTTGACTGATTATAATCAATCAAATATTTCGAGCTTCAAACGTCTTTTGAACCCCGGAACTATAGTTTCTATGATCAATTGACTTTATATCTCGCATTATTTGAGATATATTATTCTCACATTCTCACCAGCATCGGACACAACTTGATTTGGAAAAAAATGCGAGATTAATTATGGATCGAATCAATCTAAACACAATTTTTTCTTATCGGAATGGAGAAATACCATTCACCGTATCCTCCTTCTAGGCTACGTTCGATGCTACTTCCAAATATTTATTCACAAAGTTAATCTCAAAAATAATTCAGTGCATAGGTATTCACAATTACTTCGCACGACTTGTGAACGTGAGCCAATTATCGAATTCGCACATTAAATACAACCATGGAATGTATATTAAGGTTGAGTCGCTCAAATCGGAGTACAGTAAATGAGGGACTCGGCATATTGGTACAGACCACGTTAATTCTTAGGAAAATTTATAATGGAACGATGCATCAACTCATGATTATTTTATTCCTATATAATTTCTCAATGAGAGCGAGATACTTCAATCCTCAACAGGAGAATTATATAGCATCCTTTTCAGAATATTTTTTGATTCTAATATCAAGATCTGCTGAAAAATTTGATATGAAGTTTTTAATGCGACGACAATTCGTACAGTTTATCCCGTTTTATTCCCAACACTTTCGTTCTTCACATACGCACATTACCATTTTTTGATTCAGGTGGGATAAAAGATAGAACGGATTTGTGATAAAAGGGTATCATGGCATTGCATCTTTTTAATAAAGTATGATGCTATTTCACAGTCGTTTTATGCTATGATACGTACAACGTGCCATCCTCGGCAACTCATTTTTCTTATGCATTGCGTAAATTGCAAACAATCCTTACTTGTAATGTATGGGTTTGCTTTCAGATATACAAATTGTCTTGGTGTTTTTTTTTCTCTTATTTTGCTATTACTTTTCATGCTATACCAAAGTTGTAAATAAATCATCTCATAATTATATATCGTATTAATAGCGTAGATGGGAAAGTGTGAAGGGTGTCTAATATTGGAGTTCGAAGTACAATTTTACGTTCATTATATATTGATTGACTTTTTTGTCCGATTCCATTCTCAGTCAAGCCGTCAAACTAAAATTCATTATTTATTCAAAATTTTTTTTTCAACTTGAAAAAACAGCCTAATGGGCAATTTTCAAGAATGAAAGTCACACAGATAAGAGAGTGTCACATTCAGATTTTTATCATTGAAAGAAGAAAAATGAAAAACTGAAAATTAGAAATATGTTAACGAAATATTACATTTACGTGTTTGTTTGACAATACGTAATTGCAAGAACTGATACGTAAATATACCATAAGATTGGATAATTATACTCAATTACTGTTTTCTTTATATAAAAGAAAGGAATAATGAATGAAATTTATAATTGGTTCCTATCGCAATAAATTACGCACACGTCGCGTGTGTCATGTGACTTCCAACCATATGAATTTATATCATGGCTGTGATGCTTGTATAGAAGCCAACCGCATTTTTTAATTCAAATACTAAAAATTTTATTTGATTGTTTGTATTTCTCTAGTTGGTTGCATAATTTTCAAGCATTGCAATATCGGCTAGAACATAAGTTTATTACATTATGTTGAATAGTGAGCTCCAAAAAATGGTTTCAATCTGGATGTATACCAGTTTTAATAGAATTTTTTATGAGTATTATTGTTAATTGTTATTGTGAGAACAACGTACTAGTCATAGATTTTTTTTATATTTACGAGTGGGCCTTAAACTGAAGTTGGAACAGATTGCTTACAGCCATGGTTACATAATTGTTGCAACAAAACTAAAGTGAAGTTTCAGTTTTCTATATAAATGATTCGCGTCCAACGTTCATTCCATCTCAGATTGTTTGTATATACTTATCATTGATTGGCGAATTGCCAATCTATGATAACTACTATACTGCTTCTATTACATGGCAAGAAACTCCAGATCGAAAGACGCCTTATACGTTGCAATTTATATATCTTTTTATCTATGCATGATAAAAATTTCGCTCAGTTTGAGGCCTTTGACTCAAATTCGTAATTTTATTTTATTTATCTATTTTTGAAAATGTAGTGAGGATCAGAGACATTATTAATAGAGACATTAATTATACAATTTTTCGTGATTGCAATATCTTGATCCATATTAATCCTAGTCTGATGTGTTATTTTCACCATGTTCGATCATAATATACGTTATTTTATAACGTCTAAGAACACCAGAAAAATTCTACGGACAATGAAATGTCGAACTTTTTTGTATTGGAAGCGTGTGAGGAATGATATGTATGAATATTAATATTTCTGTTTCCGTTTTATATATTTTTATTTTTGTATTTTTTTTTTGTGATTCATAAATAAGAGCAATGATTGAATTTTCACAAATGCTTTGTATGTGAAACAAAGTAATCTGATAATTGACACTGCACTGTAATATATTGAGACTAATGTTATAGTCTGTGACGTAGAAATGAAAAACAAAGATTGAACATGTATCCTCCCTGATAGCATAAACTAATCATTTAATATCTTTAACGTTGATTGAGGGAGTTTTTATATGTAGCTAAAAACAACTTGACAACAAGAGCGAATGCCAATTGCTATTCCATGATGGATACTGCAAACGCGATAAATTGCACACAATGGAATTACATTCGCTTCTTTTTTATGAATAAAAAATGAATCGTAGCGAATAGCTGAGAGTAGTATAAATGAAAAAAAAAAAGTGTGGGTAGAATATATGCGAAAACTGACATGAACATTTGTTTCGAAAGATATAACAGAACGAAGGATTCAAAATAAAAAAAAATAATAATAAATAAATGATTAAAAAAACACGACGAAAATGTACCATTATTTTTTTTTTCCAATGTATATTTCCATGGCTTGTTCAATCGGAATGAGTGAATTGAATTCTACGAATAATCGCGATAATGCAATAAATCGCAATATTACTGATTTTTTTGGAATAATTATGATTGCAGAAAAAATTCATGAATAGTTCCATCCAGACAGATATTGAGCTACACGATTAAAGGCTGAACAAATTGAGAAAGTGGGTAATTAATGAAACAAACGAGTGGGAGTGAAGAGAGATGAAAGCACAAGTATGTAAGAACATGTTACGATTAATTCAAACTACTATACAGTGTGGAGAAAAAAAATAATCTAAGCCTAAAATGCGAATGCATGTAGTTAATTAACAACGTTTGTACTGCGATGTTGACAATGAAATACATTTTTAAGACCAAACAGTGGGATTCTTATCAATCATTTCTATCATATTATTTGTCAGTGAAGTGCATGCATTCGAATTTGTGCGTCACATGATTCATCTGTATATGAGATGAGTTCGAAATTTCCACCATACGGTGGCGTTACAATCAGCTGAAAAATGTTCTTTGAAACTTATCACCAGATCAATGCCAAGTTTGGCAGAGCTGTTGCAAATTTGATTTATGCCAGACTTGTGGTCAGTGATCAGATCATCAGACCGATCAGACTTAAATTGTAACAGTTGATCGGATGATTACTATAACATGAGAGAGAACATCTTCTCCTCAACACTCAATCACAATTTAGAAAGATAACTCGCTTGAATAAATTCAATTTATATGAAATGGTGAAATAATTATTGTACTTGGTAAAATACACTTTACTTAATGACTATAATCTCAGATGGGTAATAATAGTGGAACTTTAAGAAATATGTGAGTGATTTATATGTATCCATATTCGTTTGTATTTATTAGTTTTATCACTGATTCATTCCTCTTCAATGCTACAGGTAAATCTTTCATGAGTCAACTGATTGATGTGATATTATATAAATATATATAAATATTGAAGAAGATGGATATTCAAACGATTGCTGATACTCTCAGTGTTATTACAATAGCTGCATGTTTTATTCTCAAAATTCCACAAATAATCAATTTACTGGCTGTGAAATCTGCTAGAGGAATATCTATTCTAGGTTTAATGTTGGAACTGACAAGGTAACTGGACAATTTTCGGAATTTTTTCACATGCACTCATTCATCCAGAATGATTATCCAATGACCCATTCGCCCTCCACGATATATTTCATACTATTCTGCTTCACGAATACAGAAAATTCTCTTAAATATTATCGATTACAAAGTTTCTCGTCACACAAACGTTTCATCACAATTAATACATTATCTTATTATTTCTCTAGATTGGTTGTCTCAAAATTTTTAAATGTAAATTCAGTCATACAATGCTAAAACTTAATTCCAGTGGAAATTTTCGTGTGTTATTAAGGGTGAATTACTGATCGAATACAGAAAAATGTGGTCAAGTTCTCCAGCCTTGTTTGGAAAAATTGCGACATTAATGTGTTTAAATGAATTGCGATACTTTTTAAGCACAAAAAATAATCTCAAACAATAATTTACGCACAATTTTTTTATGGTCGAACATTTTTGCTTCTCGCGAATCTGCCATGATATGATATCTAGCATAAATTGGTTTACCTACTTGCAAGTTATACATATACGTATATGAATCTCATGTCAATGAACTGAAGGGATTAGTTTGACATTGAAAATTCTTTTCAGCTATACTGTGATGACCAGTTACAACTATGTAAATGGTTATGCTTTATTATCATACTTGGAGTATCCAGTGATTTTAGTCCAAGAGTTCATATTAATTTATTTGGTATTGAAGTATCTCAATCGAATTAATGCATTGACTATTCTGGTTTCCATATGCTATTTCATACTGAGTACCTGTATAATAATGCAAATCGTCCCAAAAATATTTTTGACAATTCTAGCCGTAAGTATTGGTTTAGTTATTATGTACTCAACTATTACTTTCAAAGACGATGAACAAGAAAATATGTATATCTATTTTTACAGCCAATGTGTACCCCGATATCTGCGTCGAGTAAAATTGTTCAGTTACTTGCAATTATTCGCGCTAAGAATTCTGAGTCTGTGTCCCTGTTAACTTGGCTGCTCTCTGCATTCACAAATATGAGTAAGTGCCTGTCGCAATATCACGCGACTCTCGAAACAAATTTGAGACGCTATTTGCTTTCCTTTACAGCGAGAGTGTTTACCATATGGTTGGACTCTGCAGATGTTTTGCTGTTAGGAAACTTCGTTATTTCGGTGTTACTCAGCTCCAGTATTATGTTCACGGCCATGTATTACAAACGTCACGTGAAAAAAGATTGAATTATGATGAGCCCAGTGATATCTGTCCATCATTATTTTTGTTTCAAGACATCATGTATATAGGTGGCAAATGTTTATTCATGGTCTGCGGTAAAGCTGACATCGTATTTTGAGAATTTACTGAGGTGTCTATTTGTAGACACTGTCGAACACGTTATACTCTTAATACGAGCTCAAAAGGCGGGTGGAGTTTCTTTTTGATTAAAGTCTGAGAAATCATCAGCAATATATCACAGAACAACTGGAATATTGACATCCACAAATAAAATGATATTCTGTCATCTGTTTTCGGATCCTATTCGTTTTATTTGTATTTATGATCCATTGAGGATAGCGAAAGATATGGAACTCAAATGCATTCTTCATTCGACGAATATCTTCATAGAATATTATAAACATAACGAAATGAATGGCATCAATGCATTATAAATTTATAGTTAGAGCGGTTAGAATCGTATACTTACAAACATGAAAAAAAGAAAGGTTTTCATCCAGCCTCCATATTGATTATCGTACATGAGATACAAATGTAATGTTTTATCAAGTATTCATGACATTATTGAAATACCCATACCTCATTAATAGTTGGCGATTCAAAGTTGGTTAAAAAATCATTTTGATCATTATTCAGCCCCCCCCCCCCCCCCTTCTGAATTGTTTGCTATCATTGCTTTAAATTGATCTATTATATTATCCATCATTATATCATAATTTCTGTATATCATAATATTTTCTTTAACTCATGACGAACAAGGAGCTAAAAAAATATTCCGTGGTAGACTAAATGTTTCAAATTTAGCGCCATGTGTCAAGCTAAGAGGTTAATTTATCGATCATGTTCGCTGTAACGCCATTCATACCAACAGATTAATCAGATTCGGTCATTCACATGAATCCAATATCGTCAATTGGAAAGCGACCACATTCGATAATGTAAAAATGTAAGATAATTGTCATTGTTTGTCATTCTTTAGCAAGTTGTCATGATATGAAGAGGTTGTTGTAAATTGGGTGAGCTGCAAAATAACAGTAATAATGGCTGGTTCAGCATTAAGGCGTCTTATGGCGGAATACAAACGTAAGACAAACTTAATAAAACATTTGCATAACAATATTTTCCATTAGTGCGCATGAGGATTATCCCATCTGGAATGTTCATGTGCACTCATAATTGACGTCGGAAAATTTTTTCATTTTCAGAATTAACCTTAAATCCACCTGAGGGAATAGTCGCAGGTCCGATTAATGAAGAAAATTTTTTTGAGTGGGAAGCTCTCATTACGTGAGTGTTCATTCTATTTGATTATTTTATATTATCATGCTTTTCTATTCAATTCATATCAAGGTGCATATTATTATTCGTAATTCGCTGAGTAATCTCATTGAATCATTAACGTTTTATCTATTAAATGAGTTTCAGGCGGGACACTTTTAGAATTTTTTCAGAAAGAAACTGCACTTAAATGTTCAATCTGATTAATGAATTTGAGAAGTCGCCAAAGACGAGCGTTTCAAGTTCAATCATAATGTCTTTATTATTATAATTGTGTACTTATTCTATAGAACTGTGAAACTATGAGCCTAATGCTCGACATACACATTCTGTATTATTTTCAATGTGTCATGAAGAATTTCTTTCGTTGAATTTAAAGCGTTAACCTTCCGGTAATTAGAGAGATAAAATTAGTTTGATGGGGGCATTGGAACGGAATAGCAATCTTTCTCTTGCGAGCTACAGAGTTCTGTTCTCAGTAAACAAGATTTACTTTATTCTGGACTACCGATCGCCTTATCTCGTTTCTTATAACAAGTGTGCGTGTATATTGTTTGCTCCCCGTGAGGATTCACACTTTGAGGATACTGTGTCCAAATTCCATTTGGAAACGTGAGATGATGATGCATTCACTGTATCTTCTAGTGGGTTCCGTCCATGAACGAATAATTATTTTCCAACGTTAAAATTATTTCTCGAATTCAGTTTCTTGAGTTGAGGAACAGTATATTTCAGAAACCACTTGTCAGATCGTATTGAAATTTAAGGGATACGAGGGAACATGGATCTCTCAGAAGCAAGTGGAACTTCATCCGGGTTAAGAATAATTGAAGAATTGCTGTGCTCCGCAAATTGAATAAATTGAAGCTTCAACACTACTTTCACCATTCCATCACAAAAATTTGTCATAAGTTTTTTTACGTTTGACGACGTAAATTCACAGAGAAATTACTTGTTTTCAATGATCACTCACATGTATATTGTGAAGAATATCTATCGTCTGAAAGATATGAGTTCCTAAAGAATCGGCCGGACATTTATATTGAGAAAAGACATATTGCAAAAGTTCTTTGTTTTCGAACACAAAATGCAGGAATCACTCATCGGATTATTTATAATATATATTTATGTTACTTGTTATTGATTTTTGCGAAATACACAAATGAAAATTGTAAGAATGGTTATTTCGAACTTGAATGAAACTTGGTTGCCTACACTGTCACCGTGAAATAACTGTAGTTTTGATATGCGTACAATCGCCATTTTATTCCAGCGTTCTTATGAATAAAGTTGATAAAATGAACCCTCTACCAGATAATTTTTTTTTTTTGCTTTTCAATATACCAGGCACAGGTTTCGTTCAGTGAAATACGACGAAATCTCATCATTTTATTGACTTTTCAATGCAATCGAATGACGTCAAAAAAATAGAGAGCTTGAAGGCCGGTTTGATTGTCTACAGTAGAGGATTGAAGTATATATGAATTATATGCAACTGAATAACTCTTCAGACCCACAGATGGCCACATTTTTTTATTTAACAGAATCAAACCAAATTTTTTCTGTACTTCTAATCCTGCTCGCACAGCAGTGAACATATTTATTCCATTGATTCTTGCTTGAAACCCCTATTCCTTCTGAGTGTGGAATAGAAACAATCTCGGTCCCATTTTTATTCAGTATCTGTAAGATTCGTGCGCATAGTACCTTTTAATAGATTGTCAATACTGAATGAATCCAATCGGCAGTGATTGAAATTACATTGTATGCTCTTATTCCCAATTGTATTTATGTTAATATTTTACAGTGGGCCAGAGGGTACCTGCTTTGAGGGTGGAGTATTTCCAGCAAAACTCATTTTTCCGCCTGACTATCCATTGAGTCCACCGAAGATGCAATTCACCTGCGAAATGTTTCATCCAAATAGTAAATTTATATTATAGAAATATATTTAAAGATCAGACGATCTCTCCAATATATCTAAATAACAACTCTTTTCAGTTTATGCTGATGGGAGAGTGTGCATTAGTATCCTTCATGCACCCGGGGATGATCCAATGGGATATGAAAGCAGCGCGGAGAGATGGAGTCCTGTTCAAAGTGTAGAAAAAATTTTATTGAGTGTTGTCAGTATGTTAGCTGAACCTAATGATGAAAGTGGAGCGAATGTCGATGCCGCAAAGATGTGGCGAGAAGATAGGGCAGAATTTGAAAAAATTGCACAGAAACTTGTACGCAAAACTCTTGGCATTCCGACATAAGATGTTCATCTTAGGATGAGCAGATTTTGACAATTGTACATCGTAAACATTCAATACTAAACAAAAATATACATTCATATATATAACATTCACTGATTAATGATTAAAATTAAAAATGTGAAGGCAAAAATGAACCAGATGACATTAATGGCAAATTCAAACCGCCTTTGGGAGCTGATAATAAAAAAACGTGTTTGCGAGTCCTTTCATATCCTGGCGCGCCGTCAACTCTCGCCGACAGCCTATTCGTTATCACATAATTCGTGCACATAGATAGGCTGGCAGCGGCTCATGTGATGGATTTATTACGATTGATACTTTCAATTGTATTTCAACTACATAACAATCGTATTGTAAAATTGAATATAATATTGCAATGTGTATACACCGTGTTCACACCATGTATATACCATGTACACACTGTGTATGTCTAATACACTAAATACACTCTGTATATATTGCGCTTGCACATTAAATAATAGTTGCGGTTTAAACGATTTAAACGCGATTTAGATAATGGAATTATGGTGGATTTTTCCACGTATTCGATACATTCGCCCCAGTTTTTTTGCGAATAGTATGCTGAATTCATCTGATGGTCATCTTCTTCTCACGGTATCATGAATTCGATCGGAAAATTCTCAATTAAAATTAATGTCTAATTCACATCTGCCGTTCCGTTCATGTGCATTTGATGGATTAAAAAATTAGGGACTTTCAAGAGCTGCATAAGTGAAGAAATAACTATTGGCGCCATCTTGTGACAGTGAGAAACCATGTGCTTCAATTTCATAGAAGGGAACCTCCCAACATTACAAATCATATTTTGTCGATAAAATTGAACACATCACCTGGATCATACGAAAATGTTCTCCTATTTCCTTTCTATGTAGAATAAATATAACCTCTATAGATGCGAAAGCGACAACGATGACATCAATGGACCAGGTGGTGGGAATTGCTGAGAATGGCGGGAATCCATGGCACTAATCGCCATTAACACTGTGTACACAACGCCGTGCGTCAACAGCGTGACAAAAGAAAATTAATTGGTTATACATCGATTTGTTTGAGAAATACAATTTTCATATCTGTCTGCTATCAAAATGATTCCACTCACTACAGGAGCCCTAACCGTAAGTTGGTTGTTGACGTATCCACAGTCATTCAGCGTTCATAATATTCACGCTTTACAATTTTTGTCATAGGATATCATCCGGGGAGTTGAAGTTACAAAGCCTATTCTTCAAGTGTTGGTACGATGTTTTTTTCCTTTCTCAAAAAATGACAATTATTTTGTTTATCATTATGTTCATTAAGTATATGATGAAGATGAAGAATGGTCACACAGCTTGTTACCTTTGACAGGGAACTAAGAGATTGACGAGCACAGACAGCGAGCGTTACAGATTACTTCTCTCTGATGGGGTAACGATAACTTCTTTCACAATGCTGGCAACGCAATTGAATTATATGGTAAAGAACGATGAATTAACTGAGAATTCAATCGTTGAAATTGGGAGATATGCATTAAGCAATGCTAATAATGCTGGTAAACCAAGGCACGTATTTATTTTATACTACATCTTTTGATTCTTTTGTAGCATTATTTGGTGATACTGATGATCACGGAACTTGTGACCGTATGATCATTTCATCAGATACTTTTTCAACCACTCGAATTTATGATTAAGCTAGCGAAAATTTAAAAATTACAGTATTCCTATACTATGAGAAACAGAAAAATGTTCATCATATATCCGATCAGTTGTTTCATATTTGCGTGGTGGTTTTTTAGCTGTGCGGTAATGCATTCTGAAAAATTTCCCATTCTGATGCACGAAAATGGAACTCGTCCTTCTGATTTCCACTATATATTTGATGTGAATTTTCGACTATATATTATTCATTCCGTGATAATTCTATCGTAACATATATTGAAATTGTTCATCATCGCTCAGTATCATCATGATGCAGCATCATATTTATTTACCAGGATTACGTTTTCTGCTATCATATATTTGTGTCAATATTCTGTTGAAAATTCTTCACAATTATATCAAGTAAAGATTGAAAACTTCAATTTGCTCACCTAATATTCGGGGATACCGATGTTTTCGATGTTTCCAGGGGAAAGATTAACATTGTGAATGATAATACTTCGCAGCAAACGAACTATTTATCGGATTTTTGGAAATATAATCATTTGTTTTCATTTATCAACAGAAAAATAATGGTTGTACTGGATATCGAAGTCAAGGTTCCAGGCAGCGAAGTGCCTGGAAAGATAGGGAACCCAGTGCACATTGATAAGGCTGGAGGTGCTACCACTTCCAATGACAACACTACTAATAATGCTGCTGGTACAACTAATGCAGCTAAAACAGCACAACCTCTTAAGCGGCCCATGGCTGAATCTACCTCGGCTGGTAAGCATTAACAGTATGAATAACGCTCATTGGTTGGATGACATTTCATTATGTAAATAATTTTTAACTTTTTAAGTAGCTGCAAAAAAACGGTTGAATGAATCTATCACCTCAGGCGTTGAGATCGTAACTACACCGATTGCTGCATTGAGTCCATACCAAAATAGGTTGGTAATCATATTCGAGAACATAGTACAGGCAGCCCTCGTACTTACGGAACGTAGGTTCTCGAAATAAACTATGTAAATCAAATCGACCTAACTCGAGTCTTTTTTTGCATACATTTCCGTATAAAGTCGACATTTGTTTGGGGACTGGTATCAAAATTTTGTTTACTATAATTCAAAACGACTCAAATCAGGAAGATATGGCTCGAGGACTGCCTGTGCCTTTATTAATGTATCTGATTGATTACCCAATTTTAATCCGCCGATTGATAAGATGAATAACATGACATAGCTATAACGACGAATATCTAAAATTAAATCAATGATGGCCCAAACCATATACATTTGGCGATGAGAACAGTCAATTTATGAATTCTTTGCAATTTAATCAACTTAGTTTGCTATCTCTCGGTTCATTTTGTACTTTGCATGAAAAATATTAAAATTGCGGAAATACCGGAAGTGGATGTAGTTGATTCGTGATGGATACTGTCTGAGAAGAAAATTTAAAATCGATGCAGGTAAAGTTCTCATATTTACGAACGTCCAGCGATTGGAGGGGATCTAGACTGAAGATAGATTTGATTCTGAATATTTTCGAATTATGGCGCATAACCAAATACGAAAGCACAAGTTCGAATAATTGTGAGTAGATTGATCATGTCAGAATTATAAAAATACAGGTCGATGATTTACTGATTACTTATAAATGACCATCTGGATGAATGCGAATATCCATGCGAAGGATAAATTAGAGAAGTTGTTTGAAGCGTTCGCTCCTTCGATATTTCTTGAACGATTACCGATCTGGTTTTTTTTACGCACAATCATGATTTTACGTGTTCTTTTATGAATGTGTGTTACATGATTTGCGGTCTAAGAAGAATATAATGACGATTATCTGCGTATCTAAGTCATTTATGAAATGTTGAGTTACATCGAATTAAACGAATGTATTATGTGCATGAAATCAAAATACGGAAATATTCTCGTCTCTAAATTTTTTACCAAACATTCAATTAATAAGCACTCTATTCCATACATGGATTATTTCTATCACAGTTTATGATTTTTTTCTTTTTTCTTCCCATACAAATTGATGTTGGCATCAGTGAATAGAGTGATAATATCAGATGTAATTCTTGTCGGGTACGTATATTCACTTAACGCTCATGCTGTTTTGGATTGCAATCACCAAATTTTTATAGGCTGGTGGCGAGAACGTTGAAGAGTGATTTCTGTGAATAATCAATTTCGGACAATGTCTTTCAGGTGGGTGGCAAAGGTTAGAGTTGCGAATAAATCAGACATTAGACATTGGAGTAATTCTCGTGGTGAAGGGAAGCTGTTCAACATGACCCTTGTCGATGAAAGTGGGGAAATAAGATGCACGGGATTCACTGAGCAAGTTGACCGCTTCTATGAAATGATTGAGGTAACGTTTTATTAGAAATTATGTAATCACGAAGAAATTCTCATCCTTTACATTCATCCTGGTTGGGTACTCTTTCAGATTGGCAAAGTATATTATATCTCTCGTGGTCAGTTAAAAACCGCCAATAAAATGTTCAATAACACAAACAATGAATATGAGTTGACGTTGACTGGTGATTCAGAAATTGCTCTGTGCCATGATGATGCTGATGATATCCCTGGAATCTCTTTTTCGTTTGTGCCAATAAGTGAAGTTGAAAATCGCCCGAAAGATGATATTGTTGGTTGGTTTCTTACTCAATACCTTTCTTCATTTGTTATTGATTGAGTCTATTGAAAAGAAAATGTTATACTCATAATTCATTCTTTTTTGGTTCATAGATATTCTGGCGATTGTGAAATCAACTGATGAGGTGCAGACAATTATAGCACGTGCAACTGGACGAGAATTACGAAAACGTGATCTGACTCTTGTCGATATGAGTGATTCATCGGTAACAAATTATTGCATTATCTTTATCTCAGTCTCGTTCATCGTCAAACATGTTCGGCTTTTGAATATCGCGACGCACCCTTTTCTGGATATGTAAAGGCTCTCGGAAAAATGAAAGTTTTCATTATCTTATTCTGATATGAATTGGCTAAAGTGGTAATTCGTATCTTCGATTCCCCTCATGGTTGAAATAAGAAAAAAAAATTAATATACACATAACCGTGTAGATCTCTTTCGACGTGGTATAGAATAGGAAAGACAAAATTTATAGGATTGCTATGCATACCGTCAAATGTCGTTGCCGCGTATTACCCTTTTCTTGAATTGTCTCATAGAGGAAAATGATGATGACGTCAACGAGGATATTCCTGCAAAAAACGTCTACGCTCGGTCCCAAAACTTGACCAAGCTCAAAATATTTTTCATTAGAATATGATGAGAACATTATTTGATGAGTATGTACAATTCCCGATGATACTTCCATACTTCCATATTTTGCGGCGGTGTAAAGCAGACCACGAACGAATCGGTTTTTTCGCTCGATCACAACATTGTTCGTCTTTGAAAGACAATACGTTATATTACGTTGGTGTTGCAGATCACACTCACACTATGGGGGTCTGTAGCTGAGAAATTTGATGGATCAGCCAATCCAGTCGTTGCAATAAAGGGTGTTCGTCTTGCGGAGTTCAATAATGGGAAAAATTTGTCTACTTTGGTCACTTCTATAATTCAAGTAGATCCTGATATGCCTGAGGCGCATAGGTGAATATGTGATTTTCATTAATTTTTCCTCCCACTATGACTGAATCATCTACATAATTGTTAGTTGAAATCAATGAAATCTCGACAGGCTACGTGGATGGTATAATACTGTAGGCAAATCTCAAGAATCGAAATCACTTTCAAAGGCCGGTGGTGGTTTGAATGCCGATTGGATGCTATTGAGTGAGGCAAACGAGATGAGTCTCGCGTCTCAAGACAATTCTCAAGTATTTATGTGTAAGGCTACTGTAAGCATGGTACGAAGTGAACGGGCATTGTACAAAGCGTGCCCCTCCGAAGCATGTAAAAAAAAGGTGGGGTTCTCGTTTTCCTGATGTTATATTGAGATTCGAGTATATCCTAAGATTATTCGATTATTTTCTGCAGGTTATTGATCACGATAATGATATGTATCGTTGTGAAAAATGCGACCGAGAATACCCAAATTTCAAATACCGCTTATTAACAAATGTAAGTAATGTGAATTTTATAATGAATATTGTGATTGTATACCATGTAAATGTAGGAATTCAAAATGAAACATTTTTCTTTTAGATGAACATCACAGATTGGAGTGGTAATCAATGGGTCACTGCATTTGGCGATGAGGGCGAAAAAATAATTGGAATGAGCGCTCAAGAGCTTGGTGAATTGAGTGAAAATCAACCCGATGATTATAATGATAAATTTGCTTCAGTGGCATTCAACTCATATATATTCAAAATACGTACAAGAGTGGAAACATACAACGTATGTATTTTTTGTGCATCTCGAGCAAGTGCATGGTGTCGGTAGTCTGTGTAATTCATCACATCTCATACTGAAAGATAGTTCAAATAGTGGATGCATATAATCTTGTCAGTGGGTCTTTGATTTTTTTCAATGATAATCCAAAGATATATGTCTCATTAAGAGTTGAATGACAGTTATAAACAGACATCCATTAACAATTTTTTGATCGATATAATGAGATGTCGACGCTGAAGTTGAATAATGCGTACAATTAAACAAAGTCACTATAATATAGTTTAATTCGAATTTTTTACTCATGAAATGAGTTTTAACGAGTAGATTATATACAACAATGAACTTTGTATACTCAATTAATATTGTATTGGAATATTCATACTCCGTGGACTTTTTTCGAAAAACTTTTCACAGGCTGACTTCGAATTATTTATTTTCAGTCAGACTGGTCGTTCGCCACTGATAATTGACATTTCAAATCCACTCAATGGACCGTATGTCATCACAATTTGAATCATATTCTTTCTAGTTTGGGACCGACAATTTTGAATGAAGCATTTATTACTAACTAATTTTTTTCATTTGAAATATTGATATAGGATGAAGCAAGATTGAAGGGGACAATCCAAGCTTGTGAGAAAGTGAACTATAAAATGTATAATAAACATTTGGTACAGGAGCTCAAAAAAATGACCAATGTACACAACGTCAATTAATCTCAAGAAGATCAACTATTGATCATTAGTTTCGTAAATTTGGTAAATAATTCTTGATTTTGTTTTTTTGATTATGCTAAATTTTACTTTCTTTCAAATTACTATTCCTATTCACGATGAGGTTCAAGTGGAAATTGCACAACCATCGCTACGTTTCATTTTTCTGTGGCGTGATTTGAAACTGTTGAGATTAATAAATTTGTCAATGAAGGATCAAGGGCGTAATAAAACTTTACAATTGTGGATACCATTTATAAAATAAATCATTTATTTACTAAAATAAAACCATATTTGTGACATATGTATCGTCAACGTGCACCGTGTAGTTGGAAGTATCGATATACCATAATAGCTCTGGTTTTTTATATTTTTGAAGCGCAAAAACGAAAAAACATAAACAAAATATGATACGAATGTTTTTTTTCTTTCGATCTTCGTCGTGTTTTCGCCAAGCTTTTCTGACAATATTACTCAGCAGATCCAAAACAATCGTGTTACATATACGTTCATCGATTGTTTCTGTACGCACCACATTGTTTGTAACCCCTCATTGCGAGATCGGTACACACTCTAGATTACTAACACTCTAGTGTTAGAATATGATAGAATAATATAATCTGATAATAACGAGATACAACATCAATAAAATTTATTTTCGTACCCATGCTAAAATATTCTCTTTACTCAATAAAGATTTTGCTCATATATACCCTATTGAAAATATCTCACAGGAATGACATCTACATATATAAAATCTCATAGAACCTATGAGATTTTATATATGTATTTGTCCATATTTTCGATTCTTTTTCTGAATCTGTGAGATTTTTTCCATAAAGATACATATAAATATATATGCATTTATGTATATAAAGATTTCTCTCGGTTGAGTTAAAAATTAGAGGCGATCATAGACATCCATTTATAAATTTATTATAAATAACTAAAATAATTACGTTTCTGGTCAGCGTGACATAAGTACTACTCCATTAAACCTTCAGATCACAGATACGGAAAATAGAGTAGAGTTGTATGATTCTATATTGCCATGCATTATGTAATAATACTGGAACAATCGTTCCCGAATGTGAACCCAGTCGCATCATGTTACTCGTATATAAGAATAAAAATAGTTAGGTGGACTCGAACAAAAATTTATGATTGTTATCCTGTCTTGTTAGGAATGATTGCAGATTTTTACAACAGTGGTTATAAAATCAAAATAATATTCAATTAATCTGAAAATTATGCTTCGATAAGATGGTAGTTCTAGTATCATAAAGCGATCGTTCACAATCTGAAGGCAAAGAGTGTCGTATTTGAAACTGATTCAAGAACAAAATTAAAATTCCCGTGTATTAGACCTATTTTCATAAAATTGTTACAAAATATGTGCAAGAATTTTGTTCCTCTGTAATTAAGCCGTATGCCAATCCGAACACAAAATTAACGCATTGACACGCCAGATGTGAGCCAAAGTTAATATGTAGTCCAATATTCGAGAGTTAATTGCGATCGTGCAATCATCATTTTGGTCCATATAATTCGTCCTGAACGGAGTGAGAAACTAATTCAGATAATAGTTGCATGTTTCTTTTCAGTTAATTTATGGTGTTTAAATGATATCGTGGAAATATGAAGTGTGAAGTGCAATAGATATAAGAATGAGAATAGAGATAGCTGCTATTATACAACAGTGTTTCTGTTATATCAACGGAATATGAAAATTTCAACATAGATACGGAAGTGTGTAAAGAAAGTATGTAATAACATAATGCATGTCAATGATTCAACTAATTGATTCGTAATGGAGTCATTCCAAACAATCAATTATTGATAATTACTTCTTCTTCTTTGCGATATTTTTTGTACCGATACTATGCACTTCAGTATTTGTGTGCTATCGAGTTAATGTGTGAAAATGCTGCGCGGACGATGTTTCACCAATTTAAAGTTATCACTATTTCACTCGAAATATATCTACTCTTCTAATCAGCTTGAGATATTGATGGTTTTAGAGTACTTTTGAAAGGAATCCCGAATTCAATACATTGATTTTGCATTAGTATTTGCTTTAGTTTTGCACCTCGTGTAGGACGAATTGAATGAATTATATGTTCAAAATTGGAATGAGAAGATCCCGTTACTGGGCATAAAAACTTATGCGGGTGTAATCGTTATATCGTTCATTGGCGAGATGTTGCCACCCATGATAATCCAATGGACGAAAAACCAAATATATATATATGTATATATATGTATATAATTATGTGTATATAGTTAAGGCTTGGTTTCGACAGTCCATCTACTTATGGAAGCTCTCAGTGAGAACCAATTGATTGAATTGCCAAATAGAGTCATATAATGTCATACGAACATAACGTACGATGATGAAACTCTCATTTGTACATGATGCGTCCAATACACGATTACATAAGTACATAGATTTTCTGCACATATCTATGTGTACAACCTTGTATTAAACGAGTACATCAATCCTCACTTACATATATTTTATGTGTTCGATACAGAACAATATATATATTATAATATTCACAAACAGCACATGATGAAAGAAATTAATGTACTAACCATCTATTTTCATGTCTATACATTCTTATTTCTTTTTGCTCTAGGTTTCAAGTCATTAATATTGGTCAAGATGGAATCTTATTATTATATACTTGGATAATTTTATTGATTTCGTTTCCACACATCAATATTACTTCACGATCAAAATTTAACGAAAACTCAACTGAGCTGGAAAATATGAAGGAACTTTCAATTTTGAGAAGATGAAGTGCTGTGTTGATATTTATGCTTTGTTTGTTAGTGTGATCATGGATGCATACAAAATAAGTCACGATGTTCCAAACAATTGATAGTCGAATAAATCGGTTGTCAAAAAATGTCATTATAAATATATCATATGAAATCTTGCGATAAAAATAACCTTACTGGTTTTCTTGCCATTCCTTAAGATCAGTTTCGCAAGGAGCGAATTCGTTGGAATGATTCATACGAATAGGAAAATTATACGGGTATATATTAAATGTATATACACATGCTATATATGTATGTGCAGGTTTGAGATATGATAATTTGGAAGGGGCAGAGCACCCCAGGAAGTTATTTGAATTTGGAATTCCGTTTTCAAATCAAATTAAACCGTTTCCCCTATTTTCATTGCCTGTATTCCCCACGCTACTGCTTTGAGTGATCCATATCCTTAAGTTTTTGGGACGGTGTCGTTGGAGTTGGATCGTCATGAAATAGTGGATTCTTAACTTCCATTTCGCCGGCCTTTACGGTATAATTAGTCAAATCAGCATTGGGCACAACAGTTTTGTTGAATAAAATAGAATGAATCCGACTTACTGGAGCAAGACCTGGACATTCGTACACGGTGTAATCACCTTCTTCATTTTCTTCATCACTTTCTGCTTCAGACACTGAACCGGGTTCGCGAGCAGCCGTTGATCTGAGATGAAAATCAAAAATTTTATTGGCATCTTATCATATAATGAAGATTTGACCTAGCTACTTCCGACTTCATCTCGTACATGTTATCGTAGACGAGCAAATTTAAAGTATGAGGAATGTGTGATTCTGATAAAAAATTGCAAAGCCATCGATGGAAAATTTTTCTATAATAGCAGAAGTCCCATCCGAGCTGAAGTAAGAATATTATTATTGAATGATTTTTTATCTTTTTGTTGTTAATTTCCATCCTATTTTTACAGTAAATTAACTTTGGCATATTCACTTAGGAATATAACAAACTATCTGAATCCATATCGATTACTAGCCAATAGACTAGAATTTTCTCTAGATCTGTACAATTTGAATAAGGATAAAATGACAAAATTTGATTCCTCACTTTTCCATCGCAATTATTTGTTGTTTCTGATGTTGGAAATGATACATTTGCGCAGAATGGGCCAGCCTCTGATCTCCAGAAGGAGAAACATCCTTATTTGGCCCGGTCACACCATAGGCCGGATAATCAATGTCTGCAGCTGCTTTTACGCCACGCTGCAGTCTGCCAATAAAATTTGAATATGCATACCTGTGTACGGATAACTTTCATATCCGAAATCATTACATGAAAACGTCTGTGATTTATAATATGGACATTGCAATAAGAATTAATTTTCTAACGCGCAGAACGACTGTATATAAAGTAATTTTCTAACAAGGTAGGAAAATCAAATAACTGATGTTTGAATCAAAAGGAGCTAATTCAAGTATGTGTTCATGAGCATGTCACATCCTTTTTATATGATATTCGACTATTATGAGGCCACCCTTACCTGCACCAAGTTAAACTGATGAGAACCAGAGCAAACATTGCAGCTGCGCTGCAGCCCGCGACAATTGCTGAAATAGAAGAGGAAATTGCATAAAATCCTTTCGTTATGCAAAATATGAATTTGAAACACTGACTGTAACGAACCAATGAAATAAACATCGTTGTTTAATTTATAATTTGTAGAGGTAGCGATAACTGTGTCGTGATCAGTTCGCCTCTGAGGTTCAGGCATCATGTCATGAAACTTTGCAAATTTATTGTTCATCGTTTCCCGTTCATTCAAATTAGACATAATGATTGAGGTATCTGAACCCGTGGTCATCTTTCCATTCTGAACTTCGGTGGAATGTGAATGATTATCATCCAGGATAGTTTGTTTATCAGTTCCGTGGTTTGATGAAATTTTATCGTCATAATAACGTGGGTCATTTGGTTTTATAGCGAATGTATCCCGAACATTAATTAATGGTTCATCGAATCTATAAGTGAACTCAGGTCCGTTCCATTTTTCTGATAGATTCGGAATTGAATCGACATTTATTGTATTGGATGATTTTGATATGTGAGGATTAGCGAGTTCATCTTGCATTCTTGTCAACGTATTATCCGCCATATTATCTTCAAAATTTTTCCAATTCGGATAACCGATTCGAGCAGGACCATGACCACCGTGACTGAAATACATCCTCTCATTCACTGAACTCACCGGATACGGTATCTTTACTTTAGGGTATTCATAAGACTTGGATGGAGAATCTAAATTAGTATAAGAGCGATCATGTTCAACAATTGATCGTGGATATTCATTTGGTGCATCGTATTGAAACCGCCGCTGATAATTTAAATTTCTGAACTTATTTTTCTGCAGCGTTTCCAAAATCCGTGGATGTTCGAGCAATACGTCGAAAATTGTCCTTTGTTTGTCTGTCGAGTATTTAGGCAGATAGTTCATGTAGGTGAGGGGATATGGCTGAAGTAACACACGAGAATGCGGTACTTCATGTTGATTTTCAAATTCCAGAAATCTTTTGAATGTTTTGAAACTCACATCCTCCGATGGGCCTGGCTCAACATCTGCGAACATAAGAGTGAGAATTGTGTTCGAAAGTTTAATCAATCCATCCACAAATTCTCATGTTAGACAATGGATCGAAATATCCAACGAAGGAATGTCTTACGTATTCGGTGATATCATTCACAAATTTTAAGAACATTCCCCATGCGTATAAATATCGCTGTGAGATTACTTTCCCAATTTTCCGCTGATATATTGCCGACTGTGAGTTGGAATATTCGTATATATTTTAGTTTGGACTTTGATTGTGAAGACCACGAAACCAAAAAAATGATCGAACTCTTGCTTCCTGATAATAAAGCGTCATAAGGGTGAAAATTTACTAGAGAATGAAAGCAGGTAAAATGATAACGTTGAAATTAAGTGGGGCAGTATTTCATTCACAGTCCGAAGATAATTGATAACAATATTTTTCGTGTTTCTAACTTAGAATTACATTGAAAATATTTGTTTTTGATTAAATGATTTTGTTAATCTCCAACACTCTCACGCTAAGAGGAAGCCAATTCAAAAATCCTTTCGACTTCGTCTAATTATACATATGGAAAATGAGTAAGATGTGCGACTGTTGACCAAATATCACATTATTTGTCTCGTTTCCAATCATCATATATGAGGTAATAACTAAGTACAAATGCTAATAGAGTCGATTTGAATTGGCGGAATTGTATGAAGTCCACATTAGAAAATATACTTTGTATTTCTTCTCATAATATCCTTTCAAAAACAAGTCTATTACTAACAATAAAAAATTTATCTGAACAAAATTTGATGATCCAGTACGAACATGATCAATTCGAACTCAATATGAATGATGGATGTTATTCGATGTTCGTAGCAAAACATTTCGATTAAATTGGGTTGAATATTTTAACATTAAATATGAAAACTATGCATATGAAAATATATTGCAAAATATTATTAAAAATCTGGACCACAATTGGAGTGATTTAAAACGCGTCATGAATGCGATGAATTGCGTGGCATTAGCTGAAGAATACGCCAGCGTTACAAACTTCTCAAAGGAAACCTATGTAATCGCAATCTCAACACAAAACTTTCGAGTGCGCCAAAATCATAGCAATACTTTACTCACTTACAATATAAGATGAAATTCACAGTATTTATAATAGCTGTTAATAAGCACGTATAATTTCCAAACGATATAACGTTGTTCCATGCCATTAATGAGGATTAAGGATTAAGATAACGTGGCTACAGAATATTAATGAATTTGTTGCGTGGACAGTAGAAACGCATAGATATATGCTGGTCAACTCCATTTTAGAGATGAACCCCTACAATTTTAATTCGGAATAATTATTTTGTTTTGTCGCCACAAACATCTGTAAATTGTCATAAAAATACAGGAAGACGTCACTGGAAGAATGACACATGAAAAATTATGTGTTGTTCATAATGATACCGCCGATAATCCTGGACTAAGGAATGACCTGTTGTCAGCAGTTTAGGTGAAGAATTCATTCGCATCACATGTTAATGTTATCTAATTTTACTTCACGAAATAAGCTTTGCAATAAAAGTTTCTTTGTTCTATTGAGTAGTTCGTCTGTTGTTTCAATACAAAGTGTATGATGAAAGAATATACCATATTGCGAAAATATAGATTCTAATTTCATACCAAATGACGTTACATCATGAAAAAAAAAGGAAAAACATGCAGAATAATTTCACTTGGGCTTCGTAAAGCTCGTATGTTGATTACGAACTCGAAGTATGTATGATACACATTTAGTTTCAAAAGATAAAGTCAATATAATGGCTTGTTGAAATGCTACGTTTATTTATAAGATCTATAGAAACACTCACCTTGATAAAACTCAAGTTCACCGGTGGTGAGACTAATGAGCAGGACAACAAACAATATTGAGAGTCTACAGGTCGAAGACTCAGCTTTCATCCTCGCTGCATAAATCCAGGTGGACACAGGCGTCTACAGCTGGTTTGATTAACACCTTGATTGCAGCCAACGATCCTCGGCTTCATACGAAAGCGCGTCATTCATCTGACAGACTGATGAGACTTGCGCGTTCAAGAGGGTCTGAACTAACAAGAGAATCAATACCGAAGTCGTGTGTGTATGAACGCAGTTGCGAGTTGTTGAGAGTGGGCGTTTGTAAATACATACATACTGGCTGTATTAGCATCTCAACTTTATACTCGTGTTTTCACTCTATGAATCCAACTCCATCAGTTCGATTCCATACTTGTTGTTATTGTTGAACGTGTGGCGATCTGCAACAATTTAAATTAAAAAACAAATTGTATTTATGAATATTGTTCATTGTTGGAAGAAAATGCAGCGAGAAAATATCGTATACAATGGTGAAACAGTATTGTCCAATAATGAAAACCACGAACTACACGCGTTTACTTCCTGTTTTGGTCATTGCAAAAATACTCATTTGGTATACAGCGATTATAGTGACGAGGGCAATGGAATGGTAGCATGTGATAATGGATGAGTGATAACGCAAGCACTGAAGAGAGCAATCAGCTCAGTGGATACTTCAAATAATATAATTGTAAGTTGATTTGATGTTGGTGGAAACATTCTTCACTTTCGACATTTTTCGTAGTATTTTCAAATTCTGGGTGATGATGAATATTGACCTCTTCCTTAATGTAGTATTTCTTTCTAGAGACTGAAAAATTCTGATGTCAGAAAAGTTTATTCATCATGACGGTTGGAGGATGTACGTGAGAAGTGCGGTGCGCACCATTCATTGGATTATTTCTTTACAGGTGGACAAAGAGATATTGTAAAATTACCGGATAGTTTGGAACTATGTACATTTGATCGGAGTTATATATATAAAATTTTTATGATCGCTACTGGAGTTGGAATGTTTCATTCCAACAGATCAAGTAACAATGAATTCATGAAAAAATAAGATATTTTTTACGCTCACATATTTTTTCAGTTCTTCAATTGAATTCGAACCATTCTGATGCAATCTTTGGAGACTGCCTGATTATGAGAATCATGTAAACAGATTTTCACCATCGGAAAATACGACGAATGACATTCCGTCAAATATTCAGAAAGGCCGCTATGAATTGTAGGAAATATAAAATTAAGTAGGGTTCTTTTATGGTTCTTCAATGACCTCGCACGTCGGATGAAATGAACTATTTGGAAATCATTAGCCGAATTTTGATCGTCGCATTGAAAAAAAATTCTGATTCGACACCCAAAGTTCGGCAAATTCACTCTGTAATACTGAACAGAATGTTGAATTGTCCCGGTTGGACAGAGTTCCGTTGGGGATGCCCAGCAGAGAGTTTTGCAAGGGCATATTTGATCTTGGCGGTTTTCAGAATTTTTGTCCAATCCTATGATATGCCTAGCATATACACCCATGATCAAAAACTTGGAAAAAATGATGGTGTTTCGAGTTTCACAGTATCTACTTCTTCAGGTCCTCATGAGGATCCTTTTTGTTTTGTTCAGATGTGTAAACTATCGCGGTAATTCGCGAAAGATAAACTACAGTGCTGCCACCAGCAAAATTTCACATCGATCCTACCATCGGTAAAACTGCATACAATGGGAATTTATCTGTTGATAACTTATGCTTATAAATAGATATTAGTAGTGGGTTCGCATATAATTCGTTTTTCGTCCATGGTGGAAGCGAGGTTAGGTTATAGATTAACTTACACGAGTGTTGAAATCTGTGAATGGAATCATGTTTGTGGATAAAGTATATATAATACGGACATCAAGATATTGATGGCAAACAATAAACCCGTTGACTTCTCATAATTCAATTTTCATGCTGGAACGCCGAAATGTTTAAGCAAATTTATTGTCATTTGAGATTTGAAACTCGCAAAGTAACAATAATGATTACTTTTATCAAATACAATTTGCATGGAGAGGTCAATTACTAACCGCCTTATCTTTTCCAGTGCTCAACAAATGTGCAAAGAAAAGTTAGGCCAAATATCACTTTGGATGAAAAGACCGATGAGTTGATTAGAAAAGATGAACTAAAGCCACGTAAACATGAAGGCAGAGTTGAGAGGCCGACTTTAGTTTTGCCAAAATGGATCATCCAAGCGATGAAACGTGCGTTAGAAGGTAAGGATGTATAAATGTGATTTCGAAGTATTTGGAATTAATTTTGATAGATTTGACTGAATCCGCGATTGTTCAGAACCTTAATTCCGCTAGGGAATTAGAAATATACCGATTACGATCACCTGTATGTCAATTTCAATAATTCTTGAGGTTGGAATGACCCGTAACACAGAAATGTTTGCACTAACGTCATTTCCATCGAGATGGGTAATATTGGAAGAAAACAGTTTGTGTTCATGAATTCATAAATTTTATAAGCTGTAAAATGAGTTAGCATGCAGTTCCAATTCATAAATTAGTTGCATTGGAAGCTCTTAGCTGTCTCAGGACCATATAATTATAAAGCCGAATTGAATTACTTAGTACATCATAATTCATTGAGAAGATACGAATTTTCAAATTCATAACATTTTCGAGATTCATAATGACGAGAATTCAAGACTGAAGTGCTTTCGAAATATTCGGTAGGTCGTTCGAAAGAAGAGGTTGTAAAAGATGCCAGGGATCTCCATCGACATTTACTTGCGCGATTACCACCACCTGAAAAAGACGTGGTTGGTGCGGCGTATAAAAAAATCAATGAAGATGTGAAGAACAGGCTGGAGAATATCGCAGGGAATCAGTCTGAAGTTGATGATATCCAGACTGAAGTCCATAATGAGACTGTGAAACGGTTGAAAAGAACAATCGTCCCTTGGGCGGCAATTCAATATGATACACATAGGAGTTTGATGTATATGCTGGCAAGAGGGGCTTCAGATTATGCTATTTTACATAAAATCATTGGAGAAATTCAATCGCGAGATAGAGCTTTCAGGCCCAAGACCTTATTGGATTTCGGCTCTGGTATTGGAACTGTATCTTGGTGAGTTCTATTGCGATTCTTCATTAACATAAACGAAATTGATCTTCTACAATAATTTCCATCTCGCTCCTCAGGGTGGCGACTGAGGTTTGGCGAAATTCATTGAAAGAACGTATGTGTATAGATATATCAACAGAAATAAACGATCTATCCGAAAAAATAATGGCCGGTGCAGATCGAAAAATCAAAAGCATGGCGTTTCATCGACAATATTTGCCTATTGCTTCAGTGGTAAGATATATTATTCCCATGTTCAATAATTAGAGCTAACTGTGGTCAAAAATGAACTTTTAAAAATCCATGTATGATTTTTCTGATGTAGTATCAGAGAAATTGTTGATGAAATCAAATCATCAGAATATATGAATACCTGAAGTATTGCGTCTCAATGTTACTAATACTAAAATATCTTGAGCATTTTTAATTATTGAGCGCCATTTCTTGTCAATGAAAGTAAATAATAACAGTTGAATAGCACTCATCTTTCTTTCATACGAGGTAGAGTTGATTACCGGTACCGTCAGATTGATATAAAGGATAATTTATTTTTCATGAACTCTTTTGTTCAAATGAAATATCCCTATCTTGAATGACAATGACGTGGACAATGTATTTGGTATCATAGATTATAAAGTACGATTCACTTGTTGAACAGGGTAGGACGTTTATCAATCAGGCTGCGGATGAGTCAAATGAATGTATCATTTTGAGCACAGGTTACGTTAGCTGAGTAAACTATAAATAACCAATTTTTAGGGTAGAAATCCGGGGGAGAGGTACAGTTTTTTTTTGCAAAATGTTGATATAATTCGGAAACAATATATCTCTATCCGAGCTGTAAGCACGTGAATCATGAACCAGATGAGATTTCTATCCGGTGGTTGGGAGTGTTTATTTAATCATAACGGTGAAGGGTTACCCTACTACATCATGATGGAAATTGCATCCATCAATATCCAAATTCGACTGTCATAAGTGTCGCTCCGTAATTTTTTCTGCTATGCCTGCTAGTTCAGGTACCTCGATTTGGTCCTGTGGTTGGACTGAAATGGAAGATCGTGTTATAGCTCTGGATAGAACATAGCAATCAGTCATAAAATAAGGCTTCGTACAAAAGGTTTTTTTTTTTTCGCATTTTGTGAAGATAGGATGTATTGAAAAAAATATCACCAGTCAGATTATAACTACTGTTTCTTTAAAAATATGTTATCATATATCAAGTTAACGATATAAACAATTCTTAATTTTAGTTATGCGAAGTAATAGTACCGTATCATTATAACCGAAACTTTGTTTCTCGATGGCTGAATCCATCCAGCCTACTTACGACATAGTGGTGAGCGCATTTACATTGATGGAATTGCCGAGCCGGAAAATGCGAATAGATACAATTGCAAGTTTATGGAGGAAAACTGACAAGTATTTGGTGCTCGTCGAATGTGGTACAAAAGGCGGATTCGAGGTTTGCTCAAAATCCTATAACATTGAAAAATTCGAATGAAAATTCAACTATTATATTTGTGTTCTACCTGACAGATTATATCAGAAGCCAGGGAGTTCATTCTTCATTTGATAAACATTCAAAAACAGAGGGATCCGGAAAAAGATGGATTCGTTTTCTCTCCAGTGAGTATCTACAGAATAATCTATTATCAATATTTTCATTTCTCATTAAGTAGTGGCATATTCGTGTCAGAGCATAATGATAATGTAGACCTATACATTTTATTTGTATAAAGCAGTACATTTCCAATGCGAAAAAATTACAGAGAAGATTAAAATTCTTGATGATCCAAATTCTGTAGTGTACGATTGTGCCTAAATACACTAGGAATAAATTAGAACCGAATGTATCGGTTTCTTTCAAATTTCACACGATTATCCTATATCATTAAGACTTCAAAATAGCCGTAATTGCTTTTTTCTCGCATCACACTTCGATTTTGACCGGGAAAATAACCATTCGGTGGCAGAAAATCGATCATCACTTGCATGTATCTGTCTCATCTCGAGAATCAACAGCTTCGTAATTAGCTATATTGATCACGTAAGTTGCTGATGAGTTGTATTAGTTCTGTGAAACGAGGATAGGATTGCAAGATGAGGCTTTGAGGTTGGCACAGTATATTCCTGCATCGGGGCAAGGATCAGATGTTGATATAGATCTGTGATTTTTTCATAGAATTTTCGAATCATATTGCCTGTACTTAACAGTTTGGAAATACTATCCTATCAATATATGGAAATATTTAATATCGGGGATAGATCAACTGTCATGAGATATATTTCCGCCGCCAAGCTTTGAACCAGAAAAATCTTCATTCCCCAAGAGCTAGTTTTGCAAACGACTGATATACATATTGTCACATACAGTTGAACTAATCTGTTGAACGAAGTGACTAGAAGTCATCCATTGTTCCTTCCTAAGTAGTCATTCACCTACCTATATACCTATGAGTCGGTGTTCCAGAATAGCCATGTACTCTTTACATACATTAAATCATTCCTCGATTGCTATGTAGATTTTGCTTCTTATTCCGGGATAAGACGAAGGTGATGGTCTGTATACTTTTTTCCTCTCCAATGAGATTGTTAATTTTATCACGATGTAAGTGCAGAAAATTGTAAGGCAAAGAGATATTCTCATTGTAAAACCATGCGCATTTTCTTCTCAGTGTCCACATGATTTTGAATGTCCAAAACGAGTTGACGATAATGAAGTGTGCAAGATGGAAGCAAAATATTTTCAAATTACATTCAGCACACGGTTGATACCGCGAGCAGAGCGGTACTCATATGTGGTTTTCAAGAAAGGTATTGAAGAATATCGTGTGTTTCTTCACATCCTCTCTGCAATTCTTATAAATATATGCTTTATTTGGATCAGGCGCTCAACGGGAAGAAAAAGATTCTTGGCCGAGAATAGTACAACCAGTTATCCGAGGTTCTGGCCGTGCAATATGCAGGATGTGTACAGAGGCAGGAACGTTACAAGAAATTGTTTTTTCGAAAGGAAAACATGAAAGGTTCATATATTCAATTTCACTCGTAATATCATTTTTCGCAATTGAATAATAGCTTTGCAAATGTTCTTGTCATTGTTTGCAGACCTCTATTTTATTGTGCAAGAAATAGTAGTTGGGGAGACCGATTGCCGATTACAATAGACACACAACCGAAAGAATGACGCAGCTTAATCCAAGGAATTACAGTCTAAATCATCGGAAGCAAATCGTCAACTCGTATTTGAATTTCACTAATTGGTTACATGTAAATAATGCATTTCAATATAACGAAGAGTTTTAATATCTGTAAAAATTATCGTCAGTTACTCCACACGACTAAATTATATTATGTTGTTTTATCGGTGCGCAAACACCTCCCCGTCTATAATCCAAAAGCCATAGAATTAGGTAAAAAGTGAATGTGTGAGCATGTTCGCCATTGAATTTTCTCTCTCCTGTTTATGCGAAGATATTCTGCGTTGTATATCCCCGAAGATTTAAAAGCCGCTTCGGTACGAGGAGAACACGCAGTTCCACTTACACGATGCTCGACGTTATTTCGCATGCGATTAGGTATGTTCTTCTTTCTCATTATGAATTTATAAATATATTATACGTTCATTCTAAATAAAATCTTATATTCAACGAAATATGAAGATACCGGCAACTAACAATTAGGAATTGTAAGCTGTGATTATCGTACCGCGAATTTCGAGGATAACATTGTCCATTTTATCGAAAAATTTCTACATAACGGGATTGAATCCTGGAAATGATCATATTAATTAAAATTCCTCTTTGTGGTGTGCTTGTGGTCGATTATGGCACACATTGGAGTGTTATAATGCTCATATTGTGGAATAAAAAATCTGATTTCTCGTATCTTTTGAATTATTGGAATTAATTCTCGTATTCTACTGCTCTTCAATGTTTTATCGAATACACATACAACTTTTTCCCATTACACGCGTCCTGAATGAAATCTAATTCAGCAAATTATTACGTAAAAAAGTCGTGAGACACATTGTGGAAGAGGTGGATAACTTTTACGATTCACTTACCATGTGTGTGGAACCTTCCGTATGCAACTTTCTCTCATGAGATCGCAGTCGTTTCACTTTCTTTTCGGGCGGGTAGATTCGCAACACCTGGGCAGTACATTATATTCAGTGTGCAGAAAGCATATGCACTTGAGCGTGTTGCGCAAGTAAAAATGATGTTGAAAGAAATTAAAAATTTTTCACGAACAGTGAAAACATGTTTATGTAAATTATATGCGAAAACGAAGATATCCCAAAACCAAGATAAGTTTTTTCTTTCACTATATTCCCTAAAAAAAAGTCCCCCGAGCGATTATATTTTCAGGACAAAACTCACATTTTTTTTGAGAGCGGCAAAGGAAGGAACAAAAATTTTGGAGTTACATAGACTATTCTCTCATGGTATATCGAAAGTCTCCACATTTTTTCTGTGGCTGAAATTTTGAGTGACAATATAAAAATGAAAGATGAACAATCAGTAATATTTAGAAAATATGAAGAAAAAAACCATAACATATCGTAATTCGTGATATTTATATGCTCATATCTTTCAATACATGAAATCATTGCAAACAATCTTAACATTGTCTAATAGTTCATTTTTGAAAAATTTTGATGCGCGAATATACTTGTACATAACTCTTGTAGCCGTATGATAAATGTCAAAGTTATGGATATTTCCAGAATGATCCCATTGTCCGTCTTGTTCATTGTTTTGGTTTTGCTATTGCTATATCTCGGTTCATTGAAACCGAAAGGATACCCACCAGGTGATTGGCATAATTATTATATGGTACATTGTACCTATACAGTATTTATATGGATAAAATTTATCATGACTAGGACCAAAGTGGTGGCCGATTCTTGGGTGTGCATTTGAAGTCGCGCGTATTCGGAAGAAAACTGGATATCTTCATAAAACTTGTACAATGCTTGCCGAAAAGTATGGACCAATTATTGGTATAAAGATTGGTAAGGATCGTATCGTCGTTCTGAATAGTTTCGAAAGTATGAAAGCTATGCTAATGAATGAGGAATGCGATGGACGACCCATTGGACCAGTATATGAAGCGCGAACATTCGGGCAAAGACTAGGTGAATTTTTGTGGCAAATTTATCATTATGTCGGCACATTAGATGTATCAATGATTGTTTTATCCAAAGGTGTTTTGGTCACCGATGGAGCTACGTGGATTGAACAGCGCCGTTTTGTATTGCGGCATTTGCGTAATTTTGGCTATGGAAAGAATAATATGGCAGAAATGATCGAGGAAGAAACACAATATTTAGTGGCTAATTTGATGAAGCACTTTGAAAAACCTGTATATATAGATGAAGACATATTTGCGGTTAACAATAACATAAAAAACGATGGTCAAATATACCGACTCAGTCATCAATATTCCAAGAATAAGAATGGGCAAAATTGGGATTTTGATACAAATATTTCAGCTTCGAATAAGTCGCCAAACTATATGAAAATTGAAGATTTGTATATGAAGGCAGAAGATTATGATGAAGTGAGAAATGCGGCTAAATCAACGCAAATGATTGTTCAAATGGACGAAGTATTTGGTGTCCCAATTCTTAATACACTTTGGAGGATGATGGCAGGAAAAAGATTCAATCAAGATGATAAACAGCTGAATCATCTGCAAAAAATTCTTACAACCATGATGAAAGAGGTGGACATGATTGGATGCTTGTTCGGTCACTTTCCTATTCTGAGATTCATCGCACCTGAAGCTTCTGGCTACAAAGTATTCATGGAAACCCATCGAGAACTGTGGGCATTTTTGAATGTAAAAGCATTTCACTGATAATCATTTATGAGTACGAATGAATTGGGTACATTGAATTTTTTTTTCCTTCCTCAGGAAGAACTTACTGACCATAAAAAAAGTTTCGATCCTGATGAACCAAAAGATCTCATGGACGCTTATTTACAAATTTTGAACTTGGAGTCTTATGATAAAACATTTTCAGGTATATCCGGAAAAATTTCTTCTAAAATAATACCAACTTAAGTAAAAAGTATCAGATGGTCTAACTGATAATTATTATTCCAGAGTCGCAGTTACTAGCAATTTGCGTGGACTTGTTCATGGCTGGTTCCGAAACTACAACAAAGGCTTTAAACTTTTGTTTTTTGTATTTGGTATTGTATCCAGACGTTCAGCAGCGAGCACAAGAAGAAATTGACCGTGTAATTGGTCGAGATCGTTTTCCAACATTGTCTGATCGTCCTCGGTATAAACTTTTATGAAATAGTTGCTACGAATCAATATGTAGTTGATGAATGCTCATGTATTATCCTTTCAGTATGCCGTACGTGAATGCCATCAGTTTGGAGTCAATAAGAATGTTCATGGGTAGGACTATGAATGTTCCTCATAGAGCCATACGAGATACGAATATTATGGGGCATCGAATACCAAAGGTATTTAATGATGGGATGATTTAAGGGCGATTCGAATATATTTCCATAGAATCACCACAATCTTAGAACTTTCATATTCATGATTACAAACAATTTTAAGCATAGATTTCACGAATCAAATATTTATGATGTTAATGTTAGTACCAGTCATTATTTTTCTTTTAAATAACAATTTTCATCACACGATTGATAGATTTGTATTTTGTACCATTTAGGACACAATGATCGTGGCTAATTTCAATAGACTTCTAATGGACGAATCTTGGGGTGATCCTGATGTATTTCGGCCTGAAAGATTCATCGACGCGAAGGGTAATATTTCACTGCCTGAACAGTACATGCCGTTTAGTATTGGTGAGTATAGTTTGGATCAATCTTTCATTTTCCCAATCTTAAAAGGAAGTTGTATAACATCAGTAATGATTTTCAATGTGAATCAATCTAATGTTACAGGTAAACATCATTGTATGGGTGAAGTGTTGGCGAAAAGTAATATTTTCTTATTCACTGCGGCGTTGCTACAGGTATTTACATTCTCAGAAGTATCTGCAGAAGAAAAACCGACAACAGAATATACTGATGGTGTAACTGCAAGTACACTTCCTTTCAGAGTTTTGATAACTAAACGGTCTTGATTAATTTATTCATATGGTCATTGAATGCAGTTGTAGCACTTTATTCAGTTTTCGAACATACTGTATCAGAGAGTATTGAGCTCCTTCGACATTCGACGTCTAGTCAGTATAGGCCATTAAAGAATTCGCAGCTAAGAAATGTTCGTTTATTCGGTGTTTTCAATTGATTCCTTGAATCAATAATTAGTATGAAATCAATCCGGAATTGAAATTTTGCAACTCTACATGACAATTTTTCAGTGTTGCAAAATAAAAATTTGGATATTACAGTTTTTCCTCATTCTTCAGTGATTATTTGTCCAGGTCCTTCATTCCCTTTTGAAATGTTTCATCATTTGCTGTGTGATTGTTATAAAAAATACTATCGCTAAATTACTTTGGTGATCCAAAGAACAAAGTTTTCGATTCCAATCAATATGGACATTAATCAGTATTTCTGTGCAAGTTGGACTAATTATGTCTAACGTACGTAGTGAATATACATGCAACAATTTATGCAATGATATATGATATAAGATGAATGAAAATTCCGTTGATGAAAATTGATCATCATACATAATACGGTGCAGGCAATCAAATTTATTAAGCAAAAGAAATACATATGAATTTATAGATTGGAATATTTATTTTGGATGGAATCCTTTGGGATTTCAACTCATAATTACACAAAATATTCATGTATACGATATCTAAATCTTGCATATACACATACATTTGATTTACTATGCCTTGTAAACATAAAGTATTTATTTGGATGATAGCTTACATCTTAGTGCTGGTGTAAATAGATTGTTTCATGCATATTATCATAACTGTTATTATTAATGAAGAATGCCGCAAATACTTCAGAAATTGTTAGTTAAGTAGGCAGTGAAGAACTACCATTTCGATCTTTGGTAAGTCACCATATCTTATTTAAATATGCACCATACTCAGATTTTGTAATATAGATACGTTTTCAATATGATACGATCACAAGGCCGTGCCTTAGTTTCTCGCTGCCTCCCTTTGTTTTTCTTTGATCAATAAAATGTAATTCAGTCGCAACATCTCGAAAATGATTGGTAACATAAAAAAATTACAAACCAAGTGTTCAGAAATTAGAATTTAGACGCAAATAATCACAACTTACAACTTCGGAATTTTTCATCATAGCTGGGTTTATACCTCTCAATATATATATCTTGATGCTACATGTAATATAAATCTCAATAATGTATTAAAATAGCTTGATTATCCATGTTACATGGAATACTTTCCATTTCTTATATACTTTGTGATTAAAGTATCAATTATAATTCATTGAAAATGTATCAATGGTTTCTGTTCTTCTAGGATGTTGAAACTTCAATATAATACAGTGCATTATAGTTTTAGTTTCGTAATACTATGTCCACAACAGATCGCAATAATGATACAAAAAAAACCATAAAAAAAAGCTGCAGCTTGAAGTTGAATTAATATTTTTAGTATTTACATGAAATATCGCCGAAATAGGTCCTTCGAGAGCGAAAAAGAAAATAACTAAATGTTAACATCACATTAATTATGGTTATTTATATCTTTGATATTTAAAGTAAATAACGGTCGTTGAGTTTGTTCAAGTGGAGCCGCAAAACGCTTCGAAAATAAAAAATGAAAAATCTATATATTTATGTAAACTCCTTGCAATAGATTCGGAAATCTTCACAAGTAAACAATAAAAATATATATATATGATTATACTGTGAACAGCGAAATTCAGCTGGGGGGATTAATCCACCTGCCATTTCCATGGAATAACTTTGCTTTCTATTTCTAATAAAATATTTACGAAAAAATAGTTTTTCGCTCGGCAGGCACTTCGAGAAATTCATAACGTAAATTACTTTTTGTAATCACCGTGATCAGAGGCTTAGCGTATATCTAACTTAGATATTTACTTAGTGTACTTGGTAGCGATAGTATTTTCCACCACTTTTTAATTTTTGTTATCTAGTTTCATCCTCCACTATGTGAATTTCAGATAATATTGCCCAATTATCACTGTCACTATGTACGGTCATTCGAAGAGCAGCTACTTTACCGATATGCTTATCCACTTTTCCTTGAGCAATTCCAAAACTATCAAATTTACCAATAACGACATAGCCGTCTTCTGTAATATTATTATTATTATTTTTATTCATAGAATCCGAAAATACTGGAGCAACTTCGACAGTCGTATCATAAAATTTATCTGAAGGATGCTCCACATTTCCACTTCTGAATAAATATTTTTTTATGTATATTGGCCGCGAAAAATTTATTTGTAAATGGTCACCCGACTGAGGTAATAATCCCCAATAGAAGGTCTCACCTCGATACGCCCTTGCTAATGTATATCGTTTATATGGTTTAATTTGTGATTCCACTGTTGCGTCAGGATTTTCATGAGGATAATGCAATATTATTTTCCCGAACTTTTTATCCTAAAACAAATTCATATGGACAATGAAGTTACAGCTTTACATGGAGATATAACGATTCGGCAATATCATATTATATATTTACCTTCAATTTTTGTACTTTTCCTTTCAGTGATGAATGAGTACCAATATGCTGGAATAAAGAGGGTTCGTAATGACGCCATAACTCTGCCTTAGCTATTTTACAGTGTTTCTGAAAAGTTCGAAAGGATTTCAATGAAATAAATGTCTGAAGTATAATAAACACAATAATGGATATCATAAGGGATGTTACGTTATCATTATCCACACCGCAAACTTTTGTGGTAATCAGATTATCAAGGAGCCAATCGACCGGTTTGGAATTATAGAACATGAGAAAAAATTGGACCAACCAAGGTAGATCCACAGACTTGAATAGTTTACCTAAATTGGAGCACATATTAATAACAAATATCATGTAATTGAATTATATCGCTTGACTGAAACCAACATGTTAATTGAGCCAAAACCACATTGATATTTTCTTCTTCGAATGGCTTCAGTATTTGAAGTATTTTACATCTCGTTATATTATTGAAATCGTATCCAAAATAGGTCAAAACAATGGAATATGTTTATGCCAAAAGTGTGATTGAGGAACTACAGCATAAGCTGATAATCAAGAAACAAACAACCCGCTTTTTGGCTTTCATGTTGATTCCTACTTCCGTCAGGTCATTGAAGATAGTAAGTTCTTACAAAAATTTACCTATAAAACCGAGTTGACAGAAATCCAAAATGAACCAATCCTCTTTGAGACCAATTTTTTCCAAAGCATATAATTTCATGGTGGTAATAAAGTTTTTTTTCGCCAAAATGTCATCTTCGAGTTGAACGTAGAAAGTTCCTTTCGTTTGTGCATAAGACATTATGAATGCAAAATCTAAATTCTGTTTTGATCTCCATTTGACACGTTGGTGATCATCACCCAGTGTATTCCTCAATTGAGTTAGATTCGGATAGTATGAAGGCGATGGTGATATAACTTCAATAAGTCCAATTTCAGTTTCTACAGGGAAGTGCACTTCAATTTGTTTTGCGACGTAACTTACATACTCCAAATCAGTTTCGGCTACTAACACTACAATTAACGTGTCAGCAGCTTCTTCAGGACTCATTGAATCTAATAAATTCTTCATAGTTGCTAATAAATAACTTTGAACTTCTCGTTTTACTGTTGGAACACCAAGTACCATGCTTACACCGGTTTTACCTTTGCTTTGAAGGAACGCAGGTCTCAAACTATTCAAATCATTGAGCAGATACGGCAAAAATGTAAAAATAGATGGTAATTTTATATTAGTTATATTTGAGGTCCCATTGATTATCAAATATTGTAAATCCGGTGAAATATGAGCATTTTCAGTAAAGGTCAACAACTGATGAGACAGAAGGTTTAGTTCTTCCTGTGTACTAACATATTTTGCTTGTAGATTCTCCAATTTCGCTTGCAGTTCTGCAATTCCATTCTGTAACGCCGTCTCATCGTGTAAATCAGGTGTTGAGAGAAAATTGAGAACAGAACATGGCACCACCACAACCATCAATATTATCAGACATTTTTTTTTTATTGGTGATATCGTTATGATATGAGATACCATTTTTCCTTTCATCATTTCACATGATTGATATCAAGCTGCCCGACGTGACTCTCCCACAATATACAATTGAATTACAATTTGTACCTCGGATCATCAACATCTAAAAAAATATATGAAATTGATTAAGAATACTCTATTAGATGAATTTAAAAAAATTGATAAGGATCGTTATAATTTTCAATACTATTGATTATCACGGTAATTTTGCAATACAATAAAATTTATTATGATTAAATTTCGATCACATCGAAGATGGAAAAATATTTATTGTTCCACTACACTGCTGTCGTATGATTGAATATGTTTTTATCGTACAATATAATCATTACAATGGAATCAAACAGATGAATATCAAAACGCAACCATTGATTTGATAACAATTTCATGACAAAACATATATTGTAATGACAATTAGTGTGAAAAAATGTGTATCACGCTATTAGATGAATGCGACAATGATCTCTATGATTGTTGTTGATCAAATTTAGATTAGCGTGAATCAACAAATAATAATCGTAATGTAACACATACTTACTCGTGTGTAGTAGTATAAATTGGTCCTTTTTATTGATGACAAACAATTTTCGTTGTACATTCAGGTGAAATGTCGATCAGCCACAATTTTTATGAAAAAACAAAACAATTTGATAATTTGGGTTGATTTAAACTCGGTCAGGTCGGTCAAAGGGTAGTAAATATATTTGGCATGATACTCATCGTTTACAAATATTCGAGTATTATTATTCTTAGTGTATATATATATATATATGTGTGTACAGGTGTGGATGTATTATTGCAAATGAGACGTGAGTCGAGGATGGAAGGGGGATCGATTGTTGCGCCTTGTCACCCGTTCTATCCATGTGTCTGTTGAGAATATTTCTCCTGTATAGAATAGCGAATATACTGAGCACTCGTTGCTTCTAAATGTCAACGGCGATTGGTCCAATTGGATTGACTGACGCTTCTCATATTGTGCGCATTTTTGTCGCGAAATTTCAAAAGCGCGCAACAGCTATATTATATTTAGAAACTGAGAAATGCAACTAATGTTGTTCAGACGACTTGAATCAATGATTAGACCGAGTAAAACGTCGTTCCGTAATCTCTGAGCTGGCACACCCTACTGACCATCAACATATCAATAACTCCAATTGTACATATCTTCAGAACTATGGGCCTAGTGAAGAGTGAGCAACAATTACATATCATCGATTAGATAATTTTCCTCTCAGAAACTCAAAAGTTTCTTTAATCAATCCTTGAGAATAATACTCATACTGTTGAGGAAGAAATTATCACATTGATGGTAGATAACTATTACACAGTGTTTCATAAGGTATTTGTTTTTTTCCTTAACTTCCAGACTTTAGTGGAAATTGAGATGAAAATAATAAATGATATATATTGATCGAAGTGTTATATTGTCATGTTCACTGTTTCTTATAATTCGTTTCAATATTGACCCAAGTTGTCAATTGATTTTCAAATGCGAGATAATCGAATAGTAATCAAAGTTATCGAATTAGGTAGAAAGGTATAGTTAACAATATTAGCATTCTGCAAATAACGTTCGAATCATATCAGTATATGAGTATAAATCTATATTTTTGAGAATAGGTCACAAACATTTGGATTAGGCATATAATAAGTCATACATATGACTTATACATATGTGCATTCATATATATATGTAGCACAAACTGAATGAGATTTCAAAAAACCTGGGAGGTTGATATGATTTGGATCTATGTAGGTCTTTATAGACATTAATGGATCTAGGATTCAATTGAATTCTTAAGAATTCTTGAGAATTAAGAGTGAGCTGTGAGTTTTCTTGGATTTTCATAATGGAATTTATGTGGTTCAGACCAATTTTCCTCGGACAGGGTCCAGAAGAAACTGAGATGAGTATATGAAGAGTATGTGTTCTTTCAATGAGAACATAATATGTTTTAATATGATTTATTCAATGTCTTCAAGGTATTAGAGATAATAATGATAAACCTAATGTTGCATAGATAATTCTTTATAGGTTTACAGAAGACTATTCCTCCAATCGTGCGAGGAAGGAATCACCAAAGTATGCATTTATCACTGGGATTCATTTTCGACTCAACAGGACAATTAAAATCCTTGGCGAATTCAGGCTGATTTCGGAACGAACCAAGAATTTGGAACTTGAATGGACTATACTCATCTTCGGCCATCTTCTCTCGAAAATACTTTGATCGATATTTAGAGCATAATGAGTTCGCGGCGCTGATCCAAAACATTTGTTGGGGGCTGAACTCCAATCCAGGAAGACTCTTTTCCGTTCCGTGTTCTTTCAACCATTCCGTATAGGCTAAATAAGCAATTCTGAAACCGTTGTTGTCAGCTACATTTTCGCGCTGTGTTTTGGAACCGTTGATCTGAAAATACATAGAAAGCAGTAAAAAAAAGGTTTCTACTATATGTGGATAATTCACAACTTACCCGTTCTCCAATTCCCGAAATCGTGAAATTACTATATTGATCAATGATGCATTGAACTTTATGGTGATATTTCTCATTCGTATCCGATGTCGTCCAACTATCAAGATTTTCAGATTCATTCATATCGCGATGCTCATAATCAAGGGCATGTGTAACCTCATGGCCAATGATCGAACCAATAGTTGCGTAATTTATGTACTTAGGTCGACTATCGTTGAAGAATACGCCTTGAAGAATGCCAGCTGGAATTTCTGAAAATAAGATTTATTTATTATCTGTTGTATCCATGAGTTACCCATCTTTCGTTATAGGATGGGAGAGAATTCACAAGAACATACGGATACTATTTGATGTTGGATAATAGAAAGCGTTTGTAGACAGTGTCGATTCAGCATTAATCCAATCATTTCCATCATTCGCTTCTCGGAATCCACAATAGCGTTCACCTAAGTCGTAACGTCTTAACGTTAAGCTGTTCTCAAAAAAATCTTCATCATCCAATTCCAGCTTCCTATAGGCTTCTTCTAACAAAGTATCATTAAATAGTTCATCAAGGTAACCAACATAGAGTGAGATATTACTAATCTTTTTCAGAGCATTTCTTTTTGTTTCGTCATCCATCCAGTCAACCTGAAATCAGAATGTCCAATAATAAATAGAGAAAATTCCTAGTTTTTATTTTGTCTAATTATCATTCAGCACTTATACCATTTCTATCATATGTTTAAACTGATTTATGATCCGAGTAATAATTTCCATAACTTCATCTGTCCTAGCTTCATGAATATATCTCTTAGCGTACATTGCCTGAATGGGTACATATTTTATGAATTCTTCAATACACATCTTCCATCGTGGTTTAGATTTGATAGCACCTGTTGATTCCATTCTATATTGGAACAGTCGTTCTACCACTTGTTTGTTGAGATATACAGCTGAATCTTTGACTGCCCGCCACATTACGTAATTAGCCTGAACTCTTTTCGAGGTCACATTCATAAGTTTTACAAACTCTGATATGAATTCGGGGACCAACACATCAATTGTTTCGTTTTCATCGATCGTGATATGAGGCTCAACAATAGAATTGATGTATTTTTTCCACGCAATGCTCGGATATTCTTCGGATAATTTAGCCACCGTCACAGGATTATAATACAGAGTCTTATTGGTAAGTTCTGAGTCCGTCAACGTGAGCTCCACATAATGCAAAAACAAATTTAGTAGGTATAATTGAATTTTATCGCGTTTCATAATTACCTTGGACAGCGCTACTTCGAAGTCGAAAGATTCTCTGAGTTCAACAATTGTCTCGTTTCTTGAGGTACCGAGCATCACTGCGATGTCTACCATAAGTCGGAAGTATGCCTCCATGTTTGCATTACTCTTTTTCGCTGTCAATTCGTCTCGTGAGAATGTCAACAATGGCTGACTAAGCTAGGAAAGAAAGTTATTGTCAAAAAATTGATCGCCCCACCATTATATTTTGCAGAGGTAAGTCTATACCTGTAAAACTTTGTTGGTATCACCCAAGTCCATAGTAACGTCTAAACTCAAAAGATAATTTATCGGATAACCGACTTCACGAAATTTATGAATCGATTCGATCCAATCAAAACCATCCTCATCCCAATGTTGGCCTTCTAAAATCGGCCATCCTCCTAGGTTCTCCAATTTTCTTTGAAAAGGCTCTAAAGCCCGTTCCTCAATCGCCGCTTGTAAAACAAATTGATTTTTCAACTTTTTTGAGATGACCACTCTGACTTACTAAGATTAAATATCGACTGTGATATAATCACCTTCATTCATACAGGATTTGTAGAGATTCTTCATATTTTTTATATATTTGGGATTTGTCGAACTTGGTTCTTTGATTATATTCCACATCCGTCGCGCGATCTCATCATCGAGTAAACTGAAATAATCTACGTTACCCTCATCATCGGGTATACTAGTTTTTTCAAGAAACCCACCACATGAAAATTGGTAGAAATCATCGCAAGGATTAACACTATTGTCCATGTTCTTGAGAATCAGAGTAGCTGGAAATATCAGATGAAGAAATCCTGTTAGTTAAATAAAACAATATACATTTCATTACATTGCGAGACCGTGTGGATTACCTGAGTCATTGCAAGCTACTGTATTGCAAATATTATCCGGTTCCCCAAGAATCTGAGGTAGTTGTCCTGAAAGTGCCACAACAGCAATATTACATTTGAAAGATTTACGCAGAAATTATTTCTTTGAAATAAGTCATTATGTGACACTTAAAGAATACATGTTATGCTACTTCATGAAAAACATACTCTCATATTAGCGAAATAGTATGAATTTCATAAATCTAAATTTACCATTATTCATTTTGATATTAGATTGGAGTGCTGCTACGACCATCAAATAATGAACAGTAACAAATGAATTCATGATCACAGCAAATGATGATCATGTAAGATAAGATGAATTCTGTTTTTTTTTTTCCCTCAAATAAATAGCGCTTATTGAATAAAACTTTTTGAATAAGTAGACAAACTTATATATTATTCTGATGAAGAATGTTTCAATGTGGCCGATTCACCAACCACTAAACAATGAGTAAAAGATAAGATATGTTTCATTTCCACATATATGGATGATGAAACAATGACGATAAACAACTGCACATAGCAATAATGGTCGGCTTACAGTCGTAACTGTTTTGGCTGATACGAATACATCGTATTATCGATATTGCACATTTACATGTTTCATTTTGTGACCATTTTTTAAATATAACTAAGCGTATAACGTAAATTATCGCAGACATTGATTTTACATAAATTCGTACAATTCTAGATATTGGTTGACTTTACCATTTTCAAAGAGGGTGTTTACGTAGGTTCCAGAATAATCTCTAGGCAAGTTTAAGGAAATTCAACAAATAATAAATAAATATGCTTTCAATCATCTTGTATAATTAAGAATGATTGGAGTGGCTGCTAGAAAATTGGTGATGATGCATTAGGTTGATCCAAAATAGCAAGAATCATGTAACATACCAGATCGAAATTGGTTCTGCAGAGCTTCTTCATGATAGTGTATAGACATCGAGATCCAGTGTGCTCCATGAGATTGCACTTGTAATATACACCGCAAGGAATTGATGAAAAGTAGGAGTGCATACATCTGCATTCATAGACGTTTTATTGCGAAGAAGGTGCCTGTTCATTCCTCCAACTGCCCAACCGAAATGTTGTTATCATCATACCCATCTTTTGGGTTGAAGTCTAGAGTATGAGTCTCGATATGGTCATTTCCACTAATCACCCAACTAGTTTAAATGAAAAAATAAAAATGGCACATAAAGCTCAGAGAAGGTTCACAGGAATTCAGTAAAAAATAAATAAAATAATAATCAAGTACCCAGTGCTTTCAGTCCACAAGGGACAATACTCTAATTCCTACAAATATTTTCGAACTCTTCGTTGGTATTCTCTGAACGAAAGTGTCACTAATCTTTCAAGTAACACTGGTAACATATTTATCTTCGGGTACTACAGTGTAAGTTGGTTTTTCGTACTCAGCATGGCTTTCTATCAAAACTGAAAAGTAATCATTCTATATACGACATACGCGCTCTCAAACAATCATTATCCAATGTCATGGAAGAATGATCAGGATTTGTGGAAAGCCGAAAAGTGATTTGTTTCGTCAGAATATTAATAAAGAAAAACCATGCATGAAAATACTCCTGTGTGTCACTGATACTATCGATAGAATACCTTCAAGTTTTGAAGGAAAACTGTATTCACCATATCCTTCATCTAGATTACTAATCATTACATATTATAAGAGCGATTTAGAGTTCTTGTGTTTTAACTTGATTTTACATATAGGATTCTCGATTAATTTATCAGAGTGACTTTTTTCCTAGTCTCAAGAATAGTATCAAAAAAGATGACTTGAGTTCCCAATATTTTTCCGATCAACATTATGACCCATCAAAGTTAATGACAGTAATTCTGCGATCGATTCAACACGCGGTTTGTTTTTGTGAAAGGCTATCAAGATCGCGGCGATGGACTTCTTCCGTGACCTTTTATGCACTTCTAATATATCACAACTGCATAATCCAATATAATCACACCGCGTGTATTCACCTGTGAATTACCTGTGGGACATGTTTTCTATTTGCATAAACTCAATAGATAATTTGTTTCCCGCTCCTTACAATTCATCAATGATAAATTGTAAATCATGTGTACATATAAATATTGAAGAAAAAAACACAATTTACTCTCACGTCCATGTAATCACTCATCATAGTAAATATGTACATATTGATTTATTAATTGATTTATATCTTAATATGAATGCGAAACAAGAAAAAAATATTCTGCATCATCGACATTAACGAAACAAACAAAAAAAAGATGAGATGTATCAGTACGAGAGCTGCTGGTAACGTCGGGAAAACAAGAATTTCAGGTAGGCTAGTTTTTGGGTATGCTATTTCTCTCACTCTCCCTGAAATCATACAGGCTAGCTGGCTGGCAGTATAGGTTGCGTCCATCAGTGCGCATCGTACCTGTACAGGTAAAATATTGATTTTTTAAATAATTTTATCAGTATTTTATTTTTAATTTTTACCTTTAATAATAATGTCGGCAACCAATCATGGCAATTGCTCTCCAACAAACCAGATAAAATCATATTTATTGTCGTTTATGGTCCAACCGGGAGCTTGAGGTGATAGAGATGTCGGGTGTTTTAAATGAGCATTTCTCCAAAACTTTGTGACGTAACAAACTCGTAGTAAATGTTGATACAATTCAGCTTTACATGGTGGTGGGCTTGATGAGTCAAAATTTCGGAATCTTTTCCCAAAATTATCGTCTGATTTTTTTGACCGGTAAGCGTTTGAAAAGTATCTTAATCCGCAAACATCGAGAACATGGGAGATCAAAGCAGCTCTAATACTGTGGCTTTTTGTCCAGCGTTGACGTGCAGCTATCGAATTTGTAAAATGTGCAATACCGCTGAGACGTTTAGCTGCATCAGCATCTATATATATAGTCTGTTCCAGCGCAAGATCTATCGGTATTCTCGAAAAAGGTTGATCAGTTCTTTTCATTCCAAAACATTTAGATTTAGAGTCTTCTTCAAGTCCGAGATGTGTTTCGTCAACATTCTTCAAATTGTCGTAATATTTAACTCACCGTCGAGCGTAGTTTGGATGATTAACAATAAAAAATAAATATGTGATTCTTGGATTTATATACTTCAACATTTAAAAATCACCCATGTATATGCTCCTTGATAAAATGATGTAATAATTAACCAGTTGGATGTATGTCATGTAGAACTGAGCAGTTTTACCATGATCACCTTGCCTTGTTTTTCCACGAATTTTTGGTACGAAGAGAGCGGTCGGGCCAATACCTGATTCGGTAATAATTCAGCAGTCGTAGTTGAATGGGATACCTCAAGATTTTAATATTGTAAAAGATCATCAAACATTTGCTCTTTTACAGAATTAGATTCAACTTCTTTTGCTTTCAAGTATTGATCGAAATGCAATATTTGCAAACCTAACAGCCATCAACGGATGCAGACGTTTACAACGATTAAAATGTTTGCCTTCAATGATTTCGTTCACCCGTTCACCCGTCCCGAGCCTGATGCTATAATCTTACTTTCAACCATCATATGTGATAATCCATACTCATTGATAAATATTCCAATCGCTTAAAAAATGCCATCATTAAATGAAATGAGCCAAGATGCATGAAGAGATTATCAAATTTTGGGGCTTCTGTTTCCTGAATTTTGAGGGCTATTTTAGCAATGGCCAAATGATATTTGGACATATTTTTGGTTACATTCTGCATCAACTTTTTGAGCCTGTTTCATTGTCAACTTCACTACTGATGCCTCTGTTGGTGACAAATTGATTGGAGTTAGGTAGGATACTTTTTGTTTCGGAGTATTATCCTTTATAATTCTACAATTAAATCCTGTCCACATTGGAGTATTTAATACATGGAAAAAGAGTGAAGCCATATGTAATAAATCAATAGTTTGTACGAAAGAAAGAGTACTCGGAATAGATTGCTCCATGTTCTCAACAGGTGTTAATGGTTGTAACATTTGCAATCGAGCAGGAAACGGAACAAGTTAAGGAAGAATGGCTTCAAAGGTTCGTCTTCTTTTTGCTGGTGGTTGTAACATGTCGGACTCATTACTTCTAGAATCGATATCACTTTCATTAGAATGCTCATTATCAATATTTTGAAATATTATTTCTACGGTTTCTTTTCCATCAAGAGTATCAACGTATCGATCAAAGTTATCGAATGCTGCACCTGTGCATAATGATGATTTCCGAATAATGTTAGGTGGACTAATTTGAGAGCGATGTATAGATGAGTAGGTAGCTTCAGTTTCCAGCTCCTCCAGTGTAGCATAGTTGCAGCAATGTCCAAAACGATTAAGAATGTCGATAGTTCTTCTACTACTTGTAAGACTTTTAACAGTCATACCAAGAGTTATGTGTTTTGATGGTTTAATAGTACCATTAGTCACACAAAAAATAGTATCAGAGGCCATTGAGTTGCTTAATCGATTACAGTTTACACCATCTTTGCGACGAATATCTTTGCCTCCAATCAAAACTTTGAAAAATCGATCTAATTTTTCAGGAATCGTACATTCACCAGTGACTAAATCACCTGGCTTGATTTTTGATGGTAATTTTAATTTATCCATTTTCAAAATGGTGTTCCGCAGGACTAATGCAACTTTATCAATAAGGTCATTTTCCTCGAGTCTCGTCAAATCATCATCTTCTAATAAACTACAGTCTTTATGCATGATAACTTTTTTTTTATTTTTTGAACTGATTTTGATCGATTTTTTGAATTGTTTCAATATTTTCTCTTCAAGACAATGATTTGTCATTAAATTTACATTTGACTGAGACTGAAGCTTTAATTCATCATTGTACGTGTCACAAAGAGAAGATAACAGCAAATAGTTTTTCTTTTTGATAACTACTTCCTTTATCAATGATATAATTTGATTGAAAATGCACTGGTGGATACTCCGATCGTCATGCCAGGGAGTCGGTGGATTATCAACAATAACTCTATTATAATCATATAAATACCTTAATTCACACGAATGATGATAAAAAATAGTTTCACTTTTTGACTCTAAATTTTCTATTTTTTCTAGTAACTCTTGATTATTTAATTTTGTCATCCACTCTGCTATTCTTTTATAAATTTTTGCATCATTTAAGGAGTGTAAAGTTTGTTGTTTACCTTTTGATTGCTTGTGATCTTTTCCACAGAAAAAACAAACTCGTTTGACGTTTGAATTTATCTTTATACTGTCCACGCAGTCAGAATCAATAATTCCATTAATAGTGTCAATTTCTTTGATATTATTAACTTGTGCATTTGAATTTGGGAAAGTATCATCTGGCACGGTTTTGCTAACATCTATTGCAGTGTTCAATGCCGGAATTGAACTAGATGTGCTGGGAAGATCTACTGTTGACGGGAAATCAATTTCATATAAACTACGATATTTTGCCATTACAGCTGTAAAATTGCTGTAACAATTTTTGTGATATCCATCAGTGTTATTAACTCGCTTTGGTAACTGTAGACTATCATATTTGAGTTTAAAATATACACGTATTTGTAAAACTTCTTTACACTTTTTCAATTTATTTTCTACAAAAGGTATTATTTTTCCATTTTTGCCTTTACAAAAAACACATTTTCTTCTATCACTAGCCATTGTAAGACAGTTTTGTTCAAGAACATGAAAAATAACAGCAACGAATACAACAGTGTGACTAAACTGACGCCATCTTGGCTACAAACAGCTGCGGTCGTCTATCTCGCTTGCGCAACTAGCGCGTGACTGTCTATACTCTTCTAACATGCCCAATCACTTTTAACCTTTAGAATAATTTTGAGTAAACAGTAAAAAATACTACGTACAGTATTTGATGCAATTCTTACGCAGTACTGCGTAACATCTAAATATTATTCGAACGGATGCATACAGACCTGTGATCCGTAAGTCATGAAAAAGAAATGAATTTCAAGATGATACATGACTGCGAACTTGTGCAAAATATAGTGATGTTTCATCATGGTTGGTTATGTTGGCGACATGTATCGATTATTCTATAAATTCTTCCGAACTGTTTAGCATATACGAGACATTACATTTCAGGTGAAAAGAAACGGTGAACCAATTCCCAGATGAATTGTAACTTGTAGAATCCGCATTGTTATTAGACCAATGCAGATGTCAGCGAGTTTTTCGATCGAACCTGCTTGCATCTTCCTTGTCTGAAGGTCTGACAACATGCAATGATGATAGGAATTGGGACTAAGCAATATTCGATGACGTTCCTCATGGTAAGAATACTTACTTAAGCATGTCTGATGGTTCGGTGATCAATCGTTTAACTATCTTCCGGAATGGCCCTTCTATGACCAGTGCAAGAATGAAGGCTATAGTGAAAGCGAGTAAAATATCGCAAACAATATCCCGACACTAAAAAGTATTCATGATGTTTTATATTTGATACGACGTGCATAACATTTCTGAAGAAATTCATATACAGGCGCATGACTTACAAGGTTGGCAGGCGAGAATGTTCTTGCAGTTCTCTGGAATCCAATTTCGTAACTCTGGTAAATATTATGTACCAGATATGCTCCATAAGTTAATTTACTGAGAGGCTGAGCCCAACGTGGTTTCAGGAGTTTATGGTAGAATTCTATAGAATGTCATCATAACACAAAATTATTGTTTGGGATTGGGATATAATAAAGGTAAATACCACTGAAAGCAGTAGGTGAAATTCGTTTTTGCCTCGTTTTTGTGTAAGGATATCACGAATAATAAACGAATTCATGAATAAATGTAACAAAAGACATCTGCTTAACGGTGAGCAGATATAGGATTTCTGGAAGAATATCTATGCAAAAACGTTACGTAAAAAACTGTAAACAGAAGCAAAACGGCACTTTATCGACTCCTCTATGATTCATTGCAATATTTTCGACTCTATCAGAGAGATATTCCCGTTTCGATTACAGTGATGAGTTGTCATACCTGATCCATCACTCACAGACAATTGAATAGTGACTGCAATCATACTCAGTGCCATGACGAGTTTGTGCAGAGTAGCATAGAGTGCAGTCTCGATAGGCGTCGGAATGTCATATGGATCATAGAATATCGAACCCATAGTCAAGAGTTTGATTGTCACTACAACTCCTATGATGATCAATGGGACACGTTTCAAGGACTGAAATGAGTCCAAATTTGAATTCGTTAACGGCAATCCAAATTTTGGATGGAGGTAGAGGAACTAATCAGATTTTTGAAGTACATCTGCATGACTATCAATCTACACGAAGTTATATTTCTCTATTGTAAATGAGAATAGTGATGGATAACCAAGGACACAGAACCGCAACTCACAATATTTTCCCACATACTCTCCCTGTTAAAAGTAATCTGAAAATGCCTCACCAGAATACTCCACTGAAATACATCGCAATCTGATGCGGTGTAGAGTGGGAAATGGTGTTTTGGATAATTCTTCAATGGGATGATTCTATAAAACTGAATGAGCTATTCTGTTTCATCAATTTCCTGATCAATCATATGTACAAAATATGATTAGTGATGAAACTGCAGAAATAATCGTGATTTATATGCGACATTTTCCCAAAGAAGTTGGGATGTAGTTAGTTGTGTACATAACTGACTTTGTGCATATTCATATATATGATAATCTATCAAAAAACAGGGAATGATTATGTAATCATATGCAGTCATATTTAATCATGGCAAATCTGTTATAGATATCTGATTCGTATTGTCGCTACGTTGCGATAGATATATTTTACCCAATCATGCGCGATCAATTTAGATCATCATTACTTATCTATATGTAAAATGTATAAGTTGGTTCTATGCAATTTTGCGTGTGTGAGCTATATCCTTGTTTTCTGCCTACATGCATGCACATATATGAGTGAAAAATACGAGCTGGCTCGTCGTTGTCACGCAGATTCGAGCCAGATCCTCGTTACTGGTCAATATGTCAGCAAAATCATACATATAAGCTCGTTTCTGGCAAATATGCAACATCTAAACTACCAAATTTCCAAAATGCACTAATAAATCCACGTATACAATGCAATATTTATTATTACAGCTACAGTCCACCTACGGCTTCTGACTATTGTACCCTAAACAAAAGAACTAATCGAATAACAACGTTAGTGAGTATGCAAACTTGATGGGTTTTGTGGGGGAATAATATTGAGAGTGCTGTGAGATATTGTGATTGGAAAGATCAGTAACCCGAACCAATGAATGTTGATGATTCAATGAAGAATATCACTTCGAAATTTCGAATGAACTAAGGCTTTTTCTGATCCACTTCTAAAAAACGTTCTCTTGTGATAATGTGAATTGAATATTTCCCTGATTTTTTTGGTGTAACTATACTGATTCGTTAGAGATCATGAGTGCTATCAGTAACGAATCATTCGCTCATACATATCCGATGCCAATTAATTCAACATCGAAAGGAAATAACGATGATTTTGAAAAATTCACGTTGCTAACCTCTGGTATACTCCATGGAGACAAACTGTGATCATAAATGATGGCACCCCCGAGAACTCCAACGAAATACGTACTGAGACGCTCATGTGTCTTTATGTAATGCTGCGTGAAGTACGAATCGTATTTCACGTCCTGCACACTTAATAGGGACAATATATAAACAATTGAAGATTGCATTCTAGTTATTATTTTCCAGAAATGATAATAATGGTTATGATACTCACCTAATGAACGCCCTGTATATTGGTGCAACATTCCTAAAATACGAAAGGTAGAACGAAACTGAGGATCCTCCAATTATGATTGCAATCAGGAATGGATAACCAATCCTTCGTGGCATCTTCCAAAAGAAATAAATCACGAACAATGCCATAATATATAGATGAAAGTCTACAGCAATGTACCAAAATTGAAACATACACTACAAAGTTGTCAATAAATATTTCAAGTTATTCAATGTTCATAGCCTATTGTTCGTATATCTTTCATCCGTTTGGACGATTGCAGCATACCAGTTTATCAGTGTTGACATAATTATTGATGTAAAGAATATTTGCCCACCAATTATTTGCACAATTGCTCGAATCTGAACCAATTTTGGATTCCCAATAGGGGCCAGAACCAAGATGAGGCAACATTAACGCTATGAAGAAGATCACAATCAAATACGATGGTGTACACCTGTGAAAAGAAATATTCTAAAAATTATCATTAACAACGTTGCACTTCGCTCACCTGATATAACGTATGAGAATAGCCGCAATGAAGTTTATTCTTTTCTTCTTATTCAATTCAACCAACATGTGGTAAGCAAATAACATTCCACCCATTGCAAAGAAATAATCGATGACCACCGGGCCGTTGTATACAATCATCATAGACGGTATCGTGACGGTCTATGGAGGAGTGAAGAAATAAAAACTAACTCGGACGCCATTATCATGTATGTAACCGCGAAAAATAAACCAAGTATGGCCATATACAAATGCTCTAATCTGGCAATGCATAGAAAATGTACAGATATAATCGTATATGTCTGCATATTGCCTTATATGGTATTATATGGTCATATATGGCCAATTTTCATTTACGAACAGGTATGTATGAACATATATGAGCATTAATTGTGAAATCTGCGTAAATCGAAAATATGTGGACCTAATTGGTTCATATGACCAAAAATGGCTTTGATCCAAGAAGTAAATATGGTTGAATGATTGCTGCGCAATGTAGTAACTTACATATTCCAACAATTCTGTGTTCACCGTGGGATTTGCTAAATATTGCAGCCATCTGTGACCCAATATAGAACAGCACGCGAACAGAGTTTTAAAAAAATCGAAACTGTCCAACCCAGGATGAGAGTTTCTGATCTCAGTAATACTTTTATAATTGCGTTTAACCGAGAAGCTTAAGATAATGTCCGCAATCAAAGATTTATTTCCACCTTTCTCAGAACTCTCCGTATCACGCCATGTTGCGATACCCACCAATGAAAACAGCCCGAAAATTATGTAACTGGAAACAGAAGTAATATTGAATGGGTGAATGGCCGTAAAAAGGGTAGAATTAATTAGTATTAATGAGTGGACTTTACCAGTAAACTTTCGCCCAGATTGAAAATTTCGCTGAATCTTCTTTGCTCTGACAGTTACCTTTAATTCCAGTCTCCACAATCAATTGTTGCTCGATACCAATTCTCCTCAATGATTCGTTCAAAGCTCTTTCAATATCAGATGCATGACAACCATCAGGTATGCAGAGCGCTAATTCCAGTGAATACCTTTTCATACGTCGAAAGTCCCCCTTTTCCTGTAGAAATAGAATTAGTCAGATCATGTTGATAGCGTCCCCCGCGTGAAAAAAATTGCGACGAAATTGGGAAAGCATAACAAATCGTGCCAGAAATGGCCGATTCTGACGCTAAATAACATATCCGCTGATGATATAGCGCAATATAAGATAATCTAACAGAATACGAGGAGTTATGGCAGGTTCTATGAAAAATGGCAGATTATACAATTTATGTAATTTCCTGAGATGTCGAAAAATGTTATTTTAGTACAGAAGATTACATACGCTAACAGATCCTGACCAATTTCCCTTAGAAATGTTATCTAATGTAATTGTTGGGTCAGGCCGAACGTATAATTTTCCGGAGAATTGTGACTAATTGTATCATGTATAAATAATTATTACCAATTAGCCTTCAGCCAAAATCGAGAAATTCTGGCGAATTCTTCCCGAGAATGGCATATTCTGCCATTCCTTCTCCCAACAGAAAAATTATTTCCGGCAAATTCCAACATCTCAGAAAAACTGCCCAGATATGAGCCATATGAACTCCTCTATGGATCATTGTCGTTACCTTGATTGCTTCCCATACTGATCCATTCATGTCAAAGTCAAAACCGGCAGGTCCAACGTGATCATTTGAAGTGTTTAGCTTTTGATATTTGACCGTTACTAAACAATATTTACCACCAATCGTTTCAGTACCTAATTCAGAAGGATACTTTTCACTTCTTGAGAATGTTTCATAACATTCATCAAAGTTGCCCAAGTTTCGTGTTTGGCCAGCTATTATTCCGTCGGGGTATTTGGTTGAAGAGTCGAACACTAGTGAAAATATATACATATTTCTATTTTATAATATATATTTATGAAATATAATTTACTTCCTTATGTAAGTATGAATCAAGAGAATGATGCATGCGTTTCGTCAGTCGTGGAATGGTAAATTTTTCTCTTCGATGATCTCCATTATCGCAACGCAAAAGAAATGATAATAAGACAAGATTTTCATTTTTTTTTAAGTTTTCAAATTTCGAATTGAAATAAACGTAAGTTTTTTGGGGTATTAAATGAACAAATAATCATAAAGTACAGTTGGTAGACCAAAATAATACTTTGGGGGCTGTTGGTACATACCAAATGCACTGTCAACGCCTTTACTTAGGAAATGATATTTGTGTTGAAAATTTGAGATTAGTGGGCTGCTTTCATTATTGGAATGGAAAGAAATGATTAATTTTCATTTTCATTTACGTTTTATCTTATCAAACACTATAAGAACCCATAATCCAATTATGGTGTTACGTTATCGAAGAATCCTCTTTACTCTGGATATCTAAACATTTTTCACGGTTTTCCTCCGATTTTCAGTTTTCCTATGTCATCTTGATCATAAAGTTTTGTGTACTAGAAAAATATAGCTTCATCATAAATGAATGTTGAACTTTTTTTAGCGATTCCGCATGAACGTAAAAAGATCGACCACCGATCCGAATCGCGGAAGAGTGTGAGGTTATGCTATATTTCCACATATTATAGCATATTTTGTGATATAAGGTGATTAAAAAGATTTATACTAGGGTAAAGTTGACTGTTCCGAGTGATAGACCTCGACTGACATCGCCCAAAGGCAGATAAGAATACTTGGATAATGGTAAGCATTTTTAAAAAATTGTCACTATATCTCTCATAAAGAAAAATCATTACCATATATTTTTATCATGATTTCGTCTCGTGCCTCCCACATTCAAGAATGTTATGATCATCATAATGGACTTTAGGAAGATAATGTTGATGGAGAAGAGAAGCAAGATGGGAATGATTCTAAAACTAAAATAATAATATAGAATTTACTCCGAACAGCCCATAGAGTCCCGCGATTCAATTCCTCCATATATTTTTGGGCTTGTCTCTTGCATTCTCCTTGCGGAAGTGTTGGTGAAGTAGCAAACAGTACTGGTAACAAAGGTATTCTCAGATACCATGGTGTCGTTTCGTCTTTGCCATTTTCTGTATTATTAGTCATCTTTGTCAGGAAATAATTTTTCGTCTTTGCACTTTTATTTTTGTAGTCGCCATACACTTTCGATTCGCAATAATCATTGTCATGTGGGCTAGTATCATGAAATGCTGTGGGTGTCCTTTCGGGGCTCATTGACTGAGAGGAAACAGTTTGCAGAAGCAAAATGTTGAAAATCAGTGGCCACTTATATGGCTGCCTCATCGTTCAAACGAAATATCAGCAATTCAATGTTGGATCATAAAATGCCAAATTTATTAATCGTTATTTTGGATAGCACTGGAAATTCAGTTCTGATTTTATTCTCGATTCACCAATTGGCAACAGAATTAAAATATAATATGACGAGTGGGTGACATTATTATGAATATTGATTGTCGAGTCAAAAAAATTTGGACTTATAACAGATGAATGCGAGATTTATCCTTTACTGTCGAGGAAAGATCGAGCTGGTGATATTCGTGCAGGTTCCAGATAAAATTCAAATGAAGTTTAAATGGATTTTCAATCAATTCCTGCGAGTAAAAACTTTTCCTACTATCGCAGGTCCATTGATTGATGTTTGCAAGTAAAAGATCGGAAATACAACTTGCCAAACTCATAGAGTGAGGTATCGACTCAGCTAAAATAATGCATCATAGATCTGTTACAGATCTAACCTGTACGGATCTAGCCCTTTTGGAAAAGAGTGTCACCGAAGACGAGGCCGAGCCGAAATCTGATGTGCCCGTATTCAGAATTTATCAGGAATCCATTAATCGTGTACGATAAATGACAATAGATCATGGTGCATTTTTACTTCGAACTAAAAATTCCATCTATCTGAAGTGTATCTGAAATCCGTACGAGTCCTCCAAGCCAGAAATCTGCCCCACTCAATAAAGGATTGATCTTGCATTTACCTTAGGTTCTATTTATTTTTATGGGGATTTCACGAGAAAAACGTCAGAAACTCCTATCACGTGTTGATGGGAAGTTCGATTGAACGTTACAACTGCACATACGCATGTCAAATGAAGAGAGTGACGTTGGAGAAGTTCGATGCACATTCAACTTAATACTTTTAGTCACAGACTTAGCAATTTGCTTTGCTTTGATTGGCGTTGATGTTCTCACTGACTCTCCGAGCAATGTAGTCACCTTTATATGTTGTGTCATCAGCTTTGTCATCTACGAGTTCTTGCTCCTTGGTCATTCCGACGTTGTTGAATGAGTAATCGACTAATAAACGTTAATTTTAATAGATCTTGAATTAGAAAATTTGATTGATCAAATTCAAATTTTTCATTGAGTATATGTGTCGATGATTAGGGGAATATACTACTGGGTCATGGTACAGAAAGGAAGCATTTCTTCATGGATTTTTTTCTAGAGGAACTCGTCATTTGAGAATCAGCTTTCGATTTCATATCACAAAACATGCTCCCATATATAATCAGCTATTATTATCACCGCCTACCAAAAAATACGATGAAAATTCGAATTTATTATCCGAATGAATCCACATCTAGTCCCGGAGGCATGGGAACCAATGTGTTGTCTCCCAATATGTTGATATGAAATTCAATTGCATAGTTCTAAAAGTACCTATCCGTAAAATCTATGAGAAAAAACATTTGGCCTTCAAAAATGTCTAATCCCAGTTTTCCTGCAACAAAAACTTGAAGGCGACCAGGAGCTGCAATAATATATGCACAGTAGAGGTATTTGAATTTCACTAATGCCCCGAGGATATCAATGCGCAGTTGGTTCATATAAATTGCGATTATCAATGCAATAATGCGTATTTTTTTCAAAGCTTGGCACATTACGATGGGAAAAAAAAATTCATAAATTCATGAATCTCAAAATGTCATCTACATAATAGTACATCAGTTGATTAAAGGTGCAAATAATGACGAACACATGGTAGATACACCGATGTACATATAATTTTTTACATTAATGGATTCAATCTGTTGAGTGAACATAATTCTCTGCGATATTAATTTTTTTATCCGAGTGATCAATTCTTGTACTGCAAAATACGAAGAAACACTACCGAGTATATACAATACCGAGTAGCAAAATTTATGTCGTGACTCTCTAATACGTGAACGCAATGTGGTTAATACGTGCGATAATATGTGAACAATAGACGTATCCAGATTGGTTACATTTTTTGAGAGGAAAATGGTAACAGACAAGCTGGTGAACTTGTAACTCCTCCACAACTTCATATCTCAGTTTTTAAGTGAGTATATGACAAGATACATTTGTTCATGAAAGGTCACACTAAGCAGAGTTTTCCTGTCAGATTAATCTCGTCATTAATCGCACACAACTTTCCTCTCCATGCATACGTAACCACGCATGTTTATCGAAAACGAGTTTTTTTCTGATACATATGGGAATGTGCACTTGCCACAGACCAGAGTACATATAGGTGAGGTCGCCTCATTCCAAGGACAAGTTGCAATTATATAATTTGTTTTTCTGATACAAAGTATATGAATTAATTTGAAGGTTCAATTTACCATAGGAATGAGATTTGTAACAAGTGCATTTTTTATTTTCACTGTTTGAATATCGATAAATGGAGGATTCGCATGCTGTTCCATACTTGCATTTTATCAAGGTAGTCCCATCACATTAGCTATAGTCGAAAGATATCTTATTATTTGTAACACTGTAAATATTTAGATATCAGCCATATATGGTCAATGTAAATATTATTTTATTAGTATAACGAAAGTCGATGATTTTTGAAATGAGAGTCATGATCATTTATGGAATACTTTTTATTATGAGGTTTTTCGATCTCAATCTGATTTGACTTACATTATCTGATCGTCCATACTACTACACCAACTCATCAAGTAATTACTTTACTGAATTGATGATATTTATAGCAATTATTCGATAATCCTCAATTTTTTTTATTTAAAAATAATCCTTAGGGTTTTCTGAATATATCAAAATTTTTGTTGAAAATACATGTAATCGCGAAAACTAAACATTTATATCTTACATCTCTGTCGGAGCGACATTCTCATAAGCCGTATGTTAAATTTCGAAATTTTATTAATTATTTATCGTGATAAATAGTCGGTAATACACTCGAAAATTTTGCAGACTTCTCCTGCATATATTAAATAGTCCGATAAAAAATATCAAATTTTTATCTAATAATGAGGTTTGCGACCAGACTACCTTAAACAAAAATCTGGGCGATATTTCCTGAATTCAATGGAATTTTTCCAGTCTGCTTGGGCTTGAATCCACACATAGTTATTCTGTATACTGAAATTAATTTGGTGATACTTATGGAGAAATGTATGTGCTGTTGGAACTATTCATTGGGATGGATCTCTGGACGCATGTCGTTATACCTTGATTACCTCTCATACTAATCCATATGGGTCAGACTCCGAAATGGGATCCTCAACGTCATTATTTGAGGCGGTTAATTATTTATATACGACCTTCACCACATAATATCCACCGCCAATCATTTTTGTATATAATTTAGATGAGTAAAACTCGTTTATAATCTCTATTCAATAGCATTCATTGAAAAGTCTATGTTGTCGCGTTAGGGCCGCTTGCTATTCACTCTGAGCAATTGAGTAATGAATCCAACATGAATGAAAGAACAAGTTTTTTTCCCCTTTTTCAACCGAAAGTGAAGTCATCACTCTTGTTTACAACATATGTAAACATACGTTGAGTTGTAGAGCCACAATCTATGGTACTATGAAAATATGACCTTCAGGATTTGAATGGATCTGGTAAAATTCAATTTTATCTATTGCCTCAGCGTAATTAACTAATATTGTGTTGTTTCTAGCAAGTTGTTGATATTGTATTAGATAATGATAGCATAACATCTGATGCAATGATGAGTCGCGTGGAATTTTGGAATGAGGTGAATCTGATGATCTGATGGATCCGGCAACCCATTCGAATTAGAATAGTACTGGGGGAAAAAATAAATAATGGTCTGAAGAACGTATTGCGGGAAGCCTACAGAGTTTAGTATAATTCGCCAAGACATATCTGAGTCAGCACTATTTTTATTGTAGAAGGTATTCAGAATAACGAGGAGCTATGGAAACAGGAATACTTTTTTGTTGTTATGATCGATCACCATTTTCCCTTTCGCAGAAAAAAATTTTCACAATCCATTATTTTCTTATCTGTTTCTCTAAGACTGGCTATTAGTATGTCTATTAGAAAACTTCCGAAGGATGTCGGTTTCATCTTCGTATCTCCAGATTTTCTACTACTAACGTTGTCGGTCACTACTATTTGGAGGATAACAATGATATTTATATTCAGATTTTCCAACAAATCCTCCTGATAGATGGAAATCCTACATTGGATTTCATAATTTTTATTGGGAGATTTTATTTAATGTTAGCTTGGGAGGAATACTTGGTTTTTCATTTTCACACAATTACAGCTGAGGTTAAAGTTCTAGCTGAGAAAAAATCAGGAGAAAATCACACACATGTGGTATTCACTCATCTCATCAGCACAACTCATAGCACTCAAATAAAACAAAGACAAAGAAATGATAGAGATGAAAGTGTTCATTCGCGTTACCAACATACTGGAAAAACGTGACCTCATCAGATAGTTATCATGATATTTCTGATTCTTATAAATTTTCTTCAAAATTTACGTGGAAAATCAACGAATATTGCGAATTTGGGACCAAAAACGAGTGTTGCTGCTGTCTTTATATCAAACGATTATACGGGAAAGTGGTTTAAATCATTATCAAATACGCGTCATAGGACATATTTTTGGGGTCTAAAATATTGTTTCGTTATTCTCTTTTTTCAAATAATTTTATAGAAATTCGTTTCAAATATACAAATGAGCAATGGAAATTATCGAATAAAAGACCCAAAATCAGATTCGATAATTAGCAAGCAAAATGTGTGCTCAATTACCATCGTGATCTTTGGGTTTATCTCTTCGACATCGATGTATGTACAAAAAAACTCGATGATGATATACTATCTTATTGCACAAATAAATTCACATGTTAATCGGACTTTCCCATTGGAATTATGTTTTTCTCGTCCGCGAGTCTGAGGATTCAATTGAAGAACATATCATTAGAATACATAAAATGTTATTGTGTCACTCACTGTAACGTAAAACTATTCAATTCACTGACTTATCTCTGGCCGATCGTTTGGTGATTAATCGTTTTTCTATTCTTCTGAATGGTCCCTCTATAACTATTGCAAGAATTAACGAGAGGAGGAAGGAGAAAAACACATCTGGCACTAAGTCCCAAATCTGAAAGATTTCATAGAAATTATCATGTTCGATAACGAAAGTAAAAATCATAGCGCATTTGATATAATTACAACTTACCAGATTGTGCACTGAGAATGTTCTGGCGTTTCTTGCAACTCCGATATCATAGCTTTGATGAATATTATGTATGAGATATGCGCCATAAGTTAATCTGGCAACCGGTTGCGCCCAACGTGGTTTGAAAAACTTATGATGAAATTCTATAAAATATTATGAAATAAATGAAATTTCACGGCCTGTAACCGGAGTAGAAGTAATTGAAAAGAAATAATAATTATACCAAATTCATCACTGACAGATATGAGAATTACAATAGAAACTACAGCCATTGCAAATATAGGTCTGCTCAAACTCGCATAAATTGCAGTCTCCATGGGCGTTGGATTTATGTTCGGATCGTAGAATTTCAAACCCATACTCTGCGACTTGATACCTACTATAAACGCAAGTAGTACGAATGGTAAACGTCTCCAGGGCTATAATAAAAAAATATAAAAATGAATAATAATACAAGAGTAATATCAACAGACACTCTACGATGTTACGTCCTTGAAGTTTTTCTGGCCCTTACTAAGAATAATCATTATGAATGTACTTTTTCAATGTCTTTATCGGTTACGAAACAAGATTGGTGTGGCCCAATCAATCCTTGTACAAAGATCCCATGAGTGATCACATCTGTGATTGAATCAATGATTACGGAAGAATTCTACTTCTTTTTTAACAAACTGTCAATTGAATTATTCATAGAAGCTCTTATATTTTGTCAACGAATTGTAACAAATACGGTTGAATAATTTCAATTAAATTTACTTTTGGTATACTCCATGGAGATAAGCTGTGATCATAGATGATAGCACCTCCGAGAACTCCAACGAAATATGTGCCAAGCCGCTCATGCGTTTTTATGTAATGACTAGTGAAGTAAGGATCTTCCCTCACTTCATGCATGCTATATCAATAAGAAAAAATAATCAGGCATATTCATCAAAAGTTCCTTCACATTATCAAATAATCGTTGGATTGAAAATATTCAGTTCGGTGATGATACTTACTAGGGTAAGCCTATGAACATTGCTTGAACCCGGTAGAAATACGAGAGAAAGAAGGGAATTGAACATCCACCAAGTATAACAGCGATAAGAAATAGGTAACCGATCTTTCGAGGCATTTTCCAAAAGGAATAAATCACAAATAATGCGATAACGTATAGCTGATAGTCCACTGAAATGTACCACGATTGGAACATACACTGCAACATTAGAAACAAATTTTTTTTGCTCTTGAAATAGTGATAAATAATTTTTCTTCATGTTTCATTCTTTTTGATCATCACAATGTACCGATTTATCTGTGTTGACGTAGTTATTGATGTATAATAGATTCGTCCACCAATTCTCTGCGCAACTGCTGGACTCAAGGCCAATTTTGTATTCCCAATAGGGGCCTGAACCAAGATGCGGCAGTATTAATGCTATGAACATGATGACCACAAAGTATGATGGTGTGAATCTATTGAAGAAAATAATTCATTCAATATATCTAGACTATTTTCCAGCTTCATTGATTTTTCACGGTCATAACCTGAGATATCGAATTAAAATCGCTGCAACGAAATTTATTTTCTTCTTTTTATCCAGTTCAACCAACATGTAGTAAGTGAGCAATACTCCGCCAAATGCAAAAAAACCCTCGACGATTATCGGGCCATTGTACAAAAGAATTAAAGATGGTAATGTATAAGTCTGTAGAGTCATCAGAATATTAAATAATACAATCCAGAGAAGAAGATATTTATATACATATAGTTCATTCATTTGATCCGCTCACATATTCTAGGAACTCGGAATCGACCATCGGATTCGTATAATATTGCATCAATCTATGACCAAATATACTGCAGCACATGAAGAAAAAACGAAACAAATAGATACTATCCAGCCCTGCATGACTGTCAGTAATTTCTGTGATGCTTTTATAATTGCGCCGCGCCGAAAAACAAAGCAATAGATCCACTGCTAAAGATTTATTCCTGTCTTCTTTGGCACTCTTCGAAGTTACATCATACCAAGTACTCACGCCCACCATCAAAAAAAGTCCCAATATTATGTAACTAAAAAATAGCAAACAATCAAATAGAGGCATGATCAAGCGAAAATTCCAACAGTATATATATATATATATATAAATTATACCAATATATTTTTGCCCACGTCGAAAATTTAGGCGAATCTTTTCGGGCCTGACATTGGCCTTTTATTCCAGTCTTTATCAGTAAGTGTTGTTCAATACCAATTTTCTTCAAAGGTCCGTCTAGAGCTTCTTTGACATCTGATGCGCTGCAGGCATCAGGTACACAAAGTGCTAATTCTAACAAATATCTTCTAACACGTCGGTAGTCCCCACGTTCCTGTGGCATTAATATCGATAGTAAAATCATATTTACGATTTTTTTCATACCTCAACTTATTGTACATAAATTAAATAGAAGGGTGTCCTTGGCATTCAGAACTACCTGTGGATCTTTGTCGTTACCTTGATTGCCTCCCATACTGATCCATTTGGGTCAAATTCGAGAGTATAAGGTCCAATGTGATCATTTGAAATGTTTAGTCTTTGATATTCGACCTTCACTAAACAATATTTGCCACCAATCACCTCAGCATGTGGTTTAGATGAAGGTTTGTCGTCTCTACTCCCTATTCCATAGCATTCATCAAAATTTCCATAGTGTCGCGTATGGCCGGTTATTATTCCTTCTGGATATTTGGTCGATGAATCGAACACTGATAAAAATACAATTTTGTTTTTTTTTGTTTGTTAACTTTTGTTTATATTGAGATGTATTGAGATGAATAGAGTTGTATAGACAGTCATTGGTTTAGTGCTATTAACTGACTTTCGGAACATCAATTGTTCATTGTTTTGATGCAAATTAATATGTATTGCGGACAGAATCCTATTACATTCTTCGCATGGTCATGTTTTGAAATGGGTGTTATAAGATTTGAAAAACAGGTGAAAAGTCAAAATATTTTTCCCAACGTGTAAAAAAGTGATTCAAGTTCAGCATAGGGAATAATAAAAAAATGAATCTTACTACGAACAGCCCATAGAGTCCCACTTTTCAATTCTTCAAGATACTTTTTCACCTGCTGCTTACATTGTCCTGGCGGAAGCGTAGGTGAAGTAGCAAAAAGCACTGGTAATAAAGGTATTCTTAAATACCACGGTGTTGTTTCTACCCGGTCATTTGTAGTAGTATTCTTTTCTATCAATTGTGAAATGTTATCTGCTACTTGAAAATCACTGAGGTTTTTTATCTTATCTTCACAGCTTTCATTAACTCTTGATATACAAAAATCATCACTCTCTGAACAATTGCTACGGAAAGTTATTGATAAACGTTCTAAATTTGTTGAAAAAGAAGGAACTATTTGCGGAAAAATAACACTAAAACAGAAGTAAATATGATGTAAATGCTTCATTATTCTTCTGAAAGATCAATATTCTGACGTTAAGCAATTTGCGAGATACCCATTCGTTCTCGTTTACATTCACACTGGAAGAGTACACTCATTTTTCGAGACTTAAATAGAAGTAAACGAAAATGTTTTCAACCTTCGACCTGGCAGATTCATTGGTGGGCAGCACGACATTGTAGGGTTTACCAATCCCACTAGTCATTCTTCTACTGTACGCATGAAATTCCAAATGGATACATTCAAAACATCTCTGTGGGAGCGGGGATAAGATAAGAAATAGATACAATATGAAAAAACTCACAGCAAAGTATTTCCCAATCTCATGAATAGGGCTCGTAAAAACGATTCATTGGATCACCACCCCGATCAAACATACGTCAATGGTAATGATCTCACAACCGACGTGATACGCAGTTCATTTACATTAGGTAGAATCATGAATAGGGAAACATGAGTCGGTAATTTTAATTTACGAAGCTCCTAGATGAAATTTGAATATACATTTTTGATAATAATAGATGGACGAACGGAAATACCAATAATTTTTTTTTTAAAGCAGTAAAAAATATATACGTGGTTTGTTTGACATGCATTTTTAAATAAAAACACATATGTTTATGTGATAACTTATTGAAAGGAGAGAGAGGGATGGATGTACAATATGATTTATCACAATGTTATACATTATTTGACGAATAATACCTGATAGTCGGTATTATTCAATTGTTCTGGCGTCGCGCCATTTTTCTTTCCAATTTTCGTTGCTTCTTTTCGTCGATCCCAGGATGCTCCTCAGCCTCGGGGAAGAATCGGAGTGACAAAAATTTCACCCACAGCATATAAAAGGCACGTATCGGAGCCTAGTATTGATGGGAACAGGAATTGATTAATATGTGAGTATTGGATTAATACTTTCAATTGATTCAATAATTAACATTATAGTTGAATTTTCATTTACCAATAGCCAAAACAACCATATGTAATTCGATATCAGGGAAAGCACCTGGCATCCCGCAGTCAAGATGATCAAATCTTTCACATGTCTGAAAGGTAGAAAAAGATAGCGATATATACCATTATAAAAATGATGATAAAATATCGTCATCCCATGCATTCATACAGTGGAAGAATCAGAAAAGTATCATCCACGAGTTTGGAAAAACGGAGCATATCAGAATCAAACTCGATATTTGTCTGTTAATGGTGTAAAGAACGTCAGGGCATCACACTACCATATAATTTAACTCGTTCATGATATTGACACTACCACCATTGAAATGATGATTCAACTAAATGAGGCTTCAGGCTTCAACTGAGCCCAGCGTAAACATTCCTCTGGATATAATGAAGATGATGGATACTAAAGAACCGACTGAATTTCCTTGCGCATTCAGATCTATGAAGTTCTACACTCATCCCTTTTCCGAAACTATAAAATTTCTTCAATACTCCGAATTTCATCGGTGAAAAATATTTGCGTTATGGAATTCTCATTGAGTTCTATTTAAGATTAGTGATAGGAACCATATCGTTAAAGCTGCTTTTATGAAAGTACAGGAAGTTTCACCACGGAGAATTGCGAATAAGAATCAGTTAACGGTTTTGACTCATGTGAGTATATATGTAGATGCTCACTGCAATATATCTATTGGTTTGTGGAAAGTTTTCAAAAAGACGCGGCTCCAATTAATATATTCTCATAAACGCGGACTGCCCTCGCCATGATTCCTTTTGGGTTTCGAAAATCAGGTATGAATATTAAAAAAGTGATCCTGCGCTGTAATCATATCATTCACAATACTTTTTTTAAAAAGAGGAGAAGCAGATACTGTATTGACTGGAACAAATGATACTTGGCGATATATAATCGGAGTTTTTTTTTTTCTTGCAAATCTCCACGTCAGTCTACTCATCAGCATATCGATGGTAATCCATGTAGTGATATAAAACTCGACCGTTTGCAATGCGCTCTCAAAGATGATTTGACATGTACCAAATAAGGTTTACAGTCATCACTACTGCATCATGTTCGGGATGGCGCAGCAGAATGAAATTGCATAATATAACTATGGGTATCCTACCATACGCAAACACATGATTTAGCTCGCATTATTGTACCTAACTCGCTTCTTACATCTGAAGCTCCGTAGGGAGAAATGAACGGACATCAACTGAAAATTCCAGAACAAATAATTTCGAATTAATCAACAATCCTGTCACTACCACCTGAAAGAGAGTTGGTAGCAAAACAAGTTCATAAAGAGATTCGCTGAAATAATTTACCCACACAAAAAAGTAAATAAAAACCTCATGATATTCGCATGGTCTTTCATCACTATCAGAGCTATCGCAAAAAAAAACTAGAAATCCGTTGACTTGTTCAGCTCTTCTGGATAAATAGATATCTACCCCTAATCAACTTACTCAGCAATTCCACCTTCCATATTGAGATCGACACCAGATTTGAGTAACTGATCTGTATCACTGTACTCTGCTTTTGCTATGTAAGCCATGAATTGGTAACATGCTATGTATGTGATACCCGAGAGCAAAGTCAGCGTCTAAAACAATTTCAAAGAAAAAATCATGCAATTATAACGTAAATTATGACATAAAACTCTTTGCAATATTTGTGCATAATAAAACTCACTATTGTTAATGAAGTAAATTCGAAGAACACCATCATCACAGTAAGATATGCTCCAGCTGCACCAAAAACCATATTTCTATAAAAATTCAAAGTTGATGCATTTTCTTCAACAATTTGTTTGGAACCTCTTGTTCCAACTTTAGTACTTTTTGTTGGGGGCTAAATAATAATAATATTGTTAGTACAACGATAATTAAATTCCTGATTCCGAGGTTATGATATATTATTGTATGGAGTATTTTAAAGTAGTTACCGCCATTGTTGATTATTTAATATAAATATGTGAATGTATGATCAGGATGATAATCAGAACGGATGTCGTTGACTTCAATGAGACATGTCACCCTGATTTCGTATGATTTTCCACACACGTGGATGTTGACAAGGAGATTTTTTGCCGCCGATCATTTCCCTGTGTTCCATAACATCAATTAATGGTACCCAAAATTAATCAAAGATGCCAGCAGTAGTTAAATTCTAGATTAGGCAGGCTTAAGGTATCATAACAAACTGGGAGCGCAACAACGATGACGTTATACGTCTCTTCAGTCATTGAAAAAAGACACGTGTTACTTGCTCGCGTACAATCGACTCATTCAATTTGCCCGCGAATGTTCGAAGTCTTATTCAAATGCGACATTTCACATTTCGGAACTTTGGAGTGCACGAACTCCACATCACTGATGATTGCGACATTTTCATATGTATTGATTCATTTTCATCATATATTTACATATGTATATTATTTTTCATTTGATATAATAGCGCAGAAATTTCAATTTGTATTGCCATGTTTTGATGATGACCCAACGGTAGAGCTTTTGTATTTCGGTGTTTTTTTCGAGTTACCGCATTCGTGACTTCGCCATTTTTTTTATACTGAAAATTATTATTAAAAGGAAATGACTATGTCAGGGATTAGAGAACCGATATTTTTTGCACACACTTTAGTTTTGTATGATCCTTCTCAAATAAGTACATGAAAAATTCTTTATAATGAGTTTGGGAATGTTGACTTATGGAGATTTTGTGACAATGAATTTTCGAGACTGTATGGCGAATTTCTGAAAAATGGAGTTCATCATTGTTAAGATTATGACCATCATGAATTCATTCATTCGGTAGATCTCTTGATTTTTGATACTCTCTTGTAAATCAAAATGAATTCATAAAACCTTTAAAAATAAAAATTTGATTTCATCCAAATGATCTGAGTCCGGGCTATGACAAAAACTCTACTGTTATACCACTATTGAATTTTGTCTTTTGTTTAGATAAGCTATTACTGTTTAATTATGGGCTCATTGTCTACTACATTATCATCACACCTTAATTACTTTGACGATGATAACTTAAATGTTTTTGATATTTCCAAGCCGGATTCGCAGATCACTACGTTGAAACATCAAAAAAGATAATATCTTACCGAATGAAGACTAGTCTTCATTCAACGTACTTCTTCCACTAGAACTTAAATGCGTTCTCGTTATTGATTCCGTGTTCTCATCGACTTCCACACATAGTGTTCAAGTTTGGTCACAGGATGTACAACATTTCTCCTTTCTCATCTAATGTTTTTTTTTTTCTTACCATTTTATAAAAACTCCCCGAATTTTTTTGGTATTCATCATATAATCTATACATTTGTTTACATTAGATAAAAAAACTATTTACAATCGCAATACTCCAAGCTTGGCAGTTTTGTGTTCGTCGCCAATTCTTTCAGCCATTGTTTTGCCTGAATATGTCAAGTCGGAATAATAAACAGTCGCCAACCAATCAAATTTGAAAACTTCAGCTATCCGTTGACTGTAATTGGACGTAAAAACCCCAAACGCAAGTTCGGGGATGACTTTATTATCAATTTTAGTTTCCCTCAAACTTCGTGCTAATTCTAATGATGCTGCGACAACACCTTGGCCGATCCGATGGCCACAATAATCAGGATCCGTTCCAACGTAAAAGATCTCCATGGCTGCACGAGCATTATATTTCTGGTATATATCCACTCTGGACTCAACCTTGAGGAAAAACTTTGATAAGAGGTGTTTAATAACAAAATGTATATTGTGAGCAATGAAGCTCGTTTAATCAGACAATTGCCTGACATGCTCTGGGAAATTAATGGGCTTACGTCATCGAGGAACTCTATAAGATCAAGGGCTGAGCGTGGCTTTATTCTGTGTTTCATGATCCCGAGTAAAGGATCATTCCCCATACCGTCCGTGACCTTCCAAGTGAATAAATATAAACATTATTAATTTCCAACAGATATATTCCATATTATTAATACGCAAACATTCATTATTCAATAAGTCACTTCATAAATACTTTGGATAATTATTCTCGATTTTAATATTTGGACTCACATGCATTTTGTTGAACGAGACACCAACGACTTGTTCAGTATCTCTCCGTACAGCCACAATTGTGCAACCATCCTTGATCACTTCCTGAAATATTATCGTCATTGCTTCCGCAGCACCGTCTTCCTCGTAAAGCCCAATCCCTTGTGCAACATTCTCTTGACGCATCGACTTTTGTTGGACTTCGAGCGCCGACTCAAATTTATCTTCGGATAAAATTCGGAACTCAATAGTCCCATGAATGCCAGCTACGATACTCCCATACATGTCAATAGAATCGTTATTGTACTCGTTTTATCACGAAATGTACATATACCCGAGGGAATAATTCAAGAGAAAATGTAATTATTGAGTAACGTTTTGAAGAACAAGGCAGAGTTGCGTCTCAGAGCGCGCACAGTTACTCACTAAGCTCGAAGTTCCGAATTAGAATTCATGGATGCTGCGTTGAGACAGATAATCAACTAAGAGTTTAATTCAATTGCCTTCGTCGACACGACCGCACGGAATTTATTCAGAGCTGTAAACGATTTGTTATTTCAATTGTTGCCACTAGTAATGATGCCTGTTCTCGTTGGCCACTTACGTTCAGTGGCTTTGAATCCATAAATATTCCACATCGTAGAGTACGAATTCGTTACGATAAGATACGAAAGCCACACCGTTACATCATATGAATAAATACTTCCTATGAGTGGTATTATGAATTGAAAGATAGAGAAAGACTAATTTTTAGTATATTTACTTCGTGATTGCCAAATTTCGAAAGCATTGTAAGCGACGCCTTGTTTGTTGAAAGATCAAACTGCACTGTGTGTTTTGCGAGTGAGCAGTAACAGTGAACGAATAGGAAGTCATAAGAATGTTTCACTTCTTCGTTATATACGTTTTAACGAACTATTCATCGTCTGAATACGAAACTCTTATTCAATTTGTGACTTTGCCGATATATATACATATATACCAATTTATCAGATATTCGACTGGAAATATACTGTTAGTTCGGAGAAGGTTTATCAAATTTTCTCTTTGTCTTCCAAGGCATTCAAGGAACAAGAAAAAAGTAAATTTGAAAAATTTCTGTTTGGCCACTACTCATGACGCCGGTATAAATCATTGAGTTATCATGATAATAAATATGCGAAAAAAAAACAAATTTCAAGCCTATCAACTATTATGATATTGCCAAAGAACAAACACCTCATGTAGAAAAAACATGGTAAAAAGCATCCCTACTGAATCATGACATTCTATGGTCATCATCCTCAATATCGATATTGTGCTCATGGCACATGAAATCCTCGAAATTTGGTGCGATATTTCATGGAAAATCCGCAAGGGAAATAACAGAATCATTCTTGAATCATCTAAAAATCTTGTCCTCCCGATTTTATGATTGAAAAATTGATCATTGCAATGATGGAACATTATCGATTCAACCGTAATTTTGTTCGGAAATTATTCTGTACTAGCACCTAAAACGTTTAACGAAAAAACATCACCTTTTTACTTTCTCATATTGAGAACGACGAAGCATCGAGGAGAAGGTTGTGGTGCTGACGAGGTCTGATGATTCATTCTCAGTATTTTGTCTTTAATTATTAACTTTTGATGACTCTCAGGGTGCTTTTAGCCACTCAAACTATAAATATCGAAAAACATCGGTACTTCTGGAGGCCCAAATTATTTGATTTTGATTTGGATTTTCAATTCAAATAACATGCCTTCTGCGATTTTTATGATATTCATAGAATTCAACTTCAAGAGATCCAGTCCAAAAATTGAATTCGTTCTTTTTGTTTCTTTGCGTTTGTCGATTATTGGGATTATCGAGAGAACCATGTAAGCAGAACGATAAAATTCTTCTTGAAAGTTTTGGAGAAAACCATCTTTGGATTGATTATCTCTATAAATCCATGAATATAATATGCAAAATTCATTGTTTTGTCAGTTTCTTTTGATTACTCTTCGTTCGTTGACAATAACATTTTTTTCCAAGCAAATTTTTTGAATGACATATTCAAACACTACCATTTGGAAAAATAAGATTATTTTTTATTCCAACTTTGATAAAGTAACAACGTGATAATAGCATTTCACGAGAGATATGTGTATAATTAATTCAGTGCAAAATAACTCATGAGTTAAAATTATAACAGGTCAACATAATCCCATATGTATATTCATCTTTGATTGTCTCATCATCGACTAGAGGCTTCCTCTCGAATGGACAGATGAGAGTAATTTTGATTCATTGTGGTGAAGTATTACAAAATTATATCTTTATTCAACTTCAGCACAGCCTTTTAGCAACTAGTCTAGCGGTCTTATGTGTCGTCCCGATTCGTTCACTGTATTTTTGACCATCAAATATTAAATCCTCATAGTTGACTTCAGCGAGGGAATCAAAACCGAGTTTTTCAGCAATTTTCTGCGAGTAATTAGATGTCATTATGGCAGAAACAAGACTCGGTACGCAATCAAAATTGCCAATTGTTTCGCTATCATTGATTTCAACTGGCGTCTTCACAGACTTTCCCCGAAAGAGGTGTCGGCCAATTTCTAATGACGATGATACGAGTAGCTCGCCGATTCTCCGTTGTTTATATTCATCTAACGTGGCCAGGAACATCACTTCTAAAATACAGCCTACATTGTAGTGTTTAAAAAGATCTAACTTTGAATCAATCTTGATCATAAAATTCACAAGTTCCTTTGATGATTTGCGCTTGCAATTTTTGCTGAATAACTCAAAAGATCCGGGTTCATTCGGACACCCACGAATCTGGAATAGAAGAGAAAAGATTAGAGATATTCCACAATCTTCTAACCATGTCATTTTTATTCACCGAGTGCACGTAGGTCAAAAATTTTCAAATTTTATCGCGCTCCGAATATCTAAGTACATTTTCTGATTCCCGAGAAATATTTATTGCATTAAAAAATCATCGCTATACTAAAATCTTTTGATTTATTTGTAGAACCTTTTTTTTTCGAAACACTGAATTTAATATTCTCTCTTCTACAACTTTCAACTGTGAAAATCTATTCCGACTAATCTATTAAGCTTTTGTCCATCACTTCATAACTAGTTTATCTCATGAAATGTGAATATTCTCAGGTTAGATTGCATTGAATGCTGTATTGCATATGAAGAAAAAAAAAACATAATGTGTAATATTGGGTATATACTGAATATGAATAAATGAAAAAATTAATAAATAAATTAATATACCCTCATGCGCACCCGATAGGAATGCAGAAGTACGCACTAACTGCCGACCTAGTCAAGCATTATTGACCAAAATGAAGTAAAATACCTGAATTTTATTGAATGATACTCCTACAACTTTTCTCGTGCTGATATCAATCGCAACAACGCTCACTCCGTCCTGAGCAGCATCCGAACACAATTTTTCAAGCTCCTCAACGGCGCCCGGTTCACCGAACAAATCCACTGCTCGACATATGTTTTCATTTTTACAAAATGCTTCTCGATAAACATCTAATGCTCCTTGCAGAGTTTCAGTTGTGAGTGATTCAAACTCAATTGCGCCATCCTCAGTCGAGCCCCACGGCCGATACGATGGCATTCTCTTGCGGTTACTGCAATCATTAAAGTAGGTCGAATCATTGTTAGGCGATGGAAATGAATTGAATGCATAATCATCCATTTTTTACTCTTTTCTTCGTTCCGAATGATTTGTTGTTTTCGTTCTTTCACACGTAGAGAGTTTTGTTATCAATTTATGGATGATTATGTGCCGTTATTTCATAAACTTCGTGATATAGGCCGTCACGTTCAGTATATGAAAGGACAAATTGAAAAAGAAATGTCATTTTCGAGCATATTGGGTGATATATCAATTAAGACATTCATATGATTCACCCGATACTGTTTCGCGAGCAAAATTCTCTCTCTTGAGTTTTGATTTCGAAATGCATATAGTATTTATGAAATACTCTTTGCGATTAATTGGATATGAATAATCAGATCATCGAATACAACCTCGTGAATTAATACTATAAATATTCATATTATCAATTCACACCTCATATTTTATTTGCAGGCACTGATGTAGCGATGAAATAATACTTGAGGAAGTTCGTTGGTAAACTGAGCGTCTCCAGTTTGTGTGGAACTATGTCCCGCTGATGAAACTATATGTACACGTATTTCCCCCCGCCAAGCATACTATGTCGTTATATTGTCTGGATGACACTGCTGTCATTTTCAAACTTGATAAGATTATTGATTGATTCAACTGAAATGAATGCACATTTCAGAAGAGATATACATATATATTTTTATGCTTAAACTACTAATTATCATACTGGCATCACTCGAAAAAATCCCGCAGTATCTATTTTTCTTACTAATCATCATTCCAGTATCACGTGTTATACGTATATTTTTCTCTACATTTACAATACACCCAATGATTATCAGTGATGTGGTATCACGTGACTACGCAAGCGCAAAGTTGATCACGCGATAGATGAAAATAAACAATGACAAAATTAGACGGTTTCGCTCGTCAAATTTTGAATTTGATATTTTTTAATTTCCAATACAATTGAATTCCATGTATTCCGAAAGAAATGATCTTCATGTTGGTGCCATTGATGATACATGGAAATATTTGTGCAATTAATCTATGTACATGAAGCTATCACGGGGAAAACAAAAAATTGGTATACACAACATAATTTAATACATGACCTACATTTCATTGGTTATTTCTTCTGCTCATAAATTTGAGGACAGGCACATGAAGCATATGTTATTCCATATATTTAAACTTGTTATATATTATTGAAGTGTGAAAGAAAATATTGATAAAGATGAAGTAATCATTACTCACGTGTTATTTCAAAAACCTGGATTCAAATAAATGAAAGACAATCACAAATAATGACAAATGAACATAGTTGATGTTCCTCTATCATTAGCTTTTTGGATTCTATTTTACTGCATTATGCGTTCCATACGGTAGATCTGTATTCGATTTCTTTGTATGAATCTGAAACAATCCATAGGGAGGAAAAATGAAGAAAAAATTATGTAATCATGTGCAGTTAATTTTAATTTTAGGTACGGAGAAAAATTATCTTTGATGATAATAATACCTGTGTGCGACGGTAGATAATGTAAGCAATGCATTTTGTATGAAACCAATTATTATCATACGTTGGTTTTAACGAAATTTATTTTACCGCCGTCTTTCATGAAATTTCATTTCCCGTGGAATTAGTATTTTCAATGTGCAGAACCATGATGTGAACGATGTTATGCGGTTTTGTATTGGCAAAGATCAGTTCACCTTCACCATTCTTATAATCCAGTAAATTAATTTTCAAAACAGTATGCATCCCAAGTTTCTCGGCACTTCTCATTGAGTAATAAGAAGTGAAAACTCCAAAAACTAGACGAGTGTCTCGGATATGCCGTGCCAAAGCAATGCCAGCTTTCATGAGATCGCCCGATATTCCGATTCGGCGATGATTTTTATCAACAGCAATGGCATAAAATTCCATTCGCTTTTCATCATCACATCCAAAACAGAACTGGGCTTTTTCATTAAAATCCGATAAATATTTGAAATATTGATTCACCAATACTGATTTCGTATTATGATATGTAGAGAAATTCAGATCTCCATTTGATGTCCCTTTTAATTTTTTATTTTTGCTCAATGTTGTCTGGTTTAATCCGACAATTTTGTTTGATTCATTATGAATAGCAACAAGACACGGCGAGCTATTGAACGCTACTTTTGCAGTGTCATCCAATATTGTTTCAATCATTTTTCTCTCATCTTGAGTAATCTTAACACGTGAACACAGCGCATTGAACATCGTTTCTTCAAAATGAAAATTGTCGCGCAATACTTCCAGAACAGATGGTAAATCGTTGGGCGTTGCAACTCTGATTCTATAAGATGCCGATGATGTTGAGAACTTGCCATCCAGCGCCTCCATCCTAGAAATGAAAAAATTTGATTATGATACTCGGTAAAGTATCGCCGCACTGGTAATCATAATAACCCTACTCTTTATTACTTTTTTGGGGATAATTCTCTTCATTTCGCTACATGGCAAGATACATCTGATCAATCAAATCTTCACAACCGATATATTTTCCAACCCAATACTGATAACAGCGACACCTCTTCCAATTTCAAATTAAATTGATCTCAAATAAATTGAAGCGCTAAAATTTTTTCGGATACTTTGAATCTTTGCCCGGCAGCCAATACTCTCCTTATCCATTTAGATTGTTTTATTGGAATTTCAAGATCATTCAAAGTATTATCTTTCGTTTCTTTTATTTTTTCTTCGATATTACTGTATAAGATTCATTTTCTAACAGTTTCTGCCCGGTAACCAATTCTGATACACAGAAACATTATGAATATAATATCGTGGTTTAATTGTACCTTGTATAAGTTGTAAACAGAGTTATAGTGGTATAGTGAGGTTATGTTTGATTTTTCTATTTTCGAACGTGAAAAATTACGACTGCTCTGACTCTATTACTTGCAACAGAATTTTCGAATTTTTTACAAGTGAAGTTTAGTGTTACAAAAATAATAAATTTAACACAATTTACATGATAACTAAGTGTAAAATTCGTTTTCCTTGACTTTCATCTACTTTCACTTCACTGTTTCACAATGTGCACAGATAAATATGGCGGTGCGCATGCGCATAAAACTAGTGGCGGACTTCAAGTCATACAATGCATGATTTTTTTTATGAGAATTTGAGTATTAAATATTGGCAACCATGATATATCGTTCGACAAACTGTATATATCGATCGTATCGTTTTGTAAATTCCTCGAGAGAATATATAATGTTGCGTCAAAATCCCAGCATTACAGAAAGTTGTTGTTGATGTTTTCCAACATAATATTTATTGATACGTAATATATTTGTGTGATCGATTAATGAACGACAGCAATAAAAGCCATATTGAATATGACGACTGCATTATATTTAGAGCATTACTTGGACAGTGAGTATATTGGATTGATTCAAAGACACTTTCATGTGAAAAAAATGAGAAAAAGAAATGATCTTCACCGTAGAATGTAGATGCGGACCGATAAAACATTAGAAAAAATAGATGTTTCTATTATTATTGAATTGAATTAAGTTGAACATGATTCGATTTTTTTTTCCAGGTTTGGAACATCTTCCTATCGAATTGCAAAGAAATTTCACTCTGATGAGAGATTTGGATGCAAGAGCACAAGGATTAATGAAAGATATCGACAAACTTGCTGATGAATATTTGAAAAATGTCAAAAAAGAATCGCCCGAAAAAAGGAAAGAGAAGTTAATGCATATTCAAGGTTTATTCAATAAAGCAAAAGAGTATGGTGATGATAAAGTCCAATTGGCAATCCAAACTTATGAATTAGTTGATAAACATATACGTAGATTAGATTCAGATTTGGCGAGATTTGAGGCTGAAATACAAGATAAAGCATTAAGTAGTAATAGAGTACAAGAAGAAAGTGGCGCGAGTAAAAAAGGCAGGAAGAAATTGAAAGAGAAAGAAAAACGAAAGAAGGGTACAACTGGAGCAAGTAGCGAAGATGAATCGAAAAATGCGAGGAAAAAACAGAAAAAAGGTGGATCAGTTGTATCGGCGGCGACTACCGGCGCTGTTGGAAGTGGAGCGCAAACTGATACCAGTGCACTCGGCCATCCTGCTGATGTTTTAGACATGCCTGTTGATCCAAATGAACCAACATACTGTTTATGTCATCAAGTTTCGTATGGTGAAATGATAGGGTGTGACAATCCTGATGTAAGTATTAATTTCAAAGTGTATATCTCTATTCATTACCCAATTCTCCTAACAAATTCAGGTGAATTCCATTGAGAATCGTTTTTCTTCATGACATATTTCTGTTTAACAGTGTCCAATTGAATGGTTCCACTTTTCATGCGTTGGATTAACTACTAAACCTAAGGGCAAGTGGTATTGTCCAAAATGTACGCAAGATCGGAAAAAGAAATAAAATTTTGAGTATTAATGTGATTATAAGCAAAAAACGAAAAAAAAGGCGTAACATAAGTAACGGACTTACATTACTTTCATCGTTCATTTCGAAATGAAATTAGTTGTTTGTCGGTTGATATATAGGGAAATTAATTGAATAAATGAGACTGCATTTGCATTGCATTTAAGATGAATAAATATAGTGCAATCAATATTATGAAAAGTTATATTAAACATTGTGCGCATCAAGTAATTGAGCTTATTTGGTTTTTCTCTCATGCACAATTCATTTTTCATGTAATGCAAAAACAGTTTGTAAATTGGGGAATTGCAGAAAAAAAAAAATATGTTTTGAGAATCGGCCATACTGTTTATACTCCTTTTATATGCACTTTATCTCTAAGTATATATATTTAGTAATTTATTGATTTTATACGCCAGGACAACACGATTCGGGGGAAAAATAATAAAACTAAATGGAATTGTTTATGCTCAGTGATATTTGGCCGTTTTTTGAAGATCTGAAAATCAAACCACGTAGTAATAAAAAAAAAAAAAAAAAAAAAACGTTTCACTGTGAAGGGAAGTATTAACTTATACTCGAATATGGATTTATATCGCTCATATAAATGAGTTAATTGCTGTTTTTATATTTTATAAATGAAAAGAGAAACATTGTTAAACTTACAATTTCTCTATATCTGAAACATATAGATACAAATCTGATTAAAAAAAAATAAAGTAAACATTCATCTAGTTTTTTTTTCTTCTTTATTATGGAAGAGTTGTGTAAGAAATGAAAACGAATTTCTACCAAGCTTCACAATATAATCTTAAGTTTTACGAATAAAAAAATATAGATGACGATACACATTACTTAGAAAACTTTGCAATAAATTACTATACATCCCTTAATCGTAATTCCTATGATATTAAAAAAGTTAGATGGTATTTCGAAATTTCTCATGAAAATTATTTCATGATGGAGAGACTAGAACATTTCATTTCAACGAATATCCACGATGAACTCGGAGAAATTCTCCTCAAATTATCCCAGCTTGTCGATTGCAACATTGACTAGGTGGTACAGTCCAATTATACTGATAACTCATTCTGTTCCTTATTTCTGTTGCGCACAATGTTCCAGTAGACATAAAATAATCATGTATACTCTTCATATTTTCTGGTTCTTGTTTATGTGTAATGATATACCGATTCGAGCAACCTCTTGACCGATATTCTGTATCGAAACGTACATCATGTTTTCTTTCAACATTCGCCACAGGTGCTAACCACAAACCAACAGAAACATCTTCAGCATTGAATAATCTGCAATGCATAAATTGAATAGCGGTGAATGCATTAGAGGAAGTGCAAATCTCTAAATGTCATGATTAATTCAAATTTCAATTCCAAACCTCAATGAATCTGCATTAACTGCAATGAATTTAACGAGATTATAAGATAAAACATATCCACCGCCTACTGCATATGGTAAGTAATAATCACAAATGTTCCAATCAGGCTCTTTCCATGGTCCAGTTTTCTTCACTTGAGCTCTCCCATTGAAGAACCCCCAATACAGTTCTTTTCCTGTTTGCTTATTCTCCCATAAATCTAAATTTACCATAAGCTGATGTAAAAATACATAACTATCGTCGTCACACTTGAGTAAATAATCAAAGTCATATCTTTCAAAAACTGTTTGTAACGATTGCAAAACTTTTTTCGTCAAGACATTATACGAATCTTGTAATTTTGGTAGTAACAATAGGTCGTTATATTTTTGTTGCTCTGACTCTAAAGTTTCGTATTGTTCTGTTTGTATATCTAATGTTCCTATCGCGAATAAATGTTTGATATTTTCACTTTTTTCTGATATCCATGTTTTTCGTATTACATCACGATTCTTCATGTTGTCTGGACCAGTAAGAATGATCACAATCAATCGAAATTTCGATTTGTTAAATGAAATTTCATCCCTTTTTTCACATGACATTGTGATAAATAAATGGCAAAATAATAAGATTATAATCGCCATCATTATGGTGCAAATATTTGATTTAATTAATATTCTTGATGATAAAATGCGTCTTGTGTTGGAAAACATTTTTTTGTATCGTTTGAGTGTCTCTTATAAAATTTCAACTGAAATGTTAACAATCCTGGCGAATAACAGAGCCATATTCAGAATAATATTCAACTTTGACGTGCATATCAGCTGGCTTTACGGCGCTTTCAAGCTCAGTCAGAAAAACGTAACAGTACGTTAAGAAATAGATTGCACTGCCATTGCAATGTATGAAAATTGTGGCTGAAATATGTTCAAAGGCGATAGGAGGACATTTGAGAATTCCTTTCTGGAATTAGATAGTTTTTGAAATAATGGTGATTATTGAAGTATTGAGGTACAATGAGATTTATATTATGAGCGTTGAAAATGAATTACGGAAATTCTTTGAAATTCTTGAGGAATATTTGGAGATTCTAATTTAAAAGCAGCATTTAGAACGATCAAATATGAATCCTTTATGAATGCTTTCGAATGTGGAAAAATTTCAATTCATGAATCATAGTTTGTAAAAGACCCCTGATTCATGGAATAGCTCACATTTTACTGCCGTATTCTTGTACTTTTTAGCATTATTCACATCAATCGAATGTTATGGGGCGCGTTATTTAGACAAAAATAACAAGTGACGCCATCTCTACATCCTTGTCAATCCACAGAGCCAGATAAAAATTGTTTCTGTGTGTTGCCAATATTGGCGGTAAATTTCTGAAATTCCGAGCACTCACAACACTAATGAGAATCGGAAATTCAACAACAGCTCGTGAAATAAATGTGAAAATTAATGACTGATTTCTTCACATGTAATTGTCCATATTGATGCGAAGATGAATACATCTTTGAATTCAACGCACAAAGATGACGACGGTGAGAATTGTACGAATAGATTTCCGTTTATAAATTGATTTACCTCGTTGAATCTCATGATAATAATTCAAGTTGTGGCTTCGAGAGGTTAACTTTTATCAATATTCTGATGAATAATGAATTATTTACAGATGCTCAAGAAGATGAGGTTGCTTTGTTGAAACGTGAGATTCCAATTGTGCAAGAATTATTTGATGTTCACTATAAAGTTGGTGAGGGAACATTCAGTTCGGTATTTTTAGCTACTTTGAAGTCATCCAAAGGTTCAAAAAAATTTGCAATCAAGCATCTTTTGCCGACTTATCCTATTTCCAGAGTTGAGCGAGAATTACGATGTTTACAAGAGATTGGGTAAGAGTATGACAAATATGGTTCATGTAAATTTGATCACTTGTTATTGCTCAATCATTTTCATGAATTTATTATTCTGATCCAGTGGTGCGGACAATGTTGTAGGTATAGAATTGTGTGTGCGAAATAAAGCATCTGTTGCATTTATTATGCCATATATGAGACACAATAAATTCGCAGTAAGTGGAAAAATGCATAATTATTATTAATCAGACAAATAATACGAGGACAAAGAGGATACAACACATTTTTTTCAGGATTATGTTGGTGACATGGATAAAGATGAATTAAAACATTACATGAGAGCACTATTTATTGCATTGCGGAAAGTACATTTATTTAATATCATCCATCGAGATGTAAAACCGAGTAATTTTTTGTATGATCGTCGAAACAGAAAGTGAGTACATGAAATTTAGAACCTAATGATCAACACATTCATCTTTGAATCAATATCCTCATTTTTGCCGAACTGTAATCTAAAATTTCTTCTTCGGAAAAACCTTGTTTCGAAATAATCTAATTAGACTTGCTACTACGAATCATGATCTTTATCTCAGAAAGACTTGGAACTTCTCGAATGAAATTGATTCAGCTACAAAAAAATCTCAAACTCAACTAATTGGAAATAGTCTTTTTTGATTCAAAGAAATCCCAAACGTTAAACTGACTGGATCCGATGGAAGTCTGTTGGACGTTATAAAATAAAAAGTATTCGGTCTGAATATATCTCGTCTCCGATGTTTTTGGGTGTTAGAAACATTAGATCACTACCGACAATTTTTCTAAGAAATCTAAGCTAAAAGTATTGAATATTATAATTCCAAGTCATTTCATCGTATGTTACAGCTCCCTTACAGATTGTTCGTTGACTTATATGATGTTCAACTTGGTAGAATCAGCATTAACAAACTACAATCCATGATTCAAATCATATTAATTTGTCGTTTTAGATATCTACTCGTGGATTTTGGATTATCTCAAAAATTCACGGAAGATAGTAATCCTAACAGCAAGAAACATGAACTACTCGATGTACAATCAGTAAAGCGGAAGAGAATGGATGAAGTAAAAATTTTTTGTCTACACATTAATTGATGAGCTGAATCATTTGATTTTCATGTACATTTAATAATAATTCGTCATTTCATTTTTTTCAGAATAGTCGAAAACTATCACAAGAAACCTTAATAAACTCCTCTTCGACAGAGAATAAATGTTATTGTTTTGGTAAGCCGAGGGTGTGTTCTATATGTTTGATGCGGCCAGCACAAGTCGCATCGAGAGCTGGCACTCCAGGTTATCGAGCACCTGAAGTATTGTTGAAGTATAATTACCAAACACCAGGTGCATTAACCCGTTTCTTATACACGTGATTCAATTTGTTTCGAACAATGTTTTAATTACGTTTTTTCAATTATAGCGATTGACATATGGGCTAGTGGTATCATAATGCTGTGTATTCTTAGTGCAACTCAGCCATTTTTTCGTTGTCCAGATGACTGTACTGCATTAGCAGAAATCATAATTATATTTGGGACCGCGAAATTGCAAAGATATGCACGTAAATTAGGTAGAACCTTCTTTTTTTCACACAAGCTTGCTTAATGTATATCCATTCATTTTGCTTCGTTATGTTTCTTTATTTTTGGTTATTTATTTCGAATTTTTACTTTGTCCATACATTATTAGGTAAAAAGTTAATTTGTAATGAAAGTCATGCAGGCATTGATATTGTCACACTTTGTGAGAAACTACGAGGAAGATTCCAGTATTCAGACAACAGTACTGAATATAGTTTTCGTAAGGTATTTTTTACTTTTGTTGCTATCATCATTTATTTTTTGCTTGTTGCTTAGGAGTATTCAGGAAAGAGAAGAAGGAATCCTCTGATTTATACTCTCATAGATAATTCATACATATATATTTTCGTGTTTGCATTTTCTCTTTTTTCTGATTTTAGGGCTCTAGACCGGAAAAATATCCGCCAGAAGCGTATGATTTACTAAAACATCTACTGGATGTAGATTATACAACACGAATCACAGCAGAACAGGCATTGCAACATCCCTTCTTGAAAGTTTGATACTGATTGAACAGGACTAGGATAATTACAAATGCGAATAAAACATTAAATATGTACATATATATTTTTCCCAATTGTAAAAGATGTATTGCGTATAAATTAAACAATTCGCTATTATAAAATTATTAGAATACATGAATAATTCATTTCAGTTTCAAAACATAAATCTATTTCATAAGAGTTCGATGTAAAGGAAATTTAATAACTATGCAGAGGCACATTGGAATTTCTCCACGTCGAGTTGCTTCTGATTTATTCCACGGATTCCAATGGATTATCTGTACTCGTTGTCGACATTGAAACATCACCATTTTCAACTTTTTTCTCAATTAATTCCCATTGTGCAGCAGCTTCCAATGCCGATGCAGCAATATCTTTGACTTTTTTATTCTCGACCATGTCACTCTTAGTTAATGCCATTAATATTTCCATAACATCTGTTTCTATCAGTTTCGCAGCAACTTCTTTAGTACTCTGTATCATATTAGATATAATTACAACACCCCTATGTTGTATGGCCGGGTTAGGATTAGCAAGTAGAAAATGAATGGATTCCAACCAATTTGTCGAATCGAAAACTTTCCAACATGCTTTTTTACTGACGGCCGTGAGCATTGCAAGTGCACCCGATGCCGCTAAACTTGTGTCTGGATCCTCATCCCCTGAGAGAATGACTAAGTATTTCACTCTGTCATTATCACCTTCGTATAATTGAATGGTGTCATCGCACATCATCAAATTGTTGATAACTTGTGTTGCCGCACGCTGTAGCATCAAATGATCCTCATACATATAAGATTCAATCTTATTAAACGCACCTTCTTTCAACATGTGTTTCCTGATTGTATCATTGACACCTGCGATGTTGCATAGTGCCATTAATGCTTCAAAATTCTCCAATGCGGAGCACTCCGGATTCAATAGATTTAATAGGGGACGAATAACTTCCATGATCCGCTGTCCCGGGAATGCCACTTCTGGATTTATTGTTATTCCAATCCTCGCAAGGGCTTGTGTCGCTTGTTTTTTTCCTTTTCCTGTTCCATCCAATGCCAGAGGTAAGAGAGCTCGTGCTCCACCTTGCTGCACAACAATTCCTCGCACTTCTTGTTGACTACAAATTGCGTTAAATACTCGAGCTATTAATTCTTTACTGTTTTCACTGTCAGTTTTGGCAAGTGCTACCAACGCCGTTGTTACACCAGCTTTTCCGAGTGTGATAAGACGTCTGTTCAGAAAATCAGGATCGTCCAGCTCGTGTTCTTCAGGTATATGTTGCTTAGCAAATTTGGCAAGTTCCAACATTTCTGGTATGATTTCCTGTTTGTCATATGCATTACACAAATTGACTAATGTAGTAACAACCCCGTAGACCACTGATTTATCACCAACTTTCGCCACTTCAATCATTGCTTGTATTGCATCTTTATCCTCAATGAGTTTCTCTTTAACTTCAGCATCAAATGTTAAATATGATAAACCTTCAACCGCCCACTTCCTCATATCTTTATCTTTCTTTGGATTGATCAGGAAACGTCGACAGGCCTCTGCTAGTTTCAATGATGCACCATCAGCAAACGGCTTTATTGTTGCATCAGTGCCACCTGAACTGCTAAGTTTACACAGCCCAACTAGAGCACGAACCCGGATAGCATCGTTTTTTGATAGGTATAATTTTTTCAGAATATTCACACCTTGATTTATTATTGTTGTTGCTTTGTCTTTCTTCGACGCTGCGGCAATAATACATTCACACGCAACTTTTTGTTGTAAAATATCGTCCGTACTAGCCATTACCAATATCATTTGCAGAATCCCATCTCTGGCAACAATGGAGTTACCCACGTCCAACGGACCAAGTAACAGTGTTGTTATGGCAACTGTAACTCGCACTTTAGATTCCACTTCAGGATCCAAGAGTTTATCCTTGATAAACTCATCGATTGCTGCACGAAAACTGTCTTTCGCCGCGTCATAATACATATTTTCATAAATTTTAGCCAAACAAACGCTGGTTATTGTTCGTGTTGATGGTGTGATATTCATCGCAGATTCATATTTGTACTCTTCCAATTCACTCGCAACTTCCATGAGACGTTGTAGACCGCGGATTTTTACTAATTTTTCACCCCAATCCAATACAGAATAATGGACATTCCGCATTATCAATTCAATTATTGTGTCACGAGCAAGACCAGTGATTGTACGATTTGTCGTACTGAATACCAAGCAGGATAGAAAAGTATCAATCTCATTTTTGTATTGTTCACATAGTTCCTTCTTTGGTTTGCTGTCTGGTTTATTATCCATGCCACTGTAACTGTTCAGGACAACCTGCACATGAAAGAATGCATAATTTGAGAATTCATTAAGTGTGATGGATAGCGTGAAAAGTAACACTAATTTTTGTCTATCATTAAAACTTTCATACCTGCATGCAATGTTGTGCTGCGGTCACCCTCTGTTCATTATTACTATTCAACATTTCCAAGAACCAAGGTAATCCAATATCGCGTATGATTAATGTAGTTCTTTCAACATTGTTTTTACACAATTCCGAAATAATTCTTATAGCCGTAATAATGATTTCTTCATTATTCTTCTCGACTTTCAACAATTTCAATATATTCGCGATGATTCCTTCTTTGTACATAATTTCTGCTCCTGCATTTTCACGCGATAGAACGAGTAAATTATTCATAGCCATCTCCCGTTTTTCCGTGCTTGTTTCTATATTGAATGCGATTTCCAGCATTTGTGAAACTTTTGAAGTCACACGGGAATTTTGTTTGTAACGTTCCTGGACAATTTCAAATAGACGTGATAATATTGGTTGTACAGCTTTATTCGTTGGATCGGCGTTAATAACGAAACGTGCATCTCGGTAAGCCTCTTCAAATTTCTCCAATGCCTCATATGCTTGGCACCTTCTAAAAAGTGCTTTAGGATCATTAGGACAAGTTTTCAAAGCCTCATTGCAATCTTTAATAACATTGTCATAGTTTTTTTGTTTGAGATGAACTGCTGCTCGATTCTTATAGTAAACTGCTTTCTCAATACTGTTTTCATTCGTTAACTCAATTGCATTAGTATAATATTTCAGTGCCTGTTCCCAATTGCCTTGTTGAAATTCGGCATTGCCTTTCTCCTTCAATTCTGACGGTGATAAATTTGTCTTCGTCATCGTAATAACCTGACATGAACAAGAAAAAATCATCAGTAATATATCAATATAATATAATGAATGTTAAACAATGATGAGAATATATGTAATTGAAACATGAAAAGCAATTGTTCACCAACTTACCACAACCGTGTTTATATTCACTCCACAAAACTTGAATTGTTTCTCATGTGCAATCAAATTGTAAACTGAGGGAAGTGTGGAGTGTGCTTCGCTTTTAAAAGCATACAGATAAATCTAGACGATGCGAGAAGCCGCTCCAAATCTTATTTTAGAAATCTTTCGTAACACAATTCCTAACTGAGATGGACACATAACATATATGAAGTATATTCGTGTCAAAATAGGAAGCCATGCAGTGCTCGGCGCTCGCCGCTATTTTTACGTTATTCGTACGTACACATATACATTTTATGAATGACTGCATACATGTATTGATGCATGTGTATGAGAAATTCGTGCCCAATATAAGCTATATTCACACTGAACCCTCGAAAATGTTACTGGTCTAGAGAATCATTAACTATTTTTCACTTTGTTTCACTACTGTAAACAAACAAATAAAGAAAAACTGGCATTTATAATATGTCTAAATAAATAGCATTCACCTTATGATCTAGATAATAATATATATAACCTCTTTTACTATAAATAATCCTACTTTTTCTAACACCAAAATAATTGAAAATTTGAATTTTTCCGAATTGCCGCCATTGAGTGCAATCAGTACTACCTCGTATATTGTGTTGCATTTACTCGAAATTAGGGTGTATTGGAGGATGAAGTTCATGCGCTTTAGGATGAGTGTGATGGCAGCACTGTTGCAGGGGAGCAGAGTGGGGAGCGGCAGGGTAAAGCGGGGTAGGTGAACTTTTGAAGCGTGGCGGAGAGCTGAGGACGGTGGAGAGTGGATTTTGATGTGTGATATCAATGCCTGAAGATCGGGTGAGTGTGCTGTTTTTCAAACATGGGGAGGTTAATTTTTTGAAATAATATGTGGAAACTAGGAAATCGGGTGTTTATCGTGTTGGTATGTATGTTAAGTGGTTGTGCCGTGCTTTACAATATTTGGGGATCGGTATTCGGATTGATAATAATATTATTATTGGTTATATACGCGAGTGTGTTATTGCTCGCTAACGACAATCTCCAAACGCCACACGCGTTGTTACTCCTTGAATATATTCAACGTGCCGGTCGTGAACTGTATAATTTATTGGAGAGTATTAGTTGCCAAACAACAACGTACACTAAAAAGTTTATTGAAATTGCTAAAATATTTTATCAAAATCAGATAATTACAAGAATGGATCGTCATCGTAGACATACCTATCAACTTAGCACTGAAACGCTGATAAGTTCCAACAGAGATACGAACTTCAGTGTGGTCGGTGGGTCAATACCAATTGCAAAAAATCGACGCCGTTCTTACATAAGTGGTTCGGAAAATAATTCTGGTATTGATTCAGCGAATTCATCTGAATATGATGATGGCGCGAGGTCACTAGATAGAGTAACATCGACACCATCAGTACAATGGAAAAAGCGGGAATCTTGCAATGGTGATATGAATCATCGTTTTGGAGATATTACTGTTGATCATCAAACAGAATTGAAACATACACCATCGCTCTATTTGAACGATTGGAGTTTGTCGAGAGATGAGGAAACTGTCTACAGTCCTCGTAGTTCACCTTGGGGTACGAGTATCAGTCCAAAAATGCGACCGAGAGCTGCTGGCATCAAAACAGTCCAAACAGTTGCCGGACCACTTTTGACATCAACCAGATACAATATTCATCCCAAGTAAGGTTTTCATTTTCGAGTTATTTTGTTCATATTACACTTGTTTTCAATGCCAGAATACATACTTTAAATTTGTTTCTCTAATCTTTTTTTTCCACAGAGTTTACACTGATGTTACTTCACCAGGACTGACAGTAAGGCTAACAAAATATGCGACCGAAGCAAACATGAAATTGATTCATCAGTCACAATATAGTACTGGTCAATTTCCCAAAGTTAATTTGAATGCAAGTCCAACACCAATGATTAATACAAGATCGCCAAGAGCGAGAACATCAGTCACAGTGAGAGTAGCTCCACCGGATACGACTAAATATTCACCTCCTGAAAGACAGAAAATGTTATCGGCAATGTGTCAAACGAAAAATACAACGCCACCAAGTGTAGCTCAAGTGTTGAAAGAAATTTCTCTGAAAAGACATGCATCACGTGATGACATTACTGTTGAACTGGCCAAAAAGCAACGCACTGATGGTATTTACAATGATGAATTAGAGAATTATGGAGAGCTGACACAAAAACGTGGACGCGATGATTTGTCAAAGTCTGAAGGTGAAATATCGTTAGATAATACAACAATGAGACCGAGTAAAAGAACAAAAGTGCCATCGTGTTATGATATATTAAATTCATTGAGTTCTAGCACTAACGTTAGCTCAGGAACTAAACGAAAAGCCGATCTTTCCCGGAGTGGGACACCCGATATTGGTAAACATTTCAAGTCACTAGATAGGTTTCAACGTAATAGTCTTTCAATTTTATTGCGACAAGATAATATTGATCAAAGTCGAAATGATTCAATCGATACTAAATTAGACGATAGTGTCTTGTCGAAAACATCATTTCAAACAGCATCACCGAAACAGATCAGTCCGTATACGAGTGATGTCAAGAAAACTACTTACGATAATGAACAAAAATCGAATGGTATTGATGCATCTATCAAAATAACCGATCGATTATTCATGCGTGCTGAGCCACAAAATATCGATAAATTAAAGTCGCTTATTGAAGAACACGGGAAAGTTACGTCAAAATTTTCCGTCGATGATGGTGATGAAATCAAGAAAAAGGATGTTGTCATAATGCGTCAAACTAGCATGAAAGCAAGACTTCAAAGCATGTTTGATGCTATTTCGGGCAAAATTTCTGGACAAATTGATCCAAATGTTGTCATTCAAGCTGAACAAGTCAATAAAACCGTAGCGATAACTTCAACATCATCCTCATCCTCCTTAACATCGGCGAATCAACAATCATCGTCAATACTCACAAGTTTGAATTCATCGACATCTACAACGAGTCTAAATACCTCACCGATATCAACAACTGCTGTCGTGCCAATTATTGGTAAAACCAAAACCAGTACGACGCCTGCCAAGCATGTAACTTTCATGTTACCTAACGCAACAACGGCTGCTCCAACAACAAATTCTGGAACAGTCTCTTCAACTGTAGCTCTACCTCCAACACCGCTAACTTCAGCAAATTTACATCAGAAAAAAGATGAATCCAAAAAATTCGGGATTCAGGAAAATACCAAATCTTTGCCATCACCATTTGGAGTTTCAACCGCTAAGACTCCAACATCAATACCATCTTGTTTCTCGCTGTCATCGAACACTGCTGTATTAACCACTCCAACCTCACATCTCAATACAATAACAGGTTCAACAAATTTATCAACACCATCTGCATTGTCGACATCCTCCAATATCACGCAATCATTCACATCCACATCAACAATTCCTTCCTTGAGCATTGCATTTGGTGTACCACCATCGACGGGACAACAAAAACTCCAGTTGAATACGATAGCGAATTTTTCCATGGCCCCTGCAAAGACAATTGTGACTGCCGCATCTGCTGCTGTTTTCTCTTTCGGCTCACCTACGATTGTTTCGGCGGTTACTACCAATTCACAAACTAGTCCTACAACGGTTTCTCAATCTACACCGATATTGGGGTTACAAACAGCTGCAACGTCTGTGATAGGCATGCCGACCATTTCAACATCATCAACAAATTTATTTGCTGCTGATAAACCAAAATTGTTTACTGGCACTACTAGTATCAGCTCATCTGCAATAACAGTTCCGGTTTTCTCGTTTGAACAATCATCATTAAAATCTACTGAGAATCCGCCTACTCAAGGGGCATTCTCATTCGGTTCAACAAGCAATTCGAATGAGATGAATTCTGGCGTTACAACAACATCCCATTCACAAGTATCTACAACGCCTTCAACAGTCATAGCTACAACGTCATCGGCATTTACATTTGGTGGAAATAATTCAAGTACAGGTTCATTGACATTCGGAATGAACAATCCGACCATTAGTGAACGTGGTTTGATTCTTGGTTCAAATAATTCGGTTGTAGCCACTACGACTGGTAGCACACCTGCCACAACGACATCGTCAATTTTCAGTTTCAGCACAGTTCCTGCTGCAACGAAGCCTGTATTTTCTTTCGGTGCATCGAATAATCCACAAACTACTGTACCGAATTCCATGTTGAATTTTGGCGTGTCAAGTCCACCATCTACGACAGCATTCAATAATAATAATAGTACTCTTACAGCTATAACTACGAATACTCTGAATCCACCGGCCTTTGGAACAATTTTCACAACTACTTCGCAATCTAATGCGACCTCTGTTGGCGGCACAATGCCATTCACGTTCGTAACGTCCAACTTGCAACCTTCAACCACTTTAAGTATAACTAATACAAATTCAAGTATTCCACAATTTGGTATAGCACCACAATCCACAGAATCTTCAACATTCGGTATGAATCCTACAGCGAATATATCGAATAACTTGAATACATCGGTGACCGTTACAGCATCATCATCATCATTATTCAATAACGCTAATGCTAAAGGTAATAATATTTTCGGTCAACCAAAACTAATGCCATCGACTGGGGCCTTTGGAGCACCATCTGCAACGTCTTCCAGTTCTGCGACAACTTCATCTGACAATTTCCGTAGTAGCACTCAATCATTATCATTAGGCATTCAACAACCAATAACGACTGCTGGTTTTGGTATGTCACAAACACCCATTAGCATGTCAACATCAGCATTTGCTACATCAAACATATCGATACCAGCGTCTTCATCCGCACCACCACCACCAGCATTTGGAACTATTAATTCTTCATCTACATCATCAGGATTTGGAACACTTAAAAGCATCACGCCAGATTATAATCCACCGCCACCGTTTGAATTTCGCAGCTCGACTGGCTCCGCTTTTGGGGCACAAAATCCGAATACAAGTACAGCATTCAACACAACAACACCGGCATTTGCAACAGGAGCAACAGTAACGACAACAACAGCATCGCAAGCATTTGGTGCAGTGCCCTCTTCTACCTCAACATTTGGGGCATTGAGAAGTTTTGGAAATTCCAACGCACAGCTACCAGCGTTCGGCAGTTCCGTGAATACAGGCTTCAGTAGTGGTTTTGGTGGAACGAATTCAACAAATTCGAGTACCCCATTTGGTAACCAATCATCGAGCACACCGGCATTCGGAAGTTCGAATACACCAACTCCATCATTTGGTACTCCATCAAGTAATAACGTGAGCGTTGGTAGTAGCGGTAGTGCATTCTCATTTGGAAATACACCAATGAATCAATCACAGCAGCAAAGCTCCCCATTTACATTCGGTGATATTAATAAAAATAACAACAATGGCAACAACAACAATAATAGCAACAATAATAACCCTAATAACAATAATAATAATAACGCTGCAAGTGCAGGGGCACCATTCCAATTTAACGTAGCAGCAACACCACAATCTGGTGAATAGAAATATATAAACTTGGACGCTTGTAATGAGTAGAAGTTGATTTTGAGATTTAATGACATTTTTTTTGTTTGTAGGTGGATTTAATTTCTCTGGGTCGCCTGCCCCTTCATTTGGTGGATCAAGTGCAGGTAGCAGTGGTGTAGGAGGAAGTAGTGGTGGTATGTTCAGCATTGGGTCTGGTTCAACAGCGCCGCGTTCAAGATCAGCACGAACACGAAGACAGCAAAGATGATGGAGAATGTAAATTCAATTCATTATTATTTCGGAGTGAACTTTTTTTTTGAGGAAAATATATTGGTCTCTATTCAATATTGGTTTCATTTCTCCATCATTGTACAATCCTCATAATGAACTCTTTATTTACGTCATACGATTAATTTTTGAGTTAATAATCTCACAGGACTGTGAGTGAGATTGATACAGTGATCCAACTTATAATATACAATGGGAAATGGTATTGAGAAATATGACATATACATTCATAGAAAATCATCAGAATTTTTAAATACAGAGGCAATTCTTTTCTTTGGTTTTCCTATTCTATGACAGCTGCGCTATTTGATATTAGTCATTTTTAACGTCCCTCTGTTCAGTAAGTAGGGTTCATGGTCTATATGAAATAGTAGTGTGAAAAGAGACACAATATATCAATTCTTATTTCATTCTATAAATTAAGATTGAACAGTTTCCGAAAAAAATCAAAGTAGCTTTTGATTGTGATTCATCTTTCCACTAGTTTTCATATTTTATATTTATATGGTTGATTGTTTTTCTCATGTATTGCAATTTCTCTTTTTGACGCATTTAAGTTTAGTTGAATAAAATTAAATTTGTTAATTCATTAATATAGCACTGTTTCAAAATCTAGGCTGTCTATAATTATCAACTCAAAAGTAAATAACATGTGTCAAATATTAACACAAAAACGCATATATAACATATGCAAATGCTCACTATAATCTGTCCATCATATACAATTATGATGCACAATTCAAAAAAGAGTTGAAAAAATTCAATGCAAAAACTTACATACTTTTCTACTAGATCAATATGGGAGAAAATACATGATTGCAATTGAAAATATTCATGTTTATGTATATTTCTTTACTGACATTCAGTACCAATTGAACAATTGATTTGGGTGACGCGAATAGATGACATATGTTGTATTATAAATTAAAGCATCGATGCGCTACTGCGTTTAGGTACTTTATACTATAATTATAAATAGATACATTGTATTAGTGAATATTGTGTTTGGTTGTACAGTTACTAGAGGAGTATAATTGTTCATAACACTGAAATAAATATTATTCCTGAATCATATATTGAACGATAGAGGGACACAAACATAAACAAGTGAGCTTAAAAATCCACACTAGATATTTTTTTCCGCACTAATATTATATGTTGATAATTGTATTGAAAATGCAAAACTTGCTTAGAATAAAGAAATATTTATAATCTTTTGATGAAATAAAAAAGAAAACAATGAAGATATTCTCTGCTGATGTGAAATAAAGAATTGTTCGAAACACAAATCTATTTTGCAATGGAGATTTATTCACATATGCTGATTAAAGTTTTCGATAGCTTCGAAATCCGTTCAATGAATAGTAAAATAGTAATCGGGTGCCCATAGAATATCGAAATGAATTATAAAATAGTTTATTGCAGAATCTGCATTTCCTTTTATATCTCACGATTTTGACATACTGATGGTCTATGTTATTGTTTTTATTATGTATGATTCGAGGCACGAACATAGTTTGCGTCATGAATTTCGTTCACCTTGATCATAAAGACGGACATATGATTTGAGGAGAAGATGATGTAAAACAGTCAGTCAGAGTTGAGAAAATATATAAATTTGGAGATTGTAATGTTCGAAATAAAAGTGTAAATAATTCTGATTTATGAAATTTAGTAGTTTGAATCTACAGAGTCTTTATCACTATAATTTCTATGATTGTCATGAAATTTCTGATAATAAATCAGAGTATTGTGTCAATATATATATATTTTGTCGCTCAATTGTCTACACAATTTAGTAAATTCAATTTTCTAGGGTAAAATCATCGCTACAATGTTGGAGACATACGAAAAAGTCGTTAACTACAAACGAAGTTGTTTCTTTTAGTCTCAAATCTATCCCCAAGTTCCCATCATCTCCCCAATATCTTTCGTACAATAATTGAATAATATAGTCCTAAATGAAAGATAAACCACAGATATGTTTTCCAAATTCAATAAACAATTTTCCATTGAAAATTTGGGCAATAAAGGTTTGATGTCATTTTGAACTATCTAGCTCTGTCATTATAACCATCACATAGTTCAATCGATACAAAATTCTGAATGGTACATGCATGAAGACTCCACCACGACTTTCATTTCAAAAAGATGACTATCGTGCTTTCAAATTTTCCTCTCATTTTCCTATCAACTTAGCTATGAAAGAAAAATCTATAACAAAAAACGGAAAAATTGTAAAATGCCACAAAGCTCTGAAAATCTCACTACCAAATAATTCAATCCATTTCGTTTCACTTCTATAATAAAATGTCATATCCGCGATCGATATTTTATTTTCTCTGAAAGTCGGCATGCGTAACAATTCATATATTGTCGTCCATTTTTAATAGGTTCGCGGTTTTCACATATTGCGAATAATAGACATCGAATTGGGTGGAATAATGTTGAACAGCGCCACCATTGTGTGCTGCGAGATTCATGAGAAGTGATTGGCGTGTGTGAGTGGGTAACGCGGTGTTCATCATGTATACAGTATAAATTCATACATTATAAGAGTGTGAATTTGATTGGTGGAAAAAGATGGCTGTTACGATATTCCACCAATGAAGAGTTGTGTTATATTGTGAAGATGTTTGTCTGGTCGCCTGGTGCCCGCAGCCATGTTGGGAAAATTAGAAGGAAACCATCAGTACAACTAGAAGGACGAGAACATCTAGGTTCGGTAGCGGCGTGTATAACACCTAACACCATCACCATGGCTGACCCGGAAAAACAGCCCGAACCACCTAAGGCTAATCAGCAAAAGTTGGTCATTGGTAATAATATTTTCTTTACATATTTCGCCTCTTTATTATTTATCAATAGTATTACTTTCAATCAAAATCTTTCTTTTATCCGTGGACAATGATCTCTGGCATTGGCATTTTAACGTCCGTTTTATTCGTAATGGCGCTCGTTTTATACTCATCGACCATGTGGCCGGCGTGTGCCGCATTCGCAAATTTCAATTTTAATTGCTATATTTTCACATAATTGATATTATTGATTTTATTTCGCATTATGTTGCAGTTATCCGTTACTATTTGTCATATTTTATCATTTGCTTGACTCAATTCATTTTCGCATGTGAGCACAGAAGAAACAAATATTCATATCCTGTTTGTAAGAAGCATTGGAGCATATAACAACCTCGCTTCCAAATTTCACTGCCCTTGTGTTTATATAGATATTATTTCCCTTGTTCTGATATGAATTTTGGATGGTTGGAGTATGTTTGATGGTATAAACATTCGCTGATTTGTTATGAACAGTTTCGTTTAGGTAATTGATTATGATATTGATCTATAGTTTGTCATATGACCTCATTTTCCATTGAAACATTACTATAACATTTTGACTCTATGAATTTTGTTTAATTTTTTTTGTCTCACTTTTTGTTGGTTTTTGTAGGATAAATTGCTTGCGTGCAAATTTTGATGAATTTTGTCGATTATATATTTTACCGAAAATTCAATTTTGTTATGTTGAATTGATGTACGAAAATTTATTGAGTTCATTCAATTTTTCATTTGTTTTTTTATTCATATTGAGATGAAAAATGGGATAATTTATGTCATGTAGCGAATGCATTGAAGCCTTGTAATTATTATTTCAACGGCATTTGTATTGAATTATTCATGATTTTAGAGATATATTTGATTATGTGACCTCATATATTAATTGATACGCCTTCTATTTATTTTAGAAATTCATAATATATTATATATAGATACATGTTTTTCTTGATGTTTGGCCGGAAGAATGATAGGCGTGCTCCGAAAGTAAAATGCCGGCAGTCTACCTCATAAAATTGCATGATTCCCCAATTGCCGAATGAGTGCGGAAGCTTCTACGCCATTGGTAGTGATATTTATTTTCGGCTAAATAATGTGTAGCGTTTCCGAGTGATTATCGATATGCGAGCACAACCTCTATTTGTTCATAATAATATGAATTATAATTTTTATGATAAAAGCAGTGAAATTTTGATGTGAATATTGGCCTAACAATTTCGCTGTATTCTATTTGAACGAATTTAAAACAAATATTTCGTTGGTTTTCACGCATACATACGTTGTGTATGATTATTTTGTGTTTCCAAGTGATCAGGTATTTTTTTGTCATCTATTTCTCTGTGTTGTTGTGCTCGAACGGATTGTGGTGACCTGGCGATTATTCTCTATCCCAATATCGATTCTGGAAAGTTGTGAAGTATTTAAGATAATTAAACCAGTTTCTTCAGCTGCAGGTCAACCATCCGTGCAAATGTAAACACAAGTCGCTTATATTCATATATCTATCACTATCATTGTAAACATATACATGTGAATATCACATTCATATCAATTATCTATTAATTTACCAATATTGAACCATTTAACTTTTTTTAGTTTATTAAACTGTTTATCTATATCTTGATGTTTATATTTTGATTTTCTCTTCTCTTACAGCCAACAAAGTGAACGGGACTGTAAAGTGGTTCAACGTGAAAAGTGGCTATGGGTTTATCAACAGGTTAGTCGTAAATATTTTCTTTTTTCATCTCATTCAATTTCCATTGTTCGTTGATTCCGAACGTTTCCATGCCTGGATCACTCTTCTCATCGAAAAAGAAAGAGAAAACATTTATGAGAACCTGTTACTGTCAGCAGATCATGAACGTATATATATATATTCTAATATATTTACCGTCAACACAATCATCATAGGCTATATCGATCATCGCAAATTTTACGGTCAATGGAAATTTAATCACGGTTTGATTCAGAAAGTAACAAAACCAAGTAGTCCCCTGGTTATTATCAAATGAAATGCAACTGGAAATTTCATATTTACACATACAACTCATTGTTTGATTTCGGTGTCAACGTGAATGGTAGAATCCTATCAAGTCATGAAGTAGTTATGGATCACGTGACGCTCGAAGAAGCCATAATTTTAATGCAGTTAATTATTTATAAATGGTCGAGTATGCAATAGTTCAATAGGGTAAAAAATATTGTATCGAGTACTAGAATCAAATGGTATGAAAGAAAATGAATGAAAGATAGAATAAGTTTTCAACAAGCAGTACAATACGCAGATTTATATACCCCGGTGGCAGTCCGGAGAAATGATGTGAAAGGTGGGGCATAGGCGCGCGAATTTTAGGCTCACCATAACAATGAAAGAGAGTTGTAAGGAAGTGGAAATTGGGGGATGAGGGTTAGTTTGTACGTCGGCGCGAACAACTCGGCAGCTGGCATTTCATAGGAGTATTCTGCGTACTACGAGGACGCATGAGAGTTCAATGACCTTCCGGTTCTGTGCTTTGCTTCACAGTTTCACCATAGCCAATATTATATACGCATCTGTATCGTGTATGTTTGTATGTATGTATGTATGTATGTATGTATGTATGTATGTATGTATATGTATGTATGTATATGTATGTATTTAGGTAGGTTTGTAAATATTCACTGAATCTATACAGTTGATTTGAGTGAATCAACAGAGTGTGACCCTCTGCCATATCACTTTCGAAAACTACTTCACTTACTTATTTATCGTGATGGCCACTCACTCATTCAATATCCTCACTAATAGTTTGTAGAAATATATAAATTGCAGAATTATTTTACCTTTTTTATGTATCATTTTTCTTTTATCCTTGGATGATTGAATAGGATGAGTTATATGTGTTGACGTTGGAATTAGTACGCTCGACTCTATTTCCACATTTGGCGGTACTGTCTCTATTCATAGTATCACCAGTGAAAATCCATCTAAACTATTTATAGAGAAAACGTTTTCAACATTAATAGATTTAATCTTTTTTCTTGTTCTGCTTTTCTTTAGGAATGACAGCAAGGAGGATGTGTTTGTACATCAAGTGAGTTGGAATTAATTTTTTATTATTGAATAAGAAAAATCGGCCCAATTTGGGGTTACAGCAAAACCTAATGATGCGAAAGCAAAGTATGTACGTGTTTCATTACGCATTATTCTCCTTCATACAGTCGGCTATCGTGAAAAACAACCCGAAAAAAGCCGTACGAAGTGTAGGCGATGGAGAAGTCGTTGAGTTCGATGTAGTAATTGGCGAAAAAGGACACGAGGCGGCTAATGTCACAGGACCTGACGGAGAGCCTGTGAAGGGTTCACCCTATGCTGCCGATAAACGTCGTGGATATCGTGCATGGTACTATCGCCAACGCGTATCTACTAGGCCCCAACGCCGACCAAGGGAAGGTCAGGAGGGATATGAGTCTGGTAAATAAAATATAAAATTTGGAATATATATAAGAGAAATTGCAACGCAAATTCAATTACATATTCGAATAGTTGTAAATGAAAAAATGTCCTATATCATTTTTTTGGTTTGATAGGTGATGGAAAGCAAGGCGGCGGCGGAGGAAGTGGTGGCGGAGGCGAAGAAGGCGGTAACACTGGCGAGGGCGGTGGTCAAAGACGTTACAGGGCACGACGCAATTACGATGGTTATTATCGTGGATCGCGTCGTTCTGGTCCACAGCAACAACAGCAACAAGGGGAGAACGGCGGTGACGGTGGCGCACGGTATGATAAGGGCGAACAAAGCGGTGATGGCGCTGGTGAGGGAGGCGCACCACCGCGTAGCGGTGGTGGTGGTCGTGGCGGACGCGGTGCACCATCACGTCGTTTCTATCGCCGCAGCTTCCGCGGAGGAAGAGGTGGCGGTGGTCCACCAAGACGACCACGAAGCCAAGACGGCCAGGTTGGTTATCTTCGAAACACTTGAATAAATCACCGATCAACATTCTCTTTCACTTTCATGCTGTGGTGAAGTGGATATCGTATTCTCCACTTCAAAAGTCCTCCCGTCCATTATTTTTTTTTCTCCAATTCATCTTTTTCCCCTCTGTTCTGTTTGAGTATTCTTTTGACACTTCATTTTATTGACGTTTGACTGCCGATTAATTCATGCTGAGACGATGTATATCATCAGGTGAGTGCGAATGGCGAGGTTGAAGATAACTCTACGGGCGACGGTAATGATATTGGCAGAGAAACAATGCATCCACACTATAGACGTCGAATTTCCCGCCATTCCCCATTGATCAATAATTCACAATCCATTAACAAAGAAAATATACAACCCACATTCAATCAACTTCAATCCACTCGTTCTAACAAAATACTACTTGAAGCTGGTGACAATGGTGTTCAGGTTATTAATATATCTTTTCTGTTATATAAAAAGTAGAGAGTAGAATAATTGGTGTAGAAGGTGTGTGTCTCTTCTCTATGTGAGTTTCGGTAGAATTTTTCATAACCCTGCACTTTAGAGTTATTCCTTGCATGTCTTATCCTATTCGATTTTACTGTTTCTAGACGGAGCAAAAACCAAATGCTACTCTACCAATTGATGATATGAAAAGGAACTTTCTAAGAAATTCTGGTTCGCAGGTAAAACGCCTATGTTCTCACAAGATTGACAGATGAAATCTAGAGAGATCACGTTTCAATATTCTTACTTTTTTTCTCCTTTCTGTGTCTTGTACTAATTATAGATCCTACATGTAAACTCGTCAGGAAGTATCAAGGCATCCTTAGATGATTTTCCAGCAAAATCTAAGGATGAATCATCCGTAATCCGTGTTGCACAGGTAAAATCCGTTCCATCTAGCCTTGATGTAGTATTTCTAACTCGCATGGTTTCTGTAGAGCACGAAGTTTTCCTATCCCTCTTTTCTTTTGTTGTCTATCTCAGTTTTCCCTCATGACTTTTCCCTAATCAGTTATTCCACATGCCCTGTTACCAGTGAAAATTATTATGACGACATCTACTTCGAATTTCAGCTTAACATGAAATGAATGTGAAAGATGAAATTAATGGATCAATGTTAATATTCATCCACTTGTTCTCCGTTATCTGCTAATCTCTCCATTTCTCTTTTCTTTTTTCACAGGATAGCCAGTCTGTGCAAAATACAACAACTGAAAGTACTGCTTAACGGAAATAAAACAAACAAAAAAAAAATCGCTACTATCACGATTCAACACTCCTTTTCAAAATTATAACAGCAACACCCGTTATACACTAAAAATACAGCAGCGGCGGCAGTAAAACATCACGATAGAATGCAGCAGCAGCAACAAAATAACAGCAGCAACAACAACATAAAAACAACAACATATATATATAAAAAAAAAAAAGAAAAAAAAACAACATACATTACTCAACACTCTCCCCCCCATAAACGCAAGTTGAACTAAGGTATGTAATGAAAAGAGAAAACATCAATGCTAATTTAACTGAGCGTATCATCAATTCGCTCGGGCTTTAGCTCTCCATTCATAATTATTATGAAGCTGAAATCTGAGAGTGGTAGAGAGTAGATAATCGCGATGACATCTTATTTCTTCAAAGTCGCACAGAAATTATAATGAAAAAAGAAAAAACAACAAAATTTGTTGAGGACCACGTCGATATGATTCCAGCAGTCTGAATTTTTTTCCATCTTGAATCAATTCTCGGTGTTGAACGGGTAAATGGAAAAAAAACCAAAATTAGGGTGAATTACAACGTAATATTTGTTCTTGTTTAATATTTTGGTTTAAATTTTTTTTTCTCTATTGTATCTTTCTTTTCTTTTTGTAACTGTGATCGTACAACACACAATTCATGTTGTTTGAATTATCTCTAAAAAAAGCAAAAAAAAGATAGATTTGTCGTTTTTGCCTATTTTCGTTCTTTTTTTCATTTTTACCCGTCGTTATACTTATTGAATCGCAATCAATAAAATTTCTGTAACTTTTCATTATATCAGCATCTTATAATATTACAATTTTTATGCGCATGCGTATAAATTATAAAACAAAAATCATTCTGTATATTTATTGAATCTTTTTTTTTCTGCGAAAAAATCATGATAAGAGAAGAGTTATTATGCACATTTTGTATGATTATTTGTTGGAAATTCCATTATTATCATAACTATCATGAGTCATTTCTTCTTTTTTGTTCCCAACAATGTGATGACTTACATAGTCACACGGCTTGACATAATTATTGATTGGACAAATGAGTCAATTTAAGGCCGGACAATCCGCAAATGGTCCCGAATTAATCATGTCTACGAAAGTGAAGAAAGGAATAGGTGGTAACACACGTGAGAAATAGAATGTTTTATCTATTGAAGTTATCGCGCGATACATGTTCAAACTTGCAACCGACAATTTATTCATAAACTTATCAAGATGAGTGTACAGATATTGAATGTGAATGTCACAAAAAATGCCAACACCACAGACAGACAAGAAGGAAAACAAGAAATTGGCTGTATACAAAGTTTGCGTGAAATTTTTTCACAAAATCTTAAGCTGTGGCAACACGTCACAAAAGAAAATAATTATAAATTTTTTTTTTCTACATTGTTTATATTTATTTCTGGGCGCATACAATGAGCATATAATTGACTCTACCATAGAACATCTAAATAAACGAAGAGCGAAAGAAAAATAAGTTACCTCATGATGATTTTCTCACAAATTTACATGCGGAGTGAAATAATGAATATATCTCTTCTATCTTTATATGATAGAGCTTTCGAAGAATCGTTGCCAGGTAAGACGCCTTCTGACGTGCATAATATTATTCTTTATATCTTCATAATAATGGTTTAAATTTGGATTTGAACAAATGGGATAAAAAATATAACGAAAAGTTGATAAGAGGGGATGCATGGTAACTAGAGGTGAGATGATGAGAGCAAAGTTGTTACGCGCGTTTACGTTACCGTTTATCGATTGTTGTACATTTCTATCCGTGGAAAATAATTGATGAAATATTATAGCGTTTAGTAAATTTTATTTGTCAGATTTCCAATACAACATTAATGATGACATTAACAACAAACAATTCGATTTTGTGTGTCCAAATCATGCAATTAACGGGGGAGATAAAGCACAATCGAATTCGTGATGAACGTAATCGCGGCGTTCAACATGTCGCATAGTAGGAATCAACATAAATCCATTAACATACATCAAAGCTTGCAAGGGAGTGTAGAGGATATTAAAAATTCGATGCATATGAAGCGTGATGAAAAAAAAAGTTCATAAAAAAAAAATAAAAAGATTGTAATACTGACTGCGAAAAGTACAATGCATGTGTTGACTGAAAACAAAGCTACGAAGAAGATAAAAACAAAAGAACAATAGAAAAAAAATCACAAATAATGAAATTCAACATGAGCCACCAATTTGCCCGATCGAATCCGCAGGGTTTCACCCGGTTCAATATAGCCGAGTGAAAAAAAATGTGTATTTTACCATACCTGATATGAAATGTCAGCCAGTGTGTCGGTGTCCAATGTGTGGTATATTTGCGAAAGAATGGGGCAGCAAAAAATTTGCCAACACAAATGATTAAAGGAGATGCGAGAGTGTGAATAGAGAAAAAAAAGTGAAAGACAATTCTACTACAACTCCGAGATGTAGGTGTTGCTCTTTCTTTGCATATAAATTTGGCAACATTATATATTGTGACCGGAGTTCAGAAGTTTTTCAATGTCGTATACCAGATCGCTTTCGCTTCTCCTTGAATTTAAAGGAATTTATTGAACATTTTTCAATTGAAAATTCTTTTGGAAATTTGAAAATGGAATGGAGACTAATTTACAGAGCAAAATGAATGAACGTATATGTGAACAAAAAACTAAAGACAAATCTCATAAGAAACATCAGAGAACTCACACATAGAAAAGTTTCAGGCCCTCATTTATAACCGATTCAGATCTGTATTAAATGAAAACGTTGATTTCCATGACTGCAACAAATGTACGTCAAATTCAAATAAGAAGTGCGTGATCGCAACGAATGAGCAGGTGGACACAGGACATGGTACATAGGTGAATAGAGAGGAAAATGGGAGAGAAGGGAAAAAGTTTCGGGTGGTGATCATTAATCCGAAATATAACAAAAATAAATCGAAGAAAATGAAAATAATGAATGAACCAAATCTTCACATGAAAGATCGGCGGACTGGTGAGATGTCCACCAGTAAATGCGTTGTTGAAAGGCATTGGAAGCCTTCAGTTTTATTCTGGCATCATTTAAAAAATGAAAAAAAAAAAAGAAAAAAAAAATTGTCGACTACCCCGTCGACTCAGGTGAATTTTCTACCGAAACATGAAACTCTAAAATAATAATTTCATATATGGAATTTAATTTTTTCACGAAACATGTGCATTATAAAAAATAAATTGAAACAAAAAAATTGTAAAAGACATGGAAATCCAGCTTGAAGTTGTTTATTGTTAATTCATTCAACCTTCAAACTTCATTCAATTCCCGACACAAGTGTTGATCCATCAGAACTCTTTCCTTTTTTTTTTCAATTTTCTACTGATGTTTCTTCTCCGAATTCTATCTACATGGATGTGCGATTTTCTCACATATCTGCAATATCTAATTTTAGAAAAGCTCTTGACATTGATTGAGTTGTCTGCTGTTGTATGACATTGATAGCGCTTTTTCCGACCCTTTCAACACTATTCAATATGAAAACATCCAGCTGCATAGAATTTAATTAATGGGGAAAAAGGCCGAAACCAACCTATGCTGAAATAATCAAATTCGTGGCGGTTTTATGTATATTCTCCAATAATATCTAATGAGGTTTCCATATATTCCCGGAATCAGCCATGCATGATGCCAATGCTATCTCGACTAAATGCGTTTCGCGATGCGGTGGTGAGGCAATCAAATGAAATCTTTCAAGGGCCTCGATTAATGTATTAATCGCTTCTGAAGGCTGCTCATTCTCCATGTGTTCCAATCCACGCGAATATGCTTCTTCACAGTCTTTAAGAATGTTAGCTCTATTTTCTAAATTTATTTTCCTCTGACATTGAGTACACTTGACTGGTCGATCCAATTGACGTGGTTGCATCAATAGTCCTTTGCAGTTCTCTGTTGTGCACCTAGTTAGAAACACATAATAATCAAGATTAAATGAAAGAGAAAATGACAAGATCAATTTTTTCTCATTTGTGTATTGTGTATGCGTTTGATTAGAGATAGAGTGTTTTCGATTATTCTCGTTCTAGAGGAATTTGCATAGATTATGAAAGTTGGAGCAATTTTGCAAAGAGTGGAAGACTCAGAAAACAATTATGCTTACATGAAAGAATATGTTCTTGGTTGGCAAAATTTCTTTGTTTTCATTCGCTCTCTTCTGATCTCAATCTACAAAAGTTCATTGAAAATTTAGGGAAGGTTTACAAATGACGCCTCGGATCATCATTTTTTTCTTCGCAAGATGGACTCTGGCACATGAAATTATATTTTCAATAGCCACTTCATAATCTATGAGCATGAAATATGGTGAAGAACCGACGAGAATTTCAGTCGCCACAGAAATTAGATTTTAAGCAGATGAAATATTTAAAGCATAATGACGGACATAATTTCATCCTTTATAAACGTTGAAAGGGCGAATATTGCAAATGTGATTATGCAGGTTGTCGTTATAACGGAAGCAAAATTTGAAGAAAAGTATTCGAAAGATTGGGAATGGACAAACAGAATTTTTCAATTTTAATGAATCTCTCAATCTAGCACGGATGAAAAATTCCACTGCATAAATAAAATCATCCAGTTCAGTTCTGAGAAATTCTTCTACTAACTACACAAAGGACATTTGCTTCATAGCTATTTCATAACATTTCATAACATTCGAGCTTTTTTATGATGTTTCCATTCATCAGCGACAAGCGCTCCAAAAATGGAATAAAATTATTTCGTTCACTGGAAAAGGAACATTATGGAGATCCCTTTTCATATTTCAAATAGAAAGAATTCACATACCTCAACCGTGTAGTATACTCTATCAAGCCTTCGAAGCATGGCCAGTTTTCGGTGCAGGCTTTGCAAGTACATCGAAACCAATATCTGCCTCCGAGCGATCTGCATCGATCTTTCAAGCTTCTCTTTGTGAATATAGGGCCGTAATTCTCGGCAATAACTTCACCTGGTTCCAGGGGGCGAGTTGCTCGTAATACAATATTCCGCCCGGCGAAGTATCTGTGAATAGATTAGCAAAATCTATAGGTGAAAAAAAAATCTGTTGGAACAGTGTTGAACATATTCCGATTCAAATTGCTAATATGTTTCTGATTACACATATTTTATTGCTGTATTGAAAGTAATCGTCAACCAATTATACATGATGATCGGAATTTTTATTATTTTTTTCTGATGAAAAACTCGGTTCTTAAGCTCACAGAACTGCTTCGGAGCTATAAACGAACAAACACGAATATTTTTCATTCCATGCTTTATATCAAACACTCGAGCAAGTCACATTCACAGCTGCAAAGTATCATAGATGACAGAATTAAAAAATTTGTAATTCGCATAAACTTCTCATATCGTCACCTGCTCGAAATGGTGATACCAAAAAATAATTCACAGGACATATGAAAAAATGTAGTGATTACGATAATTTTTGCCATTTTCATAAATAAAAAATGAAAATAAAAAATCAAAAAAATTCACTGTTTTTGCTATATGATATATTGTAAGATTCCGTGTACCATCGTCCGATCCTTACCTTTTTATGGTGATTCTCACAATGAAATTGTCACAAATACAATTTCTATTGAAAGTTTTCTCAAGCCCCAACTAAGGCCACAAAACAAATATACAAACCCCCGATGTTATGATAATGTTCACATAATAATGATAATGTTTGCTACAATGTGGGAGCTTGTATTATTCTCTCCCGTGTTTTATCAATATTCTGTCCATACAATGTTTATTATGAACTACTATCAAAGTTATAGTAATTGTTGGTAGAATAATGATAGCCACTACGTTCCAAACCTCATTAGAATTATCGGTAGTGCAAACATCATCCCATTCCTAACAAAATGTTTCGTGCAAAACACAATGAAGCGCTAATCAAAAGTTATTTACTAATTGGCAAATACTTGAATTAAAGTCACCTTGTTACAGCTGGATAACAATCGTGATTGAAACGTGCCGCGCTTGGATAAATTGCCACCCCAAGATAAACAGTTCTACTACCACGAAATCGATGCTGATTGCCAAGACGAGTTTCACTGATTTCATGTGCATTAAACTGTAGCAATTGAAGATTTTTCAGTAATAATGATCCCACTACAGTCTCTACTTCGCATGGTGAACCTGTAATATTTAATATTGCATATTGAATTTTATCCTAAAGTTCTTCGTGGTGATGAGAAAAGAGGGAACAAGAAGAAGAATAGAAACTTAGAAAAAGATATATATAAACATACCATTGAGGTTGGATGTACTACCGAAGAAATCAACTTTGTTCAAACACTTGATTAGAAATGCGGCCATGAGTGTTCGCTCAAGAAAATCAACGGCTGTACGTTTCGCATTGAGATTCACCAGTGCGTATGCTCTCGTATCTACATTCAAACTCAACGTTGCGTTATTGTCATTGGTTTCGTGAGATTGTCGTGAATTCGTTTCGAGTTTTTTCTTCCTCAAACGTCTCTTTGCGGATTTACTTAAATTCATTTTGAGGTGGAAATCTCCAGACGGTGAATCATTTTTATCAACGTTATTTTCAACTGTACTATTGAGTTTATCGTTGATATCCAAACATGCATTCAAACCGATTTGGGTAACCATTCTCAATGCGAGCATACTGAGAATACTCATACCTGAACCTAGATTGTGAACAATTATGAAAATATTATGAAAAAAAGATGGAATAATTTCGAAGAGATAACAAGAGAATGGTGACTTTCGTAACGAAATTCTTTTACTCAAAAATAACATAACTCTTATTATTAGTAGCGGCTATTCTCAATTTCGAGTTATTTCAAATGAATTTTTAATGAAATTGTAGTTTTTACGTCACTTCCAATGCTGTTGAAAAGAGAATTTGTCAGAAAATGAGGAAAACCCAGTTTTTTACATAACGATATTCACTTTTTGCCACGTAAGTAGAATAAATACTGATGTTATTTGTTCTAATTACTAAAATGTATCATAACGATTATGATTTACGATATGTTGAAATCAAATTTGTCGCTTCATCCGTTGCAATAGCGCCGACTGTTTCAGAAATAATGTCTAGAAAAATCCGATTTTTCCCGTCATCATCCAGATGTTTCCATTCATTATTCCATATTCCATAAATATATTTTTTGATTTTTACATTATAATGAATCATAAATTGATATGAGAATATTCAAAACATTTCACATGGATAAAATATCGTTCATATATGATAATTACCAATCAATAGGGCAAGGATTTTGCATTCGTATTTGTGATATGTTGTCACAGCTTCGTATCGACATTTTTCTTGGCAAAATGCCACGCAACTACAAGTTGAACATCCAAGTGGAGCTCTCAACCTGAAAAAGGAAAAGAATAGAAGACAATAAAGTCACCAAGTTCCAATATTACCACAATATTATTTAATTTTCTTCTCTATCGCATGGAAAGCTTTTGTATCAAAGTTTGATTTTATTAAACTTAATTTTATTTACTAAGTTGTTCAAAGTTTTATTCATTAATTCTTCTCTCGTGTCATATCAAATGAGATATGAAGTTGATCGTCGTAATTCATATTCCATTCATTTCTAAATGAACAAGACCATGGTTGAATTTTCACCGAATATAAGAGAACAAAGTAGACGCGATCAATAGATAGATTCAATTTTTGAGAAAAATAGTGTCGAGTATGTGACATTAATGTATTGGAAATTCAATCCTTATAACTCAACACCTGGATTCCTATTTCTATTTCAATTTTCCACTTGACAATAGAAAGTAAATATACGCATTAGTGGAAATTCAGTATGATAGGCAGCAGGAGCACACGCATCGGAAATTGATGCAATCCCTTCTGATTCCCAATACCTGTCAGATATTGCATACACACTCACTGATGCGCCCTCGAATACCAATCGTCTTATCATTGATGGTGGGCTTCACTTGCTTGCTGCAGATAATTTAAGCATAGCTAGGTCGATATGCGCTACCACCTTTACGCAGCGAAACCACTTTTGCATAAAATCGAGCGGGATATGGATGGGGAGTTTTGTTAATGTTCACGTCGGGTGAGGGAAACTATCGACAGCGGAATAATCGAGTAATTAAACCAATTTTAGTATAACTATTTATTTATGTAAATTGTATATCCAATGTGGATTTTAACTTGCTTCGCAGGAGATTAGATGCGACACTGCTAATTAGTAGTGTCACCCATACTTTTCAAAAGAATCCCATCGAGTAATTAATTTTCATTTTTTTCCCGTGTTCTACGTACTTACAGAATTGCAACTCACAAGCAATGAACAAGAAGAATCTATTGCAATTATGTACCGCTTGAATTATAAATTCCCGTGCCTTTCTCGGCATGCCATCAAAAAATACGACATTTGCATAATTTTAGAGTGCAGTGTGAGTGTAGGTTTCAAGCCATTCATATGCGTTATTCCCTTTGATATCGATGGGATGTTTCTGTTGATTCAAGTCCCACCTGGGTTCATCAGTTCTTTTTAGGTCTGTGCATTGAATTTCAAGTATTTAATTTATGAACATTATCGAGAATGTATTTTATTGATATCGACTTGGTGACTAAGTTCATGAAGAAGAATTTTCGTGAATTATATTTAACATCGTTTCTTCATATACGTTCGACTATTTCAATTTCGTGGTGTGCTTCTGCGTATCATTTCAGTCAGAGCCATTATCATAGATGGATTTCGTTGATTATAATGAATTATTGTAGTATTATTTCTAACATTTTTCGTTCCCTTCTTTTTGTTTTTCGTTAATAGAATTTCGATTCATCGCCTTGTGGTGTGGTAACTGCAGCTGTTTCAACAAATTCCTTCCCCATTGTTTGAACGTTGAGGTATTCGCGTACTATGTCGTTAGTGACATACCTAGAACGGCAGTAATTGAATCTTGTAACACTTGAGAATAGAATTACTGTAATGTTGTAATGTTGGGTGAAATATTCGAATACTAGATGCCTTGCCAATATGAACACTAATAAATTTCTAAAGATCAATTCGTTATTCTGCCAACTGACTTTTTTGTCTTCATTCCGGGCCAATTTGTACAGTTTGTCATCCCGCGCTGCATGAGTCGCCATATATTCCAACCACGCCAAATTTTTGTCCTCTACTCCTAAATTTATCAACTAGTTCACGTTGAGATAACAGTAATTAATTCAGACTCATATGTGTGGGATGCCCCCATGAACCTGGAAGCGATGTGGGCTGATGTGGTTTCGTTGTCCCTCATTCAGCTTTCACTTTTCCGTTCAATTTTGCACTTGTGACAGGTATTTATGGTAGAGTCTATATGTGATTTCGTTCAGATATGGGTGGGTAATGTTAACTGTAATCAGTAAGATAGTTGGTAGGTTCAACTTTGCATGAGGTAATTCAATTTATACTGCCATTATCGCTTCAATTCCTTTGAGAGATTGCTTTAACTCCGTTGGTACGAAATCGTTCATTTCTCATTTGACGGTAGTTTGTTCTCATCGAGTGAACGTACAGCTGACGTTGCTGTTATGTTTGTTGATTCTCTGATTCCAAACAGAAGGCTGATCAATTACTGCGAGTTTTGTTGTTATGTTTCTACTGGAGAGTGAGCATCCTCGGTGTGTGTTATACGTGAGGAACAACATTCGCGATTAGGTCGAATTAAAAATGATTGATGAGAATAAGTAGAAAAACCTCCCGCCATGCAACCAATTCTCTATTTCGTATTAATAGGATTTGTTTGAAGAGTGCAGTTGCACTCTAGCTCTGCGAGACTGCATTGTTTTGGTTTGTAACTCCAACATTTCTAGGAGACTGTCCCACCCAACTTGATCTTGTATGAAACGAAAAAATAATTATATTGTGCCTTTTGTCAAGATGTTGAATAAAAACTGGAATGGAGGAGCCACTGATGAATGAATAAATTCCCGAGCAATTCACAGTGAACACGTGGTTGCACTTCACACTCCTCTCATAAATGTTCTATGAATATCTTGAATATATATGAACGTTCACAATACAATAAAAACCCGTGAACCGTGAAAAGAAGGGAAGACGGTGAGCATGGATATGATGAAGTAATACAATATATTGGTTATATGAGGTAATGACATTGAATGAAATGCAAAAAAAAATTTGCGGAAATTTTTAATGAATGTATATTATGCGCTTACCTTACGAAACAATGATGACAATGTGTGCCATAGTATTCAGGTAAAAGACATGATGCCAATGGTGCTTCACTCGCTACTGTATCACCAATCTTTATATTGTCAGCCGCAACCGCATGCTTCCCAACAATAGGACTCTCACGAATTTCAACGAGTTTCGAAAGACCATTCAGGAGTGGATGTGAACCCCCAGTCAACTCAGGTTGAGGAGCTAGAGAATAAACCAACGACAACTGTGACATTTATCTTCAAACGCCATGAGATAAAATTACTTTCGCATACAGATATAACTAGCAATGTCGAGTAATCCTCTTAACCTTCTGCATGACTTCCACTTGCTAATACGAATTAGTTGTAAATTTATGGTTCACCGTTTCTACCGTAACTGTTCTTTAACTTTCAAATAGTCCTTGTGTAAACAGTATTGTGAATTTGTACGTGACCAAGTGCACTCCAAGATTTCCTGATTTACATTGCTTATATTATGTACATTTCCTGAAGATTTCAACAAAGTAGTTTGTGTGCTTGGAAGTTACAGGAAAAAACAGCTTACGCAATGAATGATGTGACCCCTAAATTGTTATCGTACATAGAAGATATTAGATATTGGCCTGCCTCAGCATATTTGTTTTGTATTGCACAATAGAAACTGAGCTTGGGTATTCATCAACCAAAATTTGTTTTCTACGTTTTTTTTTTCCGAGAAATTTCAATTTTCACAAACATTTTTCTCTTAAACGACTACAAAGCTTCAACTTAACAGTCTTTATATTTACTAAATTTGTATTCTTTCTCTTCGAAACTGAGATGAATAGCAAACATTAAAATGAAAAATTTATTTCAATGGTTGCTGTTTTCTTATTTCTCAAGTGCATTCAGGAATGAACGGACTATTGTTGCGAACGCGCATTGCTGGACGACCCCTACTGAATTTGAATAATGTTATTGTATCGAAAGTAAAAGAATTCACCGTGGGAAGACGAACATTCATTTTTTGTGCAGTGGAACCTGACAATTTGAACTGGACTATTATTTTCATCATGAAATTTTCTTCGTACTCTGAATTATTCAATTTCTTCAATTTAAAAAATATACACGCAACTGTTCCGAAATTGGTATATGCAATGTCGTTGTCCTGATATTGTCTTTCTGAAAATTTATAATTCAGATTTTCTTCGGCTGTTATATTCTTTCTGTTACCTTTTGGTTCAACATTGAGATGTGATGCGTCCTACAATAAAACCTTTGTATTTTTAAGTACCAATGTTTATCTACAGTGTAGAATGTTGATATAATTGGTAGCGAGGGAATAACTTTACAACGAAAACTATAAAAATTCAAACCGGCTGTAGCATTAAATATGATATTTACAGAGGTTGACATTCGGAATATCAATCTGCTGGGAAGGAACAAAAGCATTACAGAACCCCTTAGAGATTTATACTTCAGTACATAGATATTCTGATATAGTTCCAGGTCTCTTTGTCTCTATTCACTTCACTTTGATTGCGTATTTATATAAAGAAATGCAGCACGGGTTTGGTGCATACCAGAAATTTGTGATAATGTGTGAGTCTAAAATATTCACTACCTTGTATTGATTGTTGTTCAACCATTCAACTCAGCAGGAAAAAATTTTTGTATGGGAAAGTTAATAAGTCTCATGTGGTAGCTTGATTTCACATTTATGGTTTCTTGGTAAGATTTTCTTTTATATGGATTCTGTTTGTTGAGGAAATCGTAGGTGAACAACTTCGTATACTGAATATAGAAGGAGTTGAGTTATTGATACTTTTTCATTTATCGATGTGGAATTGATGCGCTGTCCACTCAAACATTTTCGATATTCGATGTCAATCTTCGATGGGAATTTCTACAAAATATCAAAATTGTCGCTGCTCCAATCACTTCCTAAGGGTGGAACAATCTGGAGATGACTTTTCCTGGAAAAATCAGAATTTCCCTGCTCCGAATTGAGTGTTCTTCTTCAAAATTGTATACCAATCAAATAAACAAGACATTCCTCGAAAATGATTCTTCGTATTAGTGAAATATCTTTAAATGGCATTCAATTAGGAACTTCCGTTTTTTTTTTTTTTTTTTTTTCAATTATTCGGGGAGTTTTCAGTATTTCGATTGAGACGCTGTGTTCTTCACTGGCTATACAGAGGATACCTATTCTCATTCCCATCTTTACGCTTTCGATCCCATTTATACAGAGAAGCCCTTGTTCCATCCACGCGTCTCGTTCACCAAGCGGAAAGATGAGCATAATACATTACCCATGATTCTGTAAAACTGGTAGTGTATCAACCATCTTACATGTATGTTCTTATTTGTTGTCCTAAACCCATGTATGTAGAATCTTTTTGCATCTAATTAGTATCGGGAAAAATTGTCATCTCTCCATTAAATATCGCTGTTTTTCTACCCTCACAACTACAGAGTGCAACTACAGAGAAACAACAATAATGATATACATCGTTAGTTACTATTTTTGTTCATCTAAAATTCACGTATACTTTTATGCGAAATCTGTTTTATTTTCTCACATCTGCTGACCTGCAGGCGGGTGCAGGTGTTTGTCATCAGTGAAAGAAAAGTTCATTTTATACGTGAGAACACTCTATACATTTTCGACATAACTTTGAGTTGGGTGAACTTGGGAAGGTTTGCTAAATCAATGTCACGGTGGGGCCCTGGTAAAAAATAGCTTTGGAGTGTAGACAATTCGGCACCCGAAAACATTTTGAAGTGAAACAATCACAAAGGTAGTGGAATCGAATTGTAGATTTCTTCCAACTATATCACACACGTGAAAGATGAAAAAAAAAAGATACATAAATATTATTACTATTATTGTTGAAAACTGGTAGTGAAGTTCATTATTTCATTTCAGCTATAGAAAAAATTACTATGATCATATTTTTCGATTACATTGAAGTAAAATGATTTTCATAGCATAGTAGAAATTATTAGTTCAGATATAACTTATTAAATTCTCGAATAAATTCAGTTTGTTCCTTGGTTACAATAGTACCATTGTAATTTTTACGATAAATTTCTCTCCAACAGATATGATCGATCATGCCATAAACATGGTAGAATCCGGACAGGATCGATCTTCATCATCAATTATACAACTTTGAATTGAGAGTGATTCCAGAAATGTTGATGGGATAATCCAAATGGGCCACTAATTGAGCATCACATATCCCTGAGATGAACCCAAATCAGCTGTATAACATTGAATTGATTCGTTCTATTAATATTTGGCAATATTTCCGCTCACATGGAGAATTACCAACCCAACTGCGAAAATTCCCCAACGTAATTGAATTATCTCAATTTTTACTGCCTAATATGGTGTTTGCACAGCCAATCTATTAAATACACATGTCAATCGATTGTTCTCATGCATGAACTCGCTTTCATCATATGCGCTGGAACTTTACTGCCGGCAACTTGGTATCTTTGTGTATACAACCGTGTAACAAAATGGATGTGTGTGATCTTGAGCTGAAACATCACTAAACTTGCGGTATGTCTATCTTACTCAGACACTCCACAGTCCATTGAAATTTCAACTTATCCATGTTATGTTGGGTTTGTAGGGGCGTAACCAGACATGACATGGTGGAGTTAAAGTGCAGAAAGAAAAAAAAAAGAGCCGCTTATAATATTATCGAATATAGTATATCTGTCGTTATGAATTTCATGTACTGTATAGCTGGTCAGTTATTCATAAAATATTGATAATCGATAAATTTCGTTCCCATTAATTAATTGTTACATATTTTAATCACTTTTGTCGGAAGGAATGGTTGGAAAAAAGCCAACAAACAAAAAATAACAATTTTATCGGATCATTATAGTTATATATATTATCTGCAATTTTGCCCCTGACCAAGACTAAAATATGCAACGATAAACTAAATTATTTGTTATACTATAATATTGCGATGTTGAAAAAAATTATTCATGGAAATATTTCATTGTGAACTCGACACAAATATTTCATTAATTATTTTTTCGGTAAAATATTCTGATTTTCAATCAATAAATTGTTGCACATACGAACGAGCTCAATTTTGAAGTGGAAGTGAGTGCAATATAGAATGGAATCTTGAGAGAATAGGTGACGATGAAGTGTCCTATTATGCTGATAGTTCTAATGAAAGTGCTCACATTGTATTTCATACTAATTAAATATGAAACGAATTGAAGTACTTCAATATTATTTCACCTATGACTTTTAACCTTAATTAAAATGTGAAAAGAAAATACTATGTTTGATATCGTCATTTCAATATATTTCAGAAACTGGTATAATATTACATCTGTAGTTAATATTTATACATTTTCCTTTTTTTTTTGTAGAATCATCATAAAACTCTTGAAAATGACATGAATGTTCAACTTTGTATAACGACACCAACAATTGGATACATTTTTGTATTGAAATGTCATTTTTAATTTCTCGTTTACAAATGCAATTAAAATTTCTTTGCGGTAGGATGAAGTTAAAATGATATGGCATGACAGTATAAATGTGCGTCGGGTATACATTGATCCTGCTGACATTTGCATGGAAATAGGATCGGGGGTCATATTGATTATAGGGTATATATATATTCAGTGATAGGATGTATTTTCTATGCGTAAACGGATGCCTCGATTAAGGTAATAAAAAAATTGTGGTTCTCCTATAATATTAGATATCTAAGCAGCACTGAAAATTATCGATTCATGTATCACATATGATGTAAACATTGATAATGGTGGTTATTCATGCAGGGATGATAGCGTCCGTATCGTCATTGAGATCGTATCGTAATAAATAAACAAAATTTATTCGCTTAATTGAATGACTGTTGAAAATTTGATTTGGTCGTTTATGCGAATTTACTATTTATATTATCGGAAAAAATATCTTTGCAAATATAGAATGAAATATAAAACATTTTCAATTGGAGATGGAGAGATAGTTGAGGTCAATGAAACAATGAATTTTCTGCTCGAAGTTGGCAAATTCATTTTTTGTTGACTGTGGTGATTTCCTGTCGTTTTAATTTTTGACAAAATTCCAACATTCTCGACATGATATTTTTTTGTTTTCACAACAGGGACTTTTACTGACAACGCGAGTGAAAGCCTGCAGTGCCACGATCAATACTCATGGACTTATCGCAAAATGTATAGCTATATGTTTTTGCGAATGGGTCGAACTTACTAAAGATCTGCATTGTTTTACTATACTTACTTTAATATATTCGAAATATCTTTTATTAAATATATGTATATTATGAAAAATATATGCTTTGCGACATGAAGAGTTTTAATTGATTCAGCGCGGGCGTTATTTTTAGTATCTTGCTTGCGCCACAGCGACGTTCTATTGGTTGAGTAGTGTTGCGTGAAAATAAAGCTCACAGTGCGGGTGCTGAAGGGTCGATTGCGAATGTCGGGAGGTTTCGACGTGTGTGAAAGAGAACACTTGAATTTATACTGATTGACATTGTGTGGAAAAGTTTTGAGATAGACAACACATCGGCGTTCTCCCATGAAACAACATTATTTTTTTTCAACTTTTTCGGTCATTTATAGAGTTGACAGAATGACAATGAAAACATTTTGTCTTAATGTTGGCGTGTTTTTGTGAACTGAAATATGTTTGCTGTGAGATGATTTGTAAACTCGTAACCATCAGAGTTGAGAAAAAAAAGAAGGAAGAATATTCAGAAGTGTAGCTATGATTTTTTTCACCAATCGATGTGAGAAAATCGTTTATGTTCAAAGTTTAAAGATGGAAAGCTTTAGATTTTCTTTGAAACTTCTTGAATGTAGAAAATCGTAAATTTTTAATTTGCAATTCCAATTTTGGTTGGCATGACGATCAAGAAGACCAATAACACAACACTCAGAGAAATGCGCCAACAGTTCAATTACTTGCTGTGCTACGTGTTAAACTCACTTTTTATTGAAGCTGAGGTCAGCGGAATGTTCAGTGTTATCGTCTGGAATTAATAATTTATGCTTCACAATTTATCTTTTCGTAAGACATAAAAAAAACATGAAATTTTGGAAAACATATGACTGAAATAGGTCACGATGTTAACAATATCCTGTTTAAATTGACGAATTCTCTATACAAGATCGTTTTCTATTGATAGAGATACCTATACTTCTGTTCAGAATACGTACCAACTAAAATTGCAGAATCTCCATTCGACTCAAACTGTTTTTTAGTAACGAACATGTATCGGAAAGTCCAATAATAAAGAGAATCGTGTCTCCATCCTTTTTCCGAAGCCTTCGGACTGTATGAAATCGATTTGACCTACTACCTACTACATGTAATAATATAGGATAAAACTCAATTTTTTCAGTACTCACGCGTATGACCACAAAGAGTCTTTCACATCAATATCTGTATATTATATTCTTATATTTGTGACTGTACTCCAACTTTTCGGAAATAACTGTAATGAAAAGCTCAATATAACGTCCGTGTGGTTGGAGCACAAATACACTCGATCGCGGTTAAGGTGGTTTAGTTCAGCCAGAATGAACAATTCATTTGTGGCCAAAGCGGGTGATCATTTGTAGAGGCAGACTTGAACATTTGGATGGAGTATGAGAAATCGGAAAAAAATTGGTATGGAGTAGACATTTTGCGATAGTTATTCACCAAGATATTGCTAAATAAATGTTCTGCGTTAGATATGTCTTATGAGAAAAATGGTTTCAAGGCAAATAACTGTGGATAATCTTACGGATTAATTTCCACATTGATTCGACGAAACTTTACAGAAATCGGACAAGTAAAGAAGGAAAAATGAAATCCAAGAGATTAGCACAGAGAATGAATTTTTCCTTTACAACAACCTAAGCAGCCTGAGGAATTTATTTACCCATTTAGACAATATCTGCTCAAATGATCACAACGTCAAAACGATTCAACTATTTCAATAATTTCAACTCTGGATAAATTTAATTCGGTGTTTTGTTGTTTCTATTCGATTGTCTAAACTACTATTTCTTAGAATGTGACTCAAGTTTTTTTTCCCTCATTACCAAGATCATTGGCTTCGGTAGCGCAGGTTAGTGAATTCTTGTTTAGTGAACTCTAGAAAAAACGCGAAAGAAAAGAAAATAACAAAAAATACATCATTTTTTAAATATTACAGCAATGTTGATCCTCATACATATTTATTTTTCCGCAAGAGTCTATTTCTATTACTAATTTCAAATGTGATTAATTTCTTTCTTGTTGGTATACGATCAGATTTGTGAGGATGCTTATATCGAAATAATGTAAAATAAAGGAAGCGGAAGTTGTGTGGCTAAATAAGCGCCTTGATATAAGCGCTTTATTTCAGGAATTTATTCCATATGTATTCCATATGGAAGGATATTATTATTCTCTTGTTCATCACATCACACGTTCGTACCGTACGATTACATCGGAATTATAAAATGTATTTTATGTGAAAATATCGCGTTCGATATTTTTTTCTGTATCTGCACGTTGTACCGAAGATTTTCATTAATTCGAAAATGTTCAGTTGCTTTGGATGTGGAATTTTCGATCTTAGAATAATCCGCCGAGTTCCTGATGCATTAATGTTTATCCCATGCATCTTTGAAATGGTGGTATTAATTCAATTTTGTTTGATGGTTCTGAACCACAGACAAAACTATGATCTCTCTGAGTCTCTGCTCTCGCATATTTGTGATGGATGTGAATATAGAAAGCAAAGAACAACCAGTTTATCCTGTCTGCCATGATATTACTTTTTGATATTTGTCCAGCAACACGCCCAGATTTTTTACTACTGTCATACATCACGGGAGATTGATGAGGCGTGAACGCATGGATGTTCATCCAGACGGAAGAATGATTTCATATAATCATATTTGGTTACATTACCTGATACATTGTGGCTTGACAATATTTGATCGCAATATGAATACAAAAAAGATCTATTACGAGACGCTATACATTCCCTTCAAAGTTATTTTTGCGATCATTTTCTATTTCAAATCGTGAATCGTGAATATCTTCATGCAAAAATCCTCTTCATTCAGAACAATGGATCGACCAGATTTACCTGCTCATTATTTATTTTTATAGAAAACATTAACGCGAATCAACTTGTTTATTTGAATAATAAATTAGGGAAATAGAACTCGACTGAACATTTTATTTTTCCAGTTAATTGGGTACATGAATTCGTTTTTAAAGCAGTATGCGCGAACGTAATTGATTTGGAGTGGATGTCTGCGTCATTATCCCCGTGAATTTTTAATTAGATTGAACTCATATGAATAACAGAAGAGGAGACAAGTTTCATGCGGAAATTTCTTCATTCCTCGTAATGTTAATGATAAAAAACATAATGATAATTGTAACGTAGCGGTTTGTATTAATATTGTTAATTAACTATAGATTATGCATGCGATTCAAAATTTCGAAATGAAATGTGGAATAACTGGAAGTTATTATCCTTTTGGTTATACACAATTACATTAATGTTATCATTTTTATTACCATTTTTCTGTTTTTCTCCCTTTCTATTTAGAGCTCGCGCTTCTGCGTTATTCAGTTATATTGTCTATGTAGAGTGAGTTACTCACAGTCGATGAAATCGCGCGGGATTTTTTTTTCATGTTGGAGAGGATCTGAGTGGACGTCAAAATTTGCAAGTCAAGTTATTTAAATTCACGAGTTCTCACATGATTCATATTCTAAAAATTGACCCATTATCGAGAGACACAATTAAATGGCGATCATTAAAAATTGTTAGGAAATAGAAATATATTGGATTTTATCAACAAGCAATGTAAGTATTACCTAAACATATTATTTTCTAACATTTTTGTTTAATTTTCACAGAGTGGAAATATATCAACAACCTTAGTATTATCATTGCTGTTGGCGTTTTACCACATAAGCCAAAATTGTTCTACTGAGATATGCGGGAATCTATTAGTATTTGTGTTTAGTGTGCACTTTCGTCCTTTATGATTGCATAAATGTTCGTATGCTATATCGTATACAGTAAAATTATGGTTATTATGATTCGAATGGGCACAATTTCATTAAAAAGAATGATAAAGGAAGAGAAAGAAAACAAATAATTGTCTTACGTTCACGATAATAATTCCTTTGTATTGGATTCATCTCATTGTTATTTGGAACTCCTTTCTTCGTCACCATTTTCCTTGACTTATCCATTAAGACATGACATTCTTGTTGCTTTTTTGCCAGCTGTTCCCTGCAAAATAGATTTAATACTCAATATCATGGAGGAATCCTCGTCGGTGGAGCAATTGGAAATATAACAGACAGCTGTGCATTAGAATTGACGGATAACATGACGGTGGAATAATATGAACTACCTCAACATTTTTTCCCTTGTGCCCACAACCATTATTGATCGCTCATGCGCGCTCTTTTCGGCAGAATACAATGAAAGTTACTTAAAATTGCACGCGCGCACCACTCATTTCTCGTATCTCAAATGACAAATTACGTAGATGTGCTCGTTCCAGCGTATTATCATGTCTACTCTTGTTAGACATATGTATGATTGCAACCAAATGAAATTAACAAATAATTGGTCGTCTGTTTCATGTGTACTTTAATATAGATGCACAATATGAAAACATGACATATGCATGACTTTGATAAGCACACACTCTGCATATCTGTTAACAATTAACAGGGACATATTTCCACATTGTAATTTATTCATCAACATGAATACGTAAATTTACGACTTCAAAAGAAGTTGAGTATATTTAGTTGAGATCAAACCCAGTACTCGAATGAATGATCATTCTCCAATCTTCGCATGAAAATTATGCCACATGTTCGATATTTTATATATAAGGATGAAAGCCAAGAGTGCAGATGTGTTTCATAGTTCAAGTAACAATATTGTACAATTATATTTTCCACTCATTTATGATTCGCAACGAATAATTTATTGTTTGCTTTATTGGAAATAGTTACCTCATTGTACAACAATGGAATTTTAGATTGGAATTTGTCTTCTCCAACTTTTTTACATTATTTATATTAGTCTGAAGTGGAAAATGATGTGAATGTACATCGTGACGTTAAAACTGTATCCCAACAAAATTTTACATTAATGTCAAGTACTCATGAGAATGAAAACCACTTTACTCATTCCGTTACGTTTGTGACTCCTCAATGTAATTACTTTGATTCGACACACTCATTATAGTTCGACTTGTTTATTAACTTCTGTGTGAGAATTTAATTTTTTCGTACGAGTGTGATTTCAACTGTGTTCCTTTGATAACTTTATATATATGCTCAGCACTTGCTTTTCGGCTTTGATGATTACTTTTTACATAGGTACCACTTTATTCCACTCTTTGCGGCACATTTTTTCACCATTCGCTTGACTGCTAATGCGGCTCGGCTTTCTGACGGAAAGAAGAATTGCGATTGGTAAAGGGCCAATGTATACAGAATAAAAAGTAAGGGCTCTTTACTGAGTGGGATATATAAGCAATTTCTACTGTACAACTTGACACAGTGTATCTTTAGTTCTTTCAACATTGAAACACTGGTGAAAGTACTAAGTGCCTGTACAAACTCCAACGCTCTTTGGTCCATTAATGCAGACAAAAAATGAGAAATAGACAAAAAAATAATCGGACGTTATTAACTATTACGGAAATATCTGTGGGTTGAACTTCTCTCATAATATTTTTATATCCAGAAATGTCAGCGAATATAACGAACGAAATAAATTCCGTCCATCATAACACGCGCCTTAATTATTCTAATATTGCATCACCCATAAACTTCAATTCTACCACAATCTTTCAAAACATCAATTCTGTTCAAAATTCAACAATTTAATGTTTCATATTTATGAACTATGAACTACAAGTTCAGTAGAACAGTAGCCATGAGAAGATTTCACGATTCGAAATTTATCCTATGGAATTTCAAATGGAAATATTGAGTGCGTGTAACGATCCCACTTCTCATAAAATACTCAATGCATTCAAAAATATAATTTAACGACTTGGCCAATAGTTAAGTGAGGATAAATCTGATGTTTCATTCAATACAATTTCATTTTCCATCTACAACTTCAATAGAATAGAGGAAATCTCCGAATATTGATGCGACTATGAACATTCCATTTTGCTTCACGAACCATTCCATGTCCGGAGAGTCGAAATGTGAGTTGTGTTTGATCATGTTATACATGTACGGATTATTGTCGATATTTCCATACGATCAACTACACGATGAAATTGTCAAGCGGCTGTATTTATACACGCGGAAAAATTTACTGAAAGTTTGCCTTTTATGTTTTATATTCGAATTTTTCCGATAAAATTTGAATGGAATTATTATGTTTGCATTCAATTGGAGATGAAAAAAGAGTCTTCTCACTACACGTTATACATAGCAACTCTGATTCGTACATAAGCATATCTATAGGAGCCAATCAATACATTGACTCATGGACATTGTTAGCGCGCGTTTGTGATTATCATAGTAGTTTGTTTGCATGTATTATAAAGTCATCGTGACACGCTTCGGTATTTCATGATTCTATTTATATTTCCATTCATGGACCAGTGTGTATTGTCCCTTTTTTTTTCCATTATCGAAATATCATCGTGAATTTATTAATAGTTCGAAGATTTCAGTCATCCTGTTCTGTATTGAATTGCAAAGTTTTATCTAGCGCACTTGATTAACTATTAATGCTTTTATCGAAAATTGAATTTAATCTTAAAAACTAAAAGTTCCTAACTTTCTATTAAATTTTCATCCAATCCTTCTTTTAACAATAAATTTCATAATTAGATTCAATGTGGAGAATTTTTTGTCGTGTATATGTGTATTTATTATAATTGAAAATTAGAAGTTATATATTAACAAACTCACCGTATTTTTGTTGGTAAGTTCTCGTCAACCGCAACAGCTCGCAGGTCTTCTAGAGCGAATTCATAATCACCGAGTGCCATTAATGCATCCACTCGTCCGAGGAGCGCAAGGCTAAGGCTGAACCCTTGGTCGATTGAAGTTACTTTCCCTTAAATGATATAATTGGAGATGAGCAATTGACACTTAAAAACAAATGATAAAAAAAGACAAATTATGACGAGCCTTGTTGAGTGATAATTGACATAATAATAATAGTACAAAGAATAATATTATTTCGTCCAATTGAACTGTTTTCTGTCTCTGTAGAGTAATTGAGATCAAAAAGATAAAGTAAAGTACGGATGATAATCATCATTGTCCTGATAACTATCGATGTGCGAGTACTTCAACTGATATTCAGGAAATTGTTGGGCACGAGTACAATAAGAAGATATTCGATACGTCCACTTATAAGCTATAATTCATCCAACTTTCAAACTAACACGAAATTTTTTATGACAATTCGTGGAATTGCCACAGAAGAAATGGAAACATTCGTTCACGTTATTTCTTTTTATCAATTTTGAATATGAAAAAAAGGTAATCGGTCATCGAAGAACATTCATAATAATGTGTCGGGGTATTCCTTTGATTATCCATGGATGATTTAGAGGGAGAAGGTTACAATTTGTGTCTGGGATCGGCCACAAAATAACCGGGGGAAAGAAGGGAGAAAAGGTAACTCACCCATGCCAACCATGAAACACCAACAATATTGTAACATATCGAACAGAGTGCAGAATAAAATTTTAATTTCATTTTGGGCGTAGTTCTTTTTCGTCAGGTAGAATTACCTTTCTCATCCACTTCAATTAATTCCTTCCGGTGGATATTACGATTGATATTATCAAAGTTAAAAAAGATTTAATGGAATGTTACACAATTTGTGATTTTCATGAACATGAACAATGTTGTCAACGATCATATCTACTATGATTGACTGAATGGTATTGGCTGTTATCAATATGGACGCTTTCATGATGCTGCTACACACCTGTCATAAGACGAAATCAATAAGTTCGGATTTCATTTCATCATCTTGACTCTCAATATCAGACCACGCGTGAAATATTTATATTGATCAATCATAAATTTAAAACTTTAGGACTAAAGCACAGTAAACAAAAGTTCTGTATTCATTCTTCATAGTATCATTTCCAAGTTATAGAAGAAAAAAAAATGATGATTGATTATCGCTTATTAAACATCGTAATTACTTTGCACGCAATTGTGATCACTCTCTACTGTCAGTAATCTATATTAGATTGAATCTAATTCTTTATTTAAATAGAATCACAAAAGTCGATTGAAATATAAAAAGAAAGATTGATTGATATCAAAGATTATTTCTCGTGCCTTTCCTAATTTGTGGAATTTCAGGATATTGCTTGAATTCTTCGAATGATCGATTTCATATTTAGTGCCAGGAGTTTGAGAATCTCTGCAGCAATTACCACTTTGATGTGAGGTAACTTCAATTGGAGGATTTGATACATTTTCAATAGAAGTAGGTACTCAACGAGTAGAGTCGAGTAGACTTTGAATTTTATCAAACCCACTTCGATGAAGCATTCCAATAACATTGAATTAATAATTATCATTTTCTTTAGTAGCAATTTCGCTCATAATTTTGATACAAAATTATAATTATCTATTATTTCCGGAAAAAAAAATTCATTAGACCAGTAATTTATTTCACGTGTCCAGTTCAGTGAATCGCACTCAGAATCCTTTTATATCCGAAGGAAAGTTCAAAGCTTACTTTAATCTTTCGGCTGAGTTGAGGAGATTATTACATGAAGTGAAATTTTAACGTCAGTGTTAATTCCTTTTTATTACGAGATATTGATGCTATTCAGGAATTATTTTGGGCTAGAGGAACTTTTACAATGTTTACTAAAAAAAAAAAACACCAGTTCACAAAAACAAATACTTACACGTGGCGGACTATTTACTAAGTGTGTATTTGAAAAAAAAAGAACCACCACTCATCAAAAAAAATATAATTCTCGAGACTCATGGAGTTTTTTATAAACTACTATTGAATGTACATAGTTGGGAATGTTCCAGCTTTTTTCAGCACACCATTTTCTTACTGACAAATTGTGTCAATTATAAAATCACGTCATGACAGGAAAATAAAGTTACTAAAGTTGAATTTTTAATAGAAAAGGAAATTTGTCTGAGAACTTCGTGAATAGCAATCGTGAAATATTGACGAATCTCAATCCATATTGTGATTTTAATACATATTCATCTATAACCTTTTTAATGAAATGGAATTTCCATTGAAAGTGGTTTTGTAAGCAAACAAACTAAGCAAAGAATCCATCTGGAATATAGAATTGTGATTGGTTATCATTTCTTAGAATGAATTTTGAGTGTACTCTGGTTGATTTTCCCGAGATGAATGAACAGTGAATTATTATCTATACAAATGTTCATTTATATTATGAAAATTCTTGCGTTACCTCTCGGAATTCGTTGCTACAAAGTTTCATTTATATCAAGTATGTTTGATCTAAGTAAATTGTTTCGTTCAATTCTCAAGTGAGTGTGTTCACTTGGCATAGACAACGTGTAACAAACTTCTTGATTGAGTCAATACTTCGACTATGATAATGTATTTCTTCAAGGGAATTATATTTACTTAACTTAATCTTACATGAAAATAGACGAAATAACAATTTTATCTCCCTTAATTTTTGTCTTTGTTCTTCTAGAAACTACGTTAACTAAAGAGCTTGTCGTTAACAAACTCAGCCCTGTGTACATTTCCTTTGTATCTTTCATTCAATTGATCAATTAAATTATGAATATTCATACCGTTAACAGGTGCACGAAGGACTGCTTGACTGAAACAAAGTAAAGCCTTCTCATTGTTCCCCGAAGACATAAAATTGAAGCCCTCAATGCGTTTAGCTTTTGACAACGACGCGTCTTTTTCTCTGAACAGATGTGTGATTCTATTTAAAGTCACAAGCACAACATCCTTAATTTTTTCGTCAGTGAAGACACAACGAACACGTTCATAGTCGTTTTTCAAACGCCCAAAGGTATCTGCGATCCAAACATCTCCCACATTATTAATTACCAACTCACTAAAGTCACGAAAGAAGCCTTTCTTTTCAGAGCGAATTGTCTCTGATGAACAGAGTGCACGGTAGAACGCATTAGGTTCCTCCATGGTATACCCTCCAGGCACCTGAAATACCCCGTTCAGTTCACCTTTGTTTTCACCACACTCCTGAGAATTAAATTTTAAGACGTCAGATTCACAAGGATCTTCACAATATTTTCATAACTTTCATGAATAAATAAATTACGGGAAATTGTCAATGTCGTATGTATTATTCATAAACCCCTTCAAACATGTTTCACTATCAACTGATATATTCATGCGAGTATATTTTATATTAAATATTCGTTCAGTTGAGCTTGATATATATCACGAAATACTCTGCTGAAAGAATGGCTTCTACTTAATACACTGATGTTCATGTAACTGATGATCGACAATTCTACAGCATGAGCACTCAGCGCTATTGGTTTTCATATACTGAATGCAGTTGCGAGCCTTTATAGCACATCGACTTGTATTTTCATCTGGGCTATTTTAGACGCGACGATGCTGCGGACACTCGAGCAACTTGAGTCGATTTGATGAAGAATTGTTAACAATTCAAAAAAATAATACAGGTATAGTGAAAGTTATTTGCATTCAACATTCACTCTAGATTTCAGATCATTGTTTTTTATTCTTTGATGATAGCGAAACATTTTAATGAACATTATTGACAAAATCGTATGTACATTGGACAAATATTTTCGACGTCATATTGAAATAGTGCACGAGTGTGTGTTAAATTATTTATTTTTAGTACAAAGTACTTTTTTTATAGTATGCATGGAAATGCTCAACGTATTTTCCTCGATTGTATATATACATACGCAGGATATATTTCATTTGTTCATAGAATGGAGTTATTTGTTCTGCCAGTGGATTTTACGAGAAAGTCATCTCATAATCCCGTCGCGATTTTCAACGAAATATATGATGAATGTTCGGTCCTATTTATACATTGGGGTGGAAGTAAATTACTCGTTTTCATTTTAGACTTCAGAAGAGATAAAACATTCCAATATGTGTACAAGCTGATCCTCGCGAATAGCACAAAAGGACTCAGTTATTTTCACTGAATAAATTAAAGTGATTTCGCAATATCACTTTCATACCGTTCTGAGAGAATTTATGATATTCATGCATAGAAGAATAATTTTCTTCATTTTGTGTGTTATTATTTTGGATTATGGAACTAATTCGTCGGTGTATTCACTCGGAATTGATTTAGATGGAGAATATATATGTAAAAGTAGTTGATAGAATCTAAAAATAAATATTAAAAAAATATGAGAAGATAAAGAACGGATAATCCAGTAATCAACAATGTAGTGGTTATAAATTGCCGGGACGTGAACAATATTCTGCGTCCAGATGCTCGGAATTTTTGTTGATAAGTCACGTTACTTCGTATTGATTGACTTGACCTTTTTTGTTCTTTACCAACTCACCACAATTGAGCTAGAAAAGTTTTTCTAGCTCTAATCATGTATGTACATCAGGGACTTATTTCATTATTCATTAGCAAACCGACGACACAAATGAGAATGCTGATGTGTTGTTGACCTCGGGTGAATGTGATTTTTTCACGAAGGAATGTGTTATTGATAATGAAAGGTAATTTTTGCTATAACAATGATTTGCAAATATGAAATGATGATTCATCTGATTGTAATTCCCATTCGTGTTTTTAGTGTTTGGAGAAGATTTGAATATTGACAAGAAGAAATTGCTTCGCAAACAGGAGTTATGTAACACAAAACATCTTGTCGTATATTTTTTTGTTTAAAGGAGAAATCAAATTAGTGATCCTTCAAGATGATTGAACGGGTTTTCATTCCTTTTTTTCATTTCAGCGTGATTTTTTCCCGGACTAAAAATATATACTTACTAGTTAATTTAAAGGAATAGTGACTGACCGATGAATCCTTTTCATTCAATGTGATTAAGCAATTCAATCTATAGAAAACATTAGCCCGTCTCACCAGGAGAAAAAAAAATATCATTTTCTCTTCGAAAATGTCATTTTTATCCTGAGACAGTTTTTTGTACGGGAATTGAGAATAAATTTAATTCGAAATTCTATCCAAAACTTTCGAGACTTTGTTACAGATTAAAGTGATGTAAATTGGAGGTTCAACATTCTATATAAATAGATAACAAGTTTAAGGAATTCTGTTTCCAGTTTAAATTCGGCATTCGATGTCATAAAATGCATTAGACATTACATCAACGACACATACTTTGAAACCTATTTTGTCACAATTGGAAACAACGGGATATTATGCGGAAGTATATTCTAATATTCAGATTACTAACGTAATAAAAAATGGTGGACAGGACTGGACGAAATTCAATATCATAACAAGATCCGTGTGGGAATCTGTTTGTAACTGAAAATAGATGTGTATGAAAAGTAAACAAATCAATATTTTCCATTTCAAATTTACCATGATTAAATCAATGAAATCCATCTCGTTTGATTTTTTCTTATTCACTTAAGAGTTCATGTCTATATATACTCATTAAATGCATCTGTACGATAATACTCATGTACACGGTTGACGTTTATGTGTTCACCCCTTGTAATTCGTCGCAAATAATAGTCACTCTATTTGTTCTGTTATGAATTATTTATTGTCAACATCATCAGTTAATCTTGGATGAAATTAATGTCTGTAGATATCATGAATTTACATACATCAACAACATCTTGGTTGTCCCCACCTTTTACGCGCGAACAGTACTCGCGGATCGATTCAACTCTGCGATTGGATGCGAGAACTTTTCCCACGCTACGCTCGAGAGACGCGCGCGAGCCACTCAGCTGCCAAGCTCGCAGTCGATGTTGTGGTTTTCAAGCGCCAACTTGGCTCGGAATTGTTTTTCACTTGTCCAGAACATTGCCTACATCACAGAGTATTTTTTTTTCTCCATAGTGATTATGAAATGCTGATGGAAATAATATTACATTTTAAAGTTATGTTGGAGCTGTCACAGTGATAATAAATATACAGTGACGTTATTCTTAATATTGGAGTTCAAATTTGTGATATAAATGTGAATATAGAAGTGATAAACAAGTTTTTCGTTGAGTGCTTGGATTCCATTTGTATATGATTTTTTCAAATCATTACTGGTTTCCCAAGTGAATTCATTTGGAATATATATCAATTAATGCAGTGAATGGAGGAAAGTGTGAAAATCCTAGTGATATTTACTGCTGGTATTGCGACACGTTTCAATAATGTTTACAAACATTGCAACTACGAGTTGCGCGTAGAATTGGAATTGAAAGATCACAATTCAATATCAAAATGAAATGTTTTTTCGATCCCTGTTGAGTTTGATTTATAGTTGCAGATACTCATATGTTAATATAATTATTGATCGTACGTTTGTTTTTTTTTCTTCCCGCCTCTTTTCTCTATCCCTTTTCATGTTCTTCATTCGCTTTTGAATCAATTTCATATGCACTTTGAGGCCACAACATAATTTCAATATCATGTTGCATTCGAGCATATGAAGAATCGGGTGTATGGCTATAAAGTTCTATTTAGTCTTTTTTTTTTTATTCTCCTTCATGAAAGCATACGAATTTCCAAACTTTTCTGGCGGTATTGCCAGAGAACCATCAAACAAGAGAACTTTTGTTTACGCCGTATTGCACAGTTAACATAAAGTACTTGAATTTTTCGGTGATTTTTTTTTATTGTTCAGTTTGTCCTCATTAAGATTATTCATGAGGAAATTAAATGAGCGGCTAAAAAATAATTTGAGATATATTTTTTATCATGATGAAAAAGTAATACAATAGGATACACGATACGTGTTGAGATGTTGGTGGAGGAAAATGAAATATCATCAAAACAATTTGAGAGGGTCTGAATGAAACAGTAGTATTTCAGTTTGTTCTCGCGTGTTTGTTGCATGCCCGAAATTCATTTAAATGTCAATACTGTGTACAATTTCATAGATTCTCATACCATAACTCATTCACCGGTTACTTATAAGCCTTCATTGCAGCAAGTGGATGAAGTGTTGGAATCCCCGCACGTTTTCGTTAAATTTATATCGAGTGCTATCGCTGTTAACTCAATTCCAGAGAATTCCAACATTCCGCAAGTGACAGTGAAATAAATTATATTCTGAGAGAAATATGTTCATCGTATAATCAACTCACAAGTGCAGAAAGTGATAGAATAATATTGTCATTTGAAATTGAGTGAAGTGAATTTTAAATATAGTTCTCACGTAATTGTACCTAATTATCTCAATCTATCTGGAATTATTCCAAGTAAGTTTCTTATGAATGTAGAATGAATGTCTTTTGATATATTATTCTCTTTACGTTTTCGCGCCATTCGCATTTTGTGTCTATTTATACCACGATGCGTAGCGAATAATAAACAAAAAACCATAAAGCTTGGGTGAAAATAATAAAATTATCAAATACCAGCATTTTTATATCATGTTTTAAAAAATATAGTGAGAATTCTGATAAGGTAGAAAATCTTTGTGAAAAATATTCTTATGCACCAAGAATTCCTCAACTTTTTATATTCAAAGAGTAATATCGCTTGCATGGTGCGAAAATATATCATCTTTATGATTTTAGAATGAAAAAGAAACTTGATATTTTCATTATTTTTTGTTTATGTTCTTCGTGAAACATTTCAAAGAAAAGATGGATAACTTTCCGATTGTGATAAAATAGGATTGGAAAATGTTTTGAATAATGATTGAAAATATGTCTTTTTGATCAAAAATATTGTCTACATACTTCTGGGTGAAATTTCCCAAATAAAATCATACAAGAAATCTATCGCAGATCTTTTCAAATGTTTATTTGCTTATCTAGAGAAATATTTTCATGAATCGTTCCGATTTTAGTGATAACTATAACAAATATGTTCACGAATGAAATCATTTTTGTTTTTGCGAAATTCGTCTATGACTTTCCAAGAAATTTTGGTTGTTATTTTGTGAGTAATTTCAGTAACTAGAGATTGGATAAGTTTGTTAAATTTAAAATGAAATACCAGAATGATTGACAATGTTATTGACAGTAAACTAGGAATGACAAAGAATGCATATATACCTCGATTCAATATTTCTCATTAACTTGTATCATGAATATTATAAGGATAAACCATAACGAAAACAAGAAAAGAATAAAAAACACGGAGTTGATTTCCCAGAGGATGAAAATGTTTGAGCAATCAAGAAACTGTCCTTTTCTTGGTTGGATTAGATAAAGCCTGAATTTTTTTCCACAATTCCATGAAATTTCGATTTTTGAATGTGATGGAGCATTTCAGTGATATCAACTTTCATAATATCTATTTGTTTGAGCTTCTCAGAAAATTCATCTCAATAATTATTACCAGAAAGAATTGTGTAGCAAAAAAGGCGAGAACGAATTCCAATACTTTCCATCTGGAACAGAAAGAAGCTCCCGCAATTAATCAAATCATCCACTGTGAAATTCACTGAGCCAATGTTGATTTTTCAAGTAACAAAAATGCGGATGAATAAATTCATAATTCAAATATTCACCATCTTCTCGTATAAAAGTTTTTCAATATCGAAAATTAAGTATTGATCCAACATAATTGCTACTCTATTACTTCATGATTTGATAATTGTCACGAACTAACAAACTAATCCGCATATTTTCTTCGACAATCTATAAAAAGCTCGGTGAAAAGAAATCTGACGTGTAATTACGAACATTAATCGATTGAAAAACTTTCACAAAGTGTTACAGTAATATTACTGATTCCAGAAAATTGTCATCTTCAACATCATTCTATGGAGTTTATCGAGAGATGTATAGATTTAATAAAACAAGCCCTGCTGACACAACATAACACTCAATCAATTGGCATTTCATCGATAATGCATTTCACTATGGAAACATAGGGTAGCATTGAAGGGAATATTTTTTTAGAGGCAATTTATTGGAATAATATTCACCATACAATTTCACATCTGTCACATGAGAAATTCATGTTCACATGTACATGTTGAACTTAATTTCATAAAATATTGTGTGCACAACATTTGTATATGAAGTTAGTCGGACAACTTTTAGCTAATGTAATGCTTGGGGGTGTCTGCTCTCCACCGACAAACTGTCGTAAACCTGGGTTGAAATAATACTATCCGTGAATATAATCCACCACATCATTTCCCAGATAATTCTGGCATAGTGCTTGAGATGTTTATTCAATAATATTTGTCAAGTTTCCCTCGGGTAAAATCATTAGGGGAGCTTGATGTTACCAATTAGTATCGTGTCGTGCTGAATCTTTCGGAGCCCCGCAAATAGATAATTTCTAAATTTGGATTTCGACGACATCACTAATTATCTTAACAGTATTCTCTGAATTATCAACACTGATGTTCTACAAACTTCTACAAACAGTATAAAAAATATTTTATGTTTTTTTTTTTTCATTGAATATTCCGCTGTTGAAATTGAACAGCGAATTTTGCACTCAGACAATTTAAAAAAAAAAACAATCTGTTATGTAGGATAAAGCTGGATAAATCAGATTTCTTAGGAACAAATGTCACTGCAATTCTACTGTCAGATCAATTCGCTCGGTTGGAGTTTACAACACACATTGAACTATTTCTCAAGCGGATCTAAAATCAAAAAAAATATTGTGACATCTGTTACACTACCAGACAAACATCTTTTGAAATAATATTGTAAAAATGAAATTTAGCAAACCTGGGTAAGATGAAATGGTATCATAGCGATAAAATTCAACTAATTATCATTCCAACTAATTCTTGAAGCTCCATGGTTTTCGGCACTCGCACAATGTTGGAAATGTACGAACACCCGATTTATAACTCAAAAAACAAAAATCATTAGTCGCCTCCGAAAGTTATAACACACATTGCTAAATGCATGCTCTTTGAATTTTCCTTCGTGTCTAATAAATCTGATGTGTGGCTTTGATATACCATACAAATTGCTATTTATTTCAGTTCATTTAGATTTGACACTCATCCCACGTATGCAATTAAAAATATACTTCTCTCTCTCTCTCCCCCTCTCTCTCTCTCTAGAGTGATGAAAACTTCAAACATATAAACGTGCCTTGCATTTTCTGAACAGAGCGTGAGACGTTCGCAAGTGTATTGAAGACGTTTATGATATTTTACATCCCGAACCATAAGTTTTATAGCAGACTTGGATGTGTCAGATATTTTTCATGTTTTGAATTTTCAGTTTTCTTGAAATGGATGTCACACAATGTGTCATCCAATGCATATTTATATTACCATAGGAAAAAATAATGTGTAGTTACAGTTGACAATGAACAGGCAAATGGATAGTAAAAAGAAAACAGGATTCTTCACTAAATTGTCCTGTAACTGTTACTGTATCGAATTGGCATATAAATATTTTTAATCCAGGTTATATTGTCATTTTACCTACTCTAACTCTTCTGCCAATGCCCTGTTATCAAGCCAACCATACAATTAGTATTTCCTCCACTTTTTTTACTGACCAATCGGAAAAAACTTTGCTTGCAAAAAAAAGTCCATATTGTAATCTACCAGAAATCTACCGAGTGCTGCCCTTGTGGTGGGCTAATGTCCTAGCCACACGAACATCGGGTTTATCTTTGATTTAAAAAGATTCTCTTCTGCAGTTATCAGCGAGCACCATTGTGAATCACTCATACCTTTTTTTTTGACGTCACACCAAAAATAGCGAAAGTTGTGTTGGCGACTTCTATTCGGATTTTTATCAGAGAATGTAGAGATCATATTGAAAATGAATGAAAAAGAGAAATATGGAGAAATGGATAGACATATGACATTTCATTTTGATCGAACAATTGGATCAGGTAATATGACATCGATTTCAATTTTCTCGAAATTGATTCCCCAGGGTATTCTGGATATGTCTACATCGGTAGAAGATTTTGTTCATGTTGAAGTATCTGAACTTCTACATATTGAAAAATGTTTATGCATGTTGATGATATTGATTGGTCGCTAACTAGAATCATAGAACAATCGATGAAATTTGAACTTTGAAACTTTTTCGTTCGACCTAGACGTCCACTTCCATTATTAATCTGCTGTTGCAAAACATGAATTTATACCGAATAAATTCCGAGATTCCCGAACGATGTGTCTCAATATTCGAGGACGATAATCATCTCATTCACTTGACTATAAATTCATCTATAGAAAATACATCAATATATGTATTCAACACTTCGAGTTTACATTGCTTAGGTACATTCGATTTTCATTAATAGAGTTGATAACATGTGACTACAATTCTCGCAACTGTCTCCTACGTGTTCCGCGAAACACTGGAGGCAACAATCGTTGCGTAGCAACTGCGCAAACTATTGTCAGACACATTCAATGGTGCTGATTTCAAGCTCAAAGTATCTATGATATTCAGAGCATATAAGCTATGAACACATTATCTAATGTGAATGTGAAAAATTTGGTTAACCCATGGAAACGTATGCACGAGCTATTGGATATTATATTATAAAGGATAATTTGATTAGAATTTAATTCAAAATCTACATTGCTGACGTCGGGAAATCGATAAACCATTATAACAAAGATGAATTTTCTTCCATGCGTCATCCAATGTGGTCCACATTGTCTGAAAAGGTGATTATTCGAGCACATGGATTCTACAGTGATATTCAGAAGATAAAATAGTAGATATTCTCTTACTATTATTTTTGAATTATCAAATTCTATTACAACAAATTGTAATGCTTTTTTTTATGAGAAAATGACATGGTCTTTGTTAATATGTAAAAAATATTTGTTTTAAACTTATCAAAATAATTAATTCGATATGAACTAAGTTTGATTGAGTAATATAGTCGTTTTTTTCCAGTGCAAGTCGAGGACTACTTATCTGATGTACGTAGTTTTTCCTCGAATAAGTTCTTAATGTATCTGTCGATGAAGGGAGAATTCGATGTGGAAAGTTAGGAATCCAAACTCGTTTATTCGCTGTGATCAATAGTGGAACCATTAAATTATATACCTATACAGTTATAGAATTGGATGTGAAATATTTCGTTTTTACGCTTTCAAGAGAAGACTTGTATCTTATTAGTTCATTAGCGAACATGGAACTCGTATTACGATTTTCAAGATTTATTATTATTTTTCCTTCAATCATACGAAAATCTGGGGGAAAAATTTATCGATCGTCTGACTTTTATTGGACATTTATTCATAACGTTATAATCAACCATTTCATAGAGACTAATGACATTTGGAAAATTGGGGGATTTTATTAAAACACATCAGTGTAATGATAGTAGAATTTTTCTTCTCCTTTTCTCCTTTCAATGTATCGAAAGATCGTTATGAAAGTTAAATGCATCTTTTTGTCATTTCTTTCAATTAATGATTAACACATGAACATTTTTCTCAATTTTACAACAGCGAATGTTATAAACACTGGAAGAATGTTTTTCAATCAGTCAAAAAAAATTTAAACTCAAACAGAATTCTAGTCAAAATTGTTCTGCACTTCATTACAGACGAAGACTCAATTAATACAACACAACCTGAATATTTCGCCAGGCATTTTAGTCTACTCCAGAAATAATGTCAAATAAATTATTTCACGGATGTAAAAATGGATCTCTTACGCAAATTAATTGAATTCGAATAAACGGAGACACTTTCAACCGGAAAGCGTTTTGAGTGCTCCTACAGTTTGAGCCCTTCGGGTATTTGTTCAATCGATGAGTGATGTATAGGAATAGATCTGGGAACGACACTTTGCACTCGAATCATTATCTTATCCCTTTAAGATGGCCGCTAACTGTCCTTTCACACCATTTGAAAGTTTCTTCACATTGAATTCATGCCGGAAACTAGTCTACGAAAAATTGTAAAAATATACTGTGAAAATACTTTTGAATTCGAGAAATAACTTGATAAGATATTTCTGACTCCGTATTTTCTGATACTTTCAACTCTATGCGATGTTGTTTTGATACAGAATGAAGGAATAGAATATGATTCAAATTTACAAACACCAATTACCGAATATTTGCAACTCATTGAATTAGTAATGATGCACATTCAATTATTGATTTCTCCTGTACGCAGTAACGAGAACTTGTGGAATAGAAAGATATAACAGAATACAGGAAATGTTGATCACACAGAGAGTTTGAAAATAAGAGTTTGTTGGTGAAGGACGAGAATTATTAACATCATTTGGAGATTTGAACATCACATGTCTTGCCGATGATTTTGTTGGTCTTCTAAATTTTCTACTCCTCTTCATCTTATTGTTCTAATCTCGAAACGTCTTCTCATCTTCATCCACCATAAGCCCGTGTATTGATTATAAAAATGACTAAGTAATATTGTTGGCCGAAGTTTCCATGAGACTAATTTTTTTATGAGACGTCAAGATGAAGAACGACAAATGAGATTCATGGACCCAATTGCACAAGACTCAGACGCATCCAATGAAGTTTTTCATTAGATCAATTACGAGGGATAAGTATATAAATGAATAAAAAGCATATTGAGTTGCTCGATTTGTCTCGAACAAGAGTTTCGTATCATTAATTCCGAGAGAGTTCGACTGAGATCGTTTTTTAATATCATTAACACAGTAGTTGATGATACGTGATGTTTCATGAAGAAACAGAAATACAAATAGTACTGCCAATAATTATGGTAATAGCGAATGATGAATATATCTGCAAGATTAACAATTTTGAAAACCCATGTATAAAACTTTCTTTATAATAGGCTACATAATTCTATGGAGCACTTATCGAAAACCGCATCAGAATTAGTTGTGGCATTTTGAGAGAGAAATGCTGAACCACAAAAACTCATAAATACGTCCATACAGACGAACATCCTTTAGCCCCAAACCCACCTTCTATCCCCATTTCGTCTCCGTTAGCAAATAAAAAAAAACAAAAATGGAACCATTTTCATTGTATGGTAACAGTATGCAGTGGAGCATTGATTAATACTCAATGTCGGACGTAGTCATAAATTGCCTCACACTTTATAAAATGGAACAATAAACAAAAATCGTCAGGAAGGAGCGTTTTGCCTGTCTGACCACAGATGTGGTTACCCCTCGAATCTACTTTTCATATCTAATTCATATTGATGAATACATAACATGAATAACTGTAGATGTCCCGGGTATTGTTTGTCTAGTATATGTAACTATACATTTAAAAAGAAGGCAAAAAGTTCACTTAATGTGGCTGAAAACAATGGGATGCATGAAGTATTGATAGAAGACCGGAAGGTGGATGGAGATAAATATCGCCAGACACAATGCGAGTCTGACTTTCTTGGCAACTTAGCAAAACGCAATGTGCGATGCTCTCTCAGGTACTTTCCACATCATTTGCATGTTAACGTCGATATGTCGTGACCTTAAAACATGTGCAGTAAGCACGGAACTTGGTAAAGGCAATGCCTCGATGCTTTTAAAATTACAAAATTCGTTGGCAACGAAAATAAAAAGTGGATGATTTTTTGCGCAATTCCACGCTACATTTTATGCCTGTAATAAATTGAGTGAATTAAGTGGCACAACCTTAACTGTAACGACTTTTAGTAGAACAGACATGAAAAAAATAAAACCAATTAATTACTTCGTCTAATTCATTATTTGAGTTCTTTTTTTTTTAACAAATATGTTCTATGTGTTATATATGTTTACTCGTCCAATATCCCTCTGCATTCTCGCATGTCACCACAACTTGTATTTTACCAGTTGGTGAAATTCCAACCAGCATTTCGCGAATAATACAAACAAAATAGTATCGGACAATGTTAGTTCAGTCACGTTACTACTGCGTTGTATGCATTGTTCCTCCAATATATGAGAATTCTTCGATGCATAGATGTACGCTCACATTTCTCGAACACTCAATGAATTAATTGTTATCAAATACATCAAACTAATTAATCATTTTAACGACTAGTAAAATATAATTTAGCAAATATTTTACTTGTAATCAAGCTAATTTCGATGAATTGATGGAATAATATTCCGTAATATCAGGAAAATTGATATTTTATTCCACCGAATAATGCAGACGTTGAGCTGTCAATTATAGATCTCAACCGCAATGAAGGTAGTGATTAAAAATATTTCCGCAGCATGGTAGACAGCTTATATTTGTCGTAAATAATTGATCGTAGCGCAAGAGCTTTCGAAAACGTATTTCAAAGTTTAGCATCTCACTATACAGAACGAGAGACAATCCTATCACCTGTTTGAAACTGCTCATGTAATTAGTTGAAAAGGATTTTCAAAGTTGGGGGCAGAGAGACCAATAATGCCTAATGTATATTTGCGAAATGCGTATTTTAGTAGAGACGTGCACAAATTGAGTCATCAGGTTTTGGGAGAGTTGGAAAAATTATGCCCTTTTTCATTATAAATATAAAAAATCCCTGCATTAAAATGATCATGAACTACTGTTCGTTAGCGTTGAAACGGACATTTTTTTTTTATTTTTTTTTTCCGTAATGAATGTTCAATAATTGACGATCATTTCGATATTTCAAAAACACGAATACTTTGTGACATGCCCTTGGTAGAATGCCCTTTTTTTACGCGGAGGAAAAACTAATAATTTACCGCCGTTTTTTCATCAAACTTGAAATGTAAGAGAACATGCAGGAAAGAGCTCTCACGCACGATCCTCTTACTTCCTTCGCAACCTCTCACGATCGAGTCGAAAGTCTACGGCAATTGAATCCAGTCAGAGATTAATTTGCTACCATCTCTCTCTAGTTATATATAATCCAATTCGTTTTCCGTCTGGTGGATGTTCATCTTTTAATGAATGTTGGCATCGGCATGACGGAATACTCAAAATTAGGCACGAAATGTAGATCGGTAGAAAACGTCGTTACGCTTGTTTAACTACTGTAGTGATTGTATCTGGTGATATGCATCGGCTATTTTGGATTGAAAAACTTATTTAATTTATAAGCTGCTTCGTGTCGATAAGAGAACCAAGTTCTCACCTTCCATTTTGTTTAATGGATATAAGACAAACTGTTCGGAAACCATTGACAATTATTTGACGACTTTTTAGATGATTATTATTGATATATCGTAAATAGAAATAATGTTGGAACAGTTGGTTAACTGTGATTGTTATTTTCTGATTGTATTTATCGAATTTCAAGACGATGCGTCCATACATATCCGACTTATGGACAGAAAGTTCTGTGTTTGGCAGACAGTTTCTAAGGAATTTATTTGAAACTCTTGGATAGTTTTTTTCCCAAGTCTTTATTCGTTAATTCAAGAAAACAATTTTTCTTCCCAAATGGTTCATTCTCGAAACTTGAATTATCACCAGTTTTTGCTCAGATATTTTATGCACGCATTCGGGAAGTAGGGAAGTTTAGATTTCAAATAGTTTGGTTATGTAGAACATTGAATTGACGACATAACTCTTTCACGACATTTTCGCAGTCTCCATTACTTTTATTCGTACGTTTGCGTATTTGTACATTTTATCATGAAGAAATTCCGTTTTCTTAAACAGTCGATTTTTGATGTTATCATTTTAAGAAAAGTTTCAATAAAGAAGAGAAATATTTATGACTTCGTATAACAATAATGCTGAGAATTGAAATAACTCTGAGTAGAAGTCACATCAATCCGGCTAATAATCACGTTCGTTCAACATTTGATAGTTGGTAAGGAAAAAAGCGCCGGAAAAATTAAAGGAAAAAACAATTCACCATCTCAATTTTGGAATATCACAATTTGCGGTTTTATTCATTTCATAAAATCAGCATGTCTCTACCTTGATCGATGGCGATATAATAATGCTCTGCGTATAGGCATCGACAATTTCGAGAAAGGGCGACTCTTTTGAATCTTTGTTGTTAGTGATGCATTCGTATCGAAAAATAAGTTTTACTATACTCACTCTTATCAGTAAATAAAAAAAAGTAAACGAACAAATACATAAAACAAATGTATAAATACAAATTCGTTCTTTAATGCCAAACAGATATCGAAAAATTTGATTAGCAATTGGGAAACTTGAATTTTTAAGACAGAATTGTTTCTTTGATATATTCTTTTTTATAATATCATTTTTTCAATATTTCGTAACACGTTTTTAATAGTTTCAGCAAGACAAGTAACACGGAATAATTAATAACACATCTGTATATATACATACCTATATAACGCATGAATGTATTTAGTTTGGCGTTGCTCGTTCGCCGCAGACGAAAATATTTGATTATATGTGTGCAAGTTCATGTGCTGTGGATATTAATTTTTGACAGTACCATATGTACCGACTATCATATACCATGCTCGAATCAACTCATTTCATATTCCTCAGTCCATATTCATGAGAAACGATACATTCGTTGCAATTAATGTCCATCGCAAAATAAGCTCACATTGATGGCGAATAGGAAAATAACAAACAAAAACTTTCGACATTTGATTCTATAAGTCGTTTTTTTAGATATCAATTGATCGATAGACGCAAAAAAAAATTAGTCTGAGGAACTTTCCCCGAAACAATTCTCTGGTTACTCACTGGATAGCAATGTTTTGGCTCATGTCATTTTCGACATTTTCAGCCCGTTATCTAGAAAAAAAAAAATACTTTATCACGTCATGTATGAAACCTGAGATGAATTCGAAGTGAATGTATTAAGGCACTTCATGACGTAAATACGATAACATGTTCCATCAAACGTCATACGCCACAATCTTCCATACATGTTTTGCATTTTATTCGTATTATTATAAATCCATCTCAGGACACATATGTGATAAAAAGATGTTCATTCACAAGATACAAAAGGTTTGCCCATGCCTATGATCAGTGTGACGTTAATTAGAACGAAATATGTACGTGTGCTCAACTGACTCAGTTTCATCTCCAACTTTTTCTGAACCACAAAAATATTTTTCCAAATCATATTTTCTTTCCTCTTTTCTTGCGTTATCCATAATAATAGTTGTGGATTACTTCATATCATCACTATTTGTGATTAAGATTAAGATTTTGTATGATTAGGTACTCATGATTGACGTTTAAGTTTCTTTTCAGGCTCGTATTTAACTGCGCATTACAAGTTTTATTTTGTGAATTATTTTCATTGGGCCACAAACGACGGAAAATCTGTCACCAGAGAGAAAATTTAATGTCATAAGCGAAAAGTAGTCATATTCATAGAAAGGTGGGTAAATAAAATCGCAAAAGAATAGTTACAGCCGAAAAGCTGAAATCCTGCAGCAAAAATTTGACTGTACTTCAGATTTAAATGATTCAGATTCTTTGCTGTGATTCTTTTTATTTTCCATGTGCCATTGTTTGCTTCTTGATACTTAAAAATAAAACGAGTGGAGATAAAAGTTTGACGTTATATCCCAAAGGAATTTGCATTGTGGCTTTTCTATGAAATATTATACAATGTTGAAGTGAAGCTTTAACAAAGCCTGATGAATCGTTATTTGCACGAAACTGTACAGATTTTGATACGAACCAAGCACTCTTCATGAACAGGTACAAAATGATATCTTCCGATTTCGAATATGATGAAATATCATCGAATTAAATCAAACACAACGTGAAAAAATAAATAAAAGAAAACGTTTAAGAGCTTAATAAACTGAACTAACAGAGGTAGAAAAAAAGTTGACAGCTTACAAATTTCGTCCTGCAAGCAAACTCAACGACGACAAAGCTATCGTTAAAACTAGACGGGTGGATCGAATGGCTCTACCCTTTTATATACGTTCTTTAGTCCTGAGATTCACGACGTGATGCGCAATAAACTCGAAAATCGAGGCGGAGTTTCGCTATCGTTTTTAAACTCCCACGACTTTTGTGGGTGTCTGCATATAAAAATGATTGCACAATGCAAGTCACGTTCTATAGCTGTGCAATCGTGTATGCAGCTGTCGAGACAAGCAATGTAGGTTACGTATATACAGGGAAGGAATAGAATAAAAAAGGGATCAAATTGAAGCTCGCACTGTGGACAGTTTTGCACTCTTGAAGAGAAAAGCGACGAGTGCTCGTCAGTGTTATGAATAAAATGTATTTCTACTTGAGACTACATTTTCTACGAGCGCTGCAAAATGCGTACCATCTAAGTCTGTTATCCATTAATGTGAATAAATGTTGGGTGACATCATTGTTTAAAAAAAGTTTCCCCGAGTTTAACGTTGGAATTTTCACTGGATTCATTGACTGACTCGCATTTACTCTGTATATTATAATTATTATATTTCATGTGTTTGAAATATCCAAACAAATATTTTTTGATAACAAATACTAGATATTTTCTTCTGATCTAAATGAGGTCAATGACTATTTTTGATCGCTATTGTTCGTAAAAATTTTTGTGAATAATGCATGTACGTAATCCAAAAAGTTCTAATTTTACAAACGTACAGAATCCCACAGTTATGTAGGAAATATTTGCTTGAGGACAATACGATAATAGAATTCATTTTATCATTTCATTTTTGTCGACATGAAAATTTCAATTTCCGCATTTCAAATGTCATTCTATCAATTTTTTAACAGAGTGTTTGTGTCTCGATCGCTGTTATATACAATCCATAATAAATGTAGAATTGTATTCGACTCGTCGCACATTTCATTTTATTGTTATATCTGTCATTCTCAACTACCATCATTCAATGTCGTATCAATAGAATTACGGAAAAATTTGAAGTTGCTATCAGAAGTGTATCGGTGACATCGGATGGTTGTATCACAAACAAAAGTGATGTCAGCATTCATCACGCGCAATCCCATTAAGTAGTTCAAAATTGCATAAAATAATTTAATACGTACATTGATAATTAAAAAACCCCTCGCTATCCTGCTACTTTTGATGCGTTTTTTTTTTTCTCTCATTACTTTTTACAAAGTTTTTTTTTTTATATCGCAGAAAGTTTTTATACAAGTTGGGAATTTAATGAAATTTTTCAAACTGCATTTCAATATTATCCTGCAGTTTTTATAAACTTTGTTTACACATGAAATACTCATTCTATCATGTTAGAAATATGAAATAAACCTTTGAACAGTTTTTATAAATCAAATACCAACCCACATCAAAAGAAAATCTTTCGGAGAAAGAAACATGAGTAAAATGGAATAAAAAACTTACGTCACCTTTTTCACGAGGTATTTCAGAGTTGATACAAAGGAGATGATGCAATTTGTATGGCAGCCACATGAGTAACACATAGAATGAAGTGGGAAATTAATTAACTGGATCTTTGTATAGGGTTCATAATTCTATGACATATTGAATGAGGAGAGAGACAGTTATTTGAGAAAGAGATAAAATTTATTTCAACATTAATATACAAAGCGAAAAATCTTGAACATGAATTCATTCAAATTGTCTAGACTATAAATTAGGCATCACGAAATTTAGACAATTTAATATTATTGAGTTCATTATGAGTAAATTATCATCTTCTTACACAGATTATGCATAACCTCATACGTCTGTCTATCTATCTCAATATTTAATTTATGTCTCGCTCTCCACACAACATAGAAATTTCTATTCATTCTTTATTCGAAATATGTCATGCGCGGTTCATTATATACCACGATTTATATTTTAATATAAAAATTACTTCAAATTTTCGTTTCCCACCTTTGTGAGAATTCTAGAGATGCGGTATGAGACTGCAATCATTCTTGTATCCTTCCATCTCGAGGATTGAGCCGTGAACAAGAATGAATATAAATATAGACTCCTTTTCCACACCATGTTTACTATTAAAGCTCAATCTTTTTCACTACGTTTCAGGAGCATTTTCCTTTCTTTAAATCATTCTGAAGTACATAGACTCTCAACGTATATTTTTCTGAATAGATCAATTAAAAAGAGGGAAATAATTGCAATTTTATCGCAGCGTTCGATCCAATTTCCCGATAACTCCAGGAAGCCGGAGGTGGACACTCTAGAAAGTCTCGGAATATTCATAGTGTCAAAAAGCTAAAAGAAGTTTTGAATATCTGAGATAAAATTTTGATGTGATATCAATTCTGACCTTCATAGGTAGATTTGGACGAATGACAAATTCGTATTACACTTTTTATTAAGTTAGCCAATTTCACGATTTTTATGAAGGACTGTGTGGAAGTTGATACGAAATGAATTGTAGAGACATCATTTCCGCTATTTCAGCTAATGTGTACGAATTTCCGATAATCGAGACGCGTTACTCAAGGAATTATACGGTTCATATTGGATACGTTGATGCAAGTAGACAGTAAACTAAAAGAGTATATCCTAGAATCATAAGCTTCAGAAATATTGATAGACGTCAATATCACTTATGGAAAAATTCTATCTGGTGCCAATACTACTTTTTATCAATTTCCCATGAATGCATTTTCATAAAAACGTGGAGGTCTAACGAAGTGCTCTGTTGAATTCTGGATAGTGTCAATACTCTTCATGTCACTATGTGATAAAAAGTAAGCATGAGTATAGACTGAAAGTAGAAGCGTCGCTTATGTCAGTCTCCCAGGAATCAAAAGGGAGTAAATCTTTTTTCTGTTCACAGTGATTTCGAAAACATATCGTTATATACAACCCTATGAACTCAAAGATTTTGGGGTCCTTGAACAAAAACTCAAAGTTCAAATTTACAATTTCAAAATAGTTGAATCAATTGAGCAGTTAAGAATTCAGAATGATTGAAAAAATTCCACCGATCAAAGCGAAACATTGGGCTTTGAAATCGAGTTTTGGTATCTAGTCGTCAAATTGAGAGAATACTTCCAATTTAGGAGTATATCACATAATGAAAACGCATTGAAGAGTCAGTGTTACTCTTCAGCGCAGAGATATTGGTAACTCAAATCATCGTTATCGTCAATTGGGCGGGCCATCAAATATTAACGCGCAATCTTCATTATTTCAAACAGTTATATCACAATTTCGAATTAATCACATCTGTAAAATGCTGCACAACTTACATCAAGCAATACATTTTCAGCAATGCTCTCTATTTGTATAAACATATTGTGGAGGGTTGATTGTCATTAGCGAATGTTGGACAAGTGTAATAATGCTTTCACTACAAGAAAAATCTAATGTAATAGTGGACACCACTATTTTCTAATTTGTACTCCAAAGTGGATCAATTAAAAACTACTAACAAATATCCAGCTACGGAAGAATATCTTCTAGAATCGATTTCTCTAGGACATGCTCTCAATGCGACTATGATTCACTCAGTAGAAAATTGAGTGGCAGTCAGAGCAAGTAACTACAACAAAAGCAATACCAAGTGAATTTCTGGAGCGTCCTCATTACCTTGGTATTATTATTGCCATGTCAGTTAAACTTCGTCACTGCTTGCTATCAATATTATGGCTGTTATTCTCGTCTCGATGTAGTTTCTACCACATTCGTAGCTTTTTTCAAACGGTGCGAGTAACCGAACAGTTTGCGAAGACTTCAATAATAGGGAGGCTCGTTACAAAAATCAAACTATCTTGTTATGTTTGACAACAAATTAAGAATAAATATCCATTTGTGTTACAAAGTAAAGTATGATTCAATTAAATTATGAAAGAACCTAAGTAAGTACAGATATTAATAGTATGCTCGTCACGTATGTTTGACTGCCGTTAAAGTATTCACTGCTATCATTAAGACAAAGCAAATTTCATGTAAGCAAAAAACTCAAAGCAACATGAAGCAATTCATAAAAATAACCCATCAAATTAAATTCGCCACCTTGAACCAGTGCTCGTATGCATTTATGTTCTAGGATTTATCAATGGCGATCAACATTTGGTCAATCTGATCACTCTTGATTTGTGCAAATGAGTATTATAATGCTCAATTTATTTATCAGATATAAATTATCTTTATATACATGGTGCATTGATTTATTATTTGTTGAAAACTAATCATGCATATTTGTGTATTCCTCAAAAAAATATAATTGCAAAGTAAAATGACCGCATGTCAATTGAATTAATAATCCTCCAATCAATTTTCGAAATTTGATGAGTTAGTATATTCCTTTCTAATCATCCGAATTATGTATCTCGCTAAAATATACAGAAAAAATAACTATATCTACTTTAAAATCCAACTCTTTGTAAATATAGTTACACTTATTCCTGAATTTTCATTCCTGGATCTGATCGTACATCCAACTGCGAACGCAAATCAAACTATACACGAGAATGTCGGAAATATTACCTGCCGGAAGTATAACAAGACAGCATCCACTGTATGTGATTGAACATTTATGTATATTTCACGCATATTCTATGAATTCTCGGATTGATGACATACGTCATGCATTCCATTTGCATAATCTGCAATGTCATATCAATTTAATTCTCAAAGTGATGTATTAACCCACGTTAATCATTATTACAGTATGAAAACTTTCATTTCAAATGTGTGTAATTCAACTTGAATTGATGGTACCATTCATGGTTCTATTGAAACTTAGCTATCTTTCTATCGTCATTGATTCGCTGTTCAATGAACATCAACTTCCGACTGTAAATATCTCGTGACCACATATCTCTCGCAACGCTATATTTAGTGAAGACGATTCAATGGATGAATAGCGAACACTCGAGCGGTACATTGCAAACTTAGTCCAATGAGAAACTTATACGGTGGCTGCAGGAGTAAAGTTATATATCCAACTACGCCAATTGATTTTCGATGTCACAATACGACACAGATGCGTTTAATGTTAGAGTTGAGATGCGAATCAAAGCTGTCTGTGTAGGCGTTATATAGGAAATGAATGGATTCTGCGAGAAATGTAATCTCTGGGTTTGTGCGGATGTTCACTTTCGCCGTTCACTTGATTTATGTCGCACGTAATCATTATTATATTTTATGGCATTCATTTTCGAATCATTATCAATATATTGTAAATTACTTTCCATCATTGGTTCTTGTTATGTTAGTACGAAACAGATATGTAAAAAATGATACTTTTCTATGCGTAATTATGATAAATTTCCTGATTGTCTCCTAAAATCTTCATGAATTCTTTTATCTCGAATCTTTGGCATGATATCCATGAAGTTATCTAGACCAAGTTCGTATGAGTGAATCAATATTTTGTATGAAATTGCTGCTGATATGTCGCCGAGAATTTTCATTTTGTAGGTCAATATATGTCCAACAAGGAAATGATAAGGTAGTGGGAGTCTTTCATGCTGGTATCGTTCCTGAATTACCTTGTAACTACGTGGAAGAATATTATAATATTGGTCCCTATAGAATTGGGGACTTTTCATGTTTTTGCTCATTGTCTATTTTATACTCGTTGTAACATCATAATTCAGAGCTTATATGTCTTGGGAGTTGATTAGTTTTCAAACATTAAATGAGTTTTGAAATCGGCGAAATAGTTCGCGGAATAATTCAGACAAATACTTACTCGTATTATCGACTCCAAGTTTGGACAAAAAGTACTTCCTCCGTGTAATTGACAGAATGGAAACTTATACTTACATTTGCCCTATCTCAAACAGTTCAATCGGGTTCTGGATTTTGGGTTCCTTGTAAAACAGCTAATAAGTCGGTGAGCTCGTCTGATTTCGACTGTAATGCTGATAACTGTGTCATGATGGAATCTTTTTCCAAGAATATATAATGTAAGAAAAAATTCCTCTCCAAAGATTCTTCGCGACTAAATTTTTCACTGCATTGAAACATCAACGATGAATGGAGCACAACAAGATATGAATGGCGACAGTTGAAAGCAATTTCAAATTCATGAGAAACCAGAGAATTATTAATTACCGAATGGATATGAATGCCATAGTGATATTAGAATCCTCCGAAATATTAATTTGAAAATTAATTAAAAATAGAATACTGTGACAAGATGTTGTTCGGCAATTATACACCAAGTCTCAAAGTTCATAATCTACTCGAAACATAAATTCCCTTAAAATAGATGATGCACTTTCGCTGGCATTGTTAAATCCAGAATTATTCACGATTTTATTCATCCCGCCGTTTTTGGAACAGTGTTGGAATAAACTGATGTTTCAACTTTATTTGATTATAATAATTAGAAAATCACAATAGTAATTCAATATTGATTGTAATGGGGTACTATAACGCGGTCGCGTGCCATTCTGATATAGTTAGTGATTGACAAAAATTTATTTTCACTTTACTAACCTCTACACTATTCATATATGATTACCGCTTTACGCCAAAACCACAATAGTGGCGGTTCGTGCCGGACAAATACATAGTATGACACAGCGGTAAGCCATTGTGCTGTCTGAAGAGTTAGCGAGATTATAAATGAGATTATGATTTTGTGGTTCGTCCCCTCGCTGTGCATAACTTAGGCACTGAATTTTTAATAGAGATAACTTAAGCATAGATGTCTACAGATCACGACTCTATAAAAAAGCTCTGTCCTCAGTGGAAAAAAATAATAGAAATAATTACAATTATTTAAATGACAATAACTCTTCAGATGTGTAGGATTTCTTACATCTCATTTATTTCAACGATACAATATTTGCAGAATATAAAAGCAGCTTTCTTCCGTTACGAAGATTCTCGGGATTCACAAATGATTATTATTGGTTCTTTATTCACACAGTAAGATTAGCAGATGGCTTATCTCAACCGGATAATTAGTTTTCAAGATTTCGCTCGATCCGTTATTCAAAAAGTGGTCCCGAGAATTACGTGATTGGAAGTTCAACATCGTTTACTGTTCTATTTTCTCCCACGCAGTTTCTATAGTTTCGATTGTTATATGATTTCTCTGAATCTTAGAATGAAATATATCACACATTTTCTTGAAAACATTTACGTTTTATACAGAGAACACAGAAGATTCGATTTAATGGGATTAAGCTGTCGTGGTGTTTACTCTAAGCTATCTCAATTTGTTATATTTAAATTGTGATTCGTTTTGGAGGAATATTGAAGTATTACGGTAATGTATGAGGATACATTTTGATATAACATTTCCCTCGTGGATAGTTGTCAGCGGGCCGTTCAATTTTGTAAAACTTAGAGAGAAGAAAAAAGGAATTAGGGTGTTCCATCGATTTCGTTGAATGATGACGCTTCAGTTATTGATACAATAAATTATATTGAAATTCAACATTTTTTTTCTCCAACCGACAATTATGGCAATAAAGTGCTGATGAATGAATGTATATATAAAACTGTTTTGAAATAATCAATACGACGAACGTAATAGGAAGAATCATCACATATTGTCCAACTCCTGAAGTGCAACTGGGATGTGGCGACACTGACGCGCCACTCGAGCAAAATTCGAACGAGTTAGACAAAGTTTATCAAATATTGATGAATCTCCGTTTCTCATGATCAAACTTTTCATCGAGAATAAATATGTGGTCTTGATGACAACTCAATATCCACAAAATATCATCAACTATATATATATCTCCAATAATTTTTGATGAATGCATTCACATGTATTTAACAAATTCGTTCAGTCATATACGCCAATTGACTTCCTACAAAATCAGACTCAGACATGCTTTATCGTGTTTTGTTTTGTTCCGTCCAACTGAATGTCATCTATTGAGTCCTAGATTTGTATCTAAACTCTCTCTGTTCACCAGGCATCATTATGTCTGGTGGATGCGCCTTGTGATTCAGGAATTTCACTGCTGGTTGCTATGCAATACTATGCAATACTACTAATCGAGTAATTAATCCAATTATGTACATGTATACATTCGAGTAACGCTCGGCGATTTTCACTTGTACTAACATTGATCCATTACTGTATTGATCTATTGCACTGAGCCCCAATGATTTTATCACCGTAACAATAATTGGAGCAATTGAACAGATATTGAAACCAGACCGCGAACTAAATTATAACTACGATGTGAATATTCTTAATTGGAATGGATCGTTATAATAATTGTTAATATGACATAAAAACTTTGCTCTCTCTCTTTCTCACTCTCTCTCTCTCTTGCTTGTGAATATCATTTAATCCCTCACTCGTTCCACTTGGATAGCTTATTGTTTCATCATTACACTGCTCAATGATGGCTTTTCGAACTGATCAAATGAACCCTCTGTAACTTCATTCCGTAACAAATCTGCGCATTCAGACCAACGCATGTTGGTATAGCAATATTTTTTTCTATTCACCCATAACATGCACTGTGAATAAACTTTCAAGCACTAAATAAATGTTGAAAATTGACATTTATCGAGCGTATTTGTGCTAAACAATCGTTTCACCTTTTTATATATTTGTATATAGAAGTAAAAATGTAAATAAATATAGATTTTATCCTGCATTCGAAGGATTTCAGTGACGCTGTTAAAAGATAGTATTCAGGTGGTACAACTTGGCTACTGTAGATGCTGCAACAGTCGTATAATGAATACGATTGACGTCAAAGAATGCCATAAAAATGTAATTCTATGTTTGAATCCTTCCATAAAACGAATCACACAGTAAAACTCCTCGTTAAATGGACGCCATAAAAACAATCAAAATGGCAGTTGATGCGACGTTTCACAATAGAAATCCATCTCTGTATCACTTCCTATACATCTTTTACTGGTATACGTATGTGCGCATATATATTGAAGCTGAGATAAAGAGAGAGAGAGAGAGAGAGAGGAGGGAGTGAATAAGGTCTTTGATTCTTCACGCGCATGAAGTAAAAGAACGGAAACATTAAACAAAACAAAAATTTACGCAACGAATTTCTTTGATGTTGATATTGTTATCATAAATTCCATTAAAATGTGGGCATGGCGTATAATAACGTGTGAATTGAATTTTCCTCACGTTCATAATAAGCTTGGAAAAATCGCCATTGCGTATTAAGAAATACTTTAAACGATTTTGTGAAGCTAAAAATTACTGCATCAGGTACAAACACATATATCCATTATCGACTCATCAAAGATTATAATTAATAATTAGGATTATATGAATGTCCACAAAAATACTAGTCGTTACCTCCCTACTTTTCTCTCATACACAGTTTTTAGTAGACAGAATGAATTGCTCCGGAAAATTTACGCCGAGAATGACCATAAAAATTACAGTATCATCTATAAAGCTGCGACAAAATAATAAAACAAAAATAATAATTGATATATTGAGAAAATTCTTTATTAACATTCTGAACATCATAATGCAGAGAATATGCGTAATATTCTGCAGTTTTCTCTGAAAATTATAGGAATTATTGTAATATTTTTATTAAATCTATTGATGTGTGATTTGGAAAAAAATGTTTTATTTCTTGTGAGTCTCGATTAAATATTTGGCCCCGCAACAATTTTGAAGTACTTCTTTAAAGCAATGCACTGTCAGCAACATTAATTCTGCATCAAATTTTCAATTCTTAAGGTGAAATTACAGTTCTGAAATTCGATAAATAAAGCATTTATTGGCTGTTAGAGCATCCATCTCACTTGATAGCTGCAGTTCACTGTTCCATCTGAATCCATATTTCTGCAATAAATATATATTGAACGTAAAATATCCGGATATGCAGTAGTATACAATTTATACGATCGTACAAAAATATCAACCATAATAAAAAAAAATGGTTTGTAGTAATATCATTCCGCCCTGGTGTCATTACTTATGAAACAGCATATATGATGTTGAGGCAGTGAGTAGGATTTGGAATACACATTGAGTTTTACAAGCAGCAGGCGGATGTAGCATAGCGGATGTAATACCGTCCAAATTCGCTTGTTTTCATTTATTAATCGGAACATTCTCCATTAAATTCATAATAGTAGCAAGCGATCACAATTGAACTAGAAAATAATCAGACGAAATTCGAATCAAAAATCAAGTACGAAATTGTATGCTTCTAAATTTAATTTCATAGTTATGATCATGATCATGATGTTCCTTAATAAATTGAAGTGGAAAACGGAAATGACTAATTTCACTCAAGACGAAACTGAAATCAAAAAATATCATTATAAATTATATATTTAATTTTAAATTGTATATTTAATAAATGGCATGACTTTTTTAATGTATGTAATAGAATATTCATTTACTTGTGAGTCGTACACCACATTTTCTGTGTGCGCCTCTCACTCATGCAATCATATGTATATATATATTCACCAGTTTCTTTTATTTCTCGAACGCGTGACAGAGGTGGGAAAAACATTTTGCTCTTTCTCGTGTGAACACGTGGAAAGATCTGGCTGAAAAGGCCTCTTCATTTTTTTTCCAGACCTCATTAAAGGACTCGTGTTCATTATGAAAAATTCATCTTTTTTGTCAAATGCGAACTCCAAGAAAAACATGTATTAAATGAATATGTTTTGAAATACCAAGTTATGACCGCGTGCAATCTTGCACATCTCTCCGATTTCGTTCTCTTACTCTGATTGTGATTGAATTTCTTTAATTCATCTCCTCCCAGTCAATGTCATTATTATAAAATTACTTCACTTTCTTTTCATACTGTCGCGATGTCTTTCGATAGCTTGGATTACCCTCATATTTTTTCTTCATGCGGGATTACATCTCTCATGGTAAAAAAATATACGCAATGTATGTATGACATATATTGGAAGTCGGGACATATAGAAAATATACATAAATTATACCAAACTATCCATAAATACTGAAAATTTTCTGGTATCCACCACATAGCGACGGCGAGACATCTCACCAATGAAATATGAACAAAAATAATATCAATTTTATAAAATTTTTCGTAAAAAAACACAAGAATGATCGAAGTTTGTGCACTTAATACTACAACAAATGATATCACTTACAATTCTATGTTGCACTGACCAAATGAATTCTTCTTTCTTCTTTCTGTCAATCAAGAACATTTAACCGATCTGATTTAAAAGTATTATTTAATCATTAATATGAGAATTAAGATAAGTAGTCGGATGAATAGTCTCAACAAGCATCAGCGTGACATGAAATTCGTTCGAATTTATTAAGCTACACAGACCAAATTAACTGAATCGATTGACATAAGTAAATATGTCTGAGTGTTATAATGATGTTGATGATCACGGACTATTTAGTTATCCAGGAAAAAAAAGGTTTAGATAACTCTCAGATAATTCGTGTCCATCAGCCTCCGATTATTGATTGAGTTTAGTAATGAATAATTCCGCCCACCTCTTGGCAACTTCGATTATTGTGACAACACTCGAAAATGTTCTGTCGACAGAATAATAATATTTACCTTACAATCGATGTAGAACCAGCATCCACGATCTCAGCTTTGGCGTGTTTTCTTGGAAATTATCACCTTGGAAACAGTCAACGAGGGGCAGTTGCCATATCTATATTTATCTCTATACATGTATCCATTCAATTATATATAAATTTCCAGATGGTATTTGTTCCAAATGATATTTTTCTAAAGTACCTTTCTTTTCTGCCGTTACTTTTTTTTTCAAGAGCCTATAGCAATTCCATTTCCAATTAATAATAAACACTTGAGCTATATATCTTGAATTGGCAAGAACGGTGATTCAAGACATTTGGTGAATTCGGGTTCGTAGACTTTTTATATTTGATAGATGAACCCGTTGGCAGGATATGATACAGTAGAATGACTTTTATCATTGGAAGTTGAAGTTCAAAGTGGCAGCGTTGTGATCGATACTCGTGACAACGTTTACGTATAGGACAGAGCTGAAATGGTCGATGGCTTAACTTCTCAGCAAACTTGCTACGGAGATTATAAACCATCCATGAACATTATTCACCTCTTGATAATGCCACGTGAAAGAATGTATATAATGAAACGGAGAACAATAAGCACTTGATGTCGACTGGTCGGTTTTAATCGTCATGAAGATTGTTACGGTTGATGCTTTCGAATTCAGTGAATTATGGTGATATAAATTCATTAGATGAGAGTAAACGAGTTAAAAAAAAATAAGATATAACTATTTGTTTCATTCATTCTGTGCAATTCTGAATGAAATGAAACGAGAAATTCATACTTACAGCAAGAAAATGATCTTGATCGTCATAAATATATAACCCGCAAATAATTTGACGACAATGGCTTTGTCATGTTAACTAACTTCAACAGCTCTCAGGTACTGATGACTGCCCGCAGAAACAAATGTTGTTGAACGACGATTTATTCATATACTTTGACGAACTTTAATGGCATAATAGTGTTTCTATGTTATAATTACACTAAAATGAATGCCACAAAACTTATAATTAATTCTTGAATTATTTCTCTAATTATCATTCACTCGTTGAGAGTTTGCCTTATTACCAAATTCTCCTACACTTGACACACCAACTGCGTCTTCAATCCTCATATATCCAACTCGGTTTTAGTTTCTGTTGTTTTCGTAACATTCATAGCAAGGACACTTGTGATTCGCGTGGTGAGAATATAATCCTTCAGTGCAATTCCACAGACCCGAAGGTCTGCAGTTGACACGATTGCAAGTATCTAGATTTACAGTAGGATGTGGGAAAACTGCGAAGCAAAAAAAAAATCGGGTCGTGCTTTATGAATCCACTTGATAACTGTCATCAGGTCTGACATATCATTGATAAATCGCATTGCAGGAGTCATGACAGCATTTGGAATGAAAAAACGTAATAAAAATTTATATTATCGTATTTTCCAATTCCACAACAAAAATCCATGAATTCTTTTTTTTTTATACACACGTAGAAAATCACAATGGATAATTTTCATAGACAAATATAAATATACATATAATTCACAGAATTCCACATTGTTATGTGGTGAATTTGTAGTTGAGATTCAATTCACTTCACACAATAATAAATCATTTTCAAAATTACTACTCACCCAATGCAGAAAGTAACGAATATCATCGGATGAATTGATTTATATATTTGAGTTTTGTATTATTCGAACTTTCAGTTATTCCAACGTTGAGCATGTACTGAACGTTAAGCTTGAAAAATTCAATGGCAGAACAGCGATCACACAGCATTGTTATAATTCACATTCTCTTGCTAATTGTGTGCTGCAAAATAGTATGCACTTTGGATTCCATTCGGTTTATACTATTTTATTAGATTGTGTGGGAAATTAGCGCTAAGAGAAATCATTACCGGAAAAATATTGTGACCAATATTATCATCCACTCTTTCAAACACCAGACGATCGATCGATCGCAAACCCACAAAATTCCATCTTCGGAGTGACGGCCCGGAAAAAAATCACTCTACTTACATTTCATGATTTTGATAATTATGTATGCAGAAGTGGAGCTCCACCTATTTCTACTTGATCATATATATTTATAACAAACTCATGATAATCTAATTGTTCGTCAACATTCACAAAATGGAAACAACTATGAATTTGTGTGACAAATAATTATTGAAAAAAATGGTCTACACATTCATTTATATACCAAACAAATCCCTTTGTTTAATGTCCTACTTCTCCTAGATGTAATTTCGTCCATAATCTCCTATTAAAGAGCTTAATGTAATCATTACAATCCTGATAATACCATTTGAATCCATGTATCTCAATATTCAATCAGAATAAAAATCTGGATTCATTTTAGCTTAAAATTTATTTGTTATCAAAGTAACAATTTGTTACAACAATGTAATATATTAATTGGATTAAATGGAATAGTTATATAAATATATATAATTTTATTGGAACATACACAGCTTTAATTGATACACAGAAATATTTTCCCGATATAACATGAATCAATTGAAAAATTCCAAAGCAGCTTAATTCAAGAGCTAAACTACAATTATTTAACAATTCGTTTGTGGGTGTATAACAGTTGCAATGTTTCTCGCACTTCAGTATAACTTCGATTGGGTGTTACTTTTCCATCCGTTATTCGCAGTGTAGTGGACTGAACATGATTGATGCTTCTCATAAATCGGAACGACGTCATAGCTTGTTCCTTCTGCGATAAAGACAACGACACTGTTGAAATTTGACTATGAGTACCAAAATGATTTATCAAAACTCCTTGCTGTAATATATCATTTTACTGCATCTTTTTTTTTCCAATTTCTATCAATACATTTAAATTGTCCGCCATTTATTTCTGTACACTGTGTTTTTCTTCATGGGACATTTTGCCATTACTCTTAACTGATTTTTCACTCTTTTTCATATATTGAAAATGTCACGAATTAAAGTGAGTCAAATGGATTAAAATTCTGTTGTTTCGATGCGATCAATTTTCCATTATACCACTTGCAATGAAATATTTTGCGACAATTCAACCAACATGACACAAAAATGCGATCCACGCCAACAGTTTTACAATGACGCAAAGTGTTTTAATATACAAATGCAAGTACCGGGATTGAGAACAAAAGTTCGCAAAACTCGATGAGGGAATGATTGAAACTTTTTACAGTCGAGTGATATATGTATATATATATTTTATATATATCCATCGTTTGATAGTCTCGTTTCAAGTTATTTGCCAACGAAAATTGTCCACTAGATTCGATTTTAAGTTCAATTGCAATTCGCCAGATTGATTGCAATAGACGATTGGAAGGACAAATGTGTTGAGGTAAAATTCATTTTCGAAAAGGGGGATGGAATGACAGTACAAATTATTTTATCTACACCAGATAATTGTGCAGAAAAAGTACAATTGGTGCAGTATTTGAGAAATTGAATCATTCCTGATGAATAATCAATCTTGTCACACTGCCAATGGATAGTTTATTCAAATTTAATTATTATCTTGAAGACTTTCATTTTTTTTTGTCTGGTTCAATACTGATTTCATCAACTAAATTTTCACTAAACGTTGATAAACATTATTGGCAAATATAAATTCATTGAATAAATAGAAGATGAAGCCACCCCTTGTATAAAAGACGTCGAGACATCACTCATTGCTAATCAATTTGTATAAAGTATAGCGAATTATATGGAGTTTTAGGATTTTAACTTGTTTAATCACTAGAATCGATAATAAACAAGGAGCTTTCGAGAAGTGTTTTAAAATAATCAATTTCGAAAATACAATGGGAAGAATGGAAAGAATCTCCACAAGTACAAATACCTCTTCGTTTTTCACAAACAAACTTCCCATTAAGCATGAATGAAAAATTATATTGATGGCAACTTATTAATATTCAAATTATTTTCATCAACTTTCAATAAATGTTCTTAAGAAATTTCTCACAGAAGCATCATGTCATGTTCAACAAATGCACCTCTCAGTAGGATTGATATCAACATCAAGATAAAGCAGATCGTTGAAAAATAATTATTCACAAAATATATTGTGTGCTAAATTTGCAGTCATATTACGAAAAGATGTGGGAAAAAAAAAACCCCGAAACGATGTCTGCGACTCTTTGAATGGTGTTTTATCGTCGTATTATTCATAAAGATAAAAAGTGCTGAATCAGTTGAAGTTATATGGGCTTCACAAATAATATGGCTTTGGGATCGTTTGGTTGTTTGGGTGCGGGTGAGAAAGGACGAGGCGAAAAAGGTTCCGGAACTGACATTCACCCATTCAAAGTGCACTTGAGCCCACTGAAGGTACTGCAATAGTTGGTGAGATCATTTGCGTTCATATACATACATACATCTATACTTTAACACTACAAATATATTTCACTTCTCATCGTGCACTTATTCACGAAAATAATCGCAGTAAATCTACTGTAAATTCTGGGAACGTTGCTTTTTCTCTAATTGCATCTGGCAGTTTTTAATGATAGGAAATATAATCACGATTTTATTGTGGTATATATAACCAGGTAATTACAGTATACGCGTTGACGCTGATATTTCCAACATTCACCGATAACGATCATGTCAATAAATTTCCACTTCACGTGATTTCATATTGTATCCCCATTTAAAATGTGCATTTGCAAATTGAACGATGAATATTAATATGTCAATACATAAATTTGAAATTATGAGTCAACATTGCAGAATATAAGGGTTCGGATGGCTATATTCTTTGGCAATAACATTAATCAACCACAGCACGTATATATACCCAGTAATTTCACTTTGATTTCCTGTATAATCCTTAAATTTCCCCATCATTTTTTTATGTTGTCCTGAATTTTTCTGCCACCGCTAATTTATGAATCACTAAATATCCTTTTAAGGTCACATCGACTCTGTGTTAAACGTCGTGGGACCGACTAAACCAAAATTAAATTCATCGAGATCATTTTACCAGCTACTCTCTAATTACCTCTACGTTAAATCCTCAAAGTTGTTTACTGCCGAATTACATTTTCATCTTGTATGAATTCGTGAATATATATATATGCATCAAAGTATTTTGAATCCTGATGAGGGATCGGAACTACCTACATGCCATTAGAAATTGGAATGTTTGATGTTCGGTAAAGGCAAATGGCACTGTAAATACCGGTCCCCGTGAATAAACTAACAAGTGTTCAGTCAAAACTTTGTATACAAAATTTCTCTGTGCAATTGCGGCACCCAAATCTAGAAACAAGCATAATTAATTATCTTTTGTGTACTGAATCAACAACCGAGCAAAGGGTGAAAAGGTACTCTGGTCGCTTTCTACACCTTTCATTGAAATCGATTCTTCCAAAATGTTCACTTCAATATTCTCAAATTAAAAATGGTCAAACTGAAACAATTCACATATGCGCAAAGATCATCTGGTCTGTTTACAGATTGGTCATTATTCAAATTACATTTTGAATGAGAGAACCGCCTATTTAGTAACACACTCGGGTTATTAGTGTGAAAAAGGGAGCTGACGCCGCATATGAAAAACAAAACCCTCGCAGTAATTACCCCCACCCAAAAACGCATCAGCATGAGGAATTTCAATGAATATAATGTGTAATATAAAAAGGATTAGGAATACAAATTGATTCCTTTCAGTACACAAATTGCGATCCATCACGGCAGTAATTTGATTTTTACAATCCTACAAGTGAGAAATTTCAATGACTAATAACAAAATGAATAGATGGATAAACATTTGACTGCTTTTTGTTTACTATTCATGCCATAAACAGCGAATAGTCTGAAGTAATTTGTTCCGATTATTAATTGATGTTGATGAATGGCAATAAAGACAATATTTGCATTGAAATAGCTCAATCATCGTATTATATAATCATTGAAATATAAACTGTTCATTATATCATAATGAACACAATTATGTTGTATATTCACTGTGCACAAGCTGACGTCAACCATTAATAATTATTAACAAATTATACATTAAAAATTTGCTCCGTCAGAATATGCAATTACTCCAGTTGTAACATCGAATTTTAATTAGCTATTGAGAATCAAAATTACAGAATTTAATTTTGGATTACTCCAATAAACAAACATCTTTTTCTATGGTTTTTGGTTTTAAAAATTTCTCCCGAAATGCTCTTTCAGAATCTGCAATTGCTGCTGTTGAAACATTAATATTGTATTAATTATTCGCAAAATAAGAAATTCTACATGATGGCGTCACAACTGTGTACACTAACGGCTGCTTTGGAGCATTTTGAGAAAATTTTTTCGGCATAACTCTCATTATGCGAATAATTAATGAAATATTAATGTTTTAACGAAGGCAATTGCATATTTTGAAGGAGCAGATTGGAAGCGATTTATTGATACATAAATTGTTAATAATTATTAGTAGTTGGCGTTAGCTTGTTTACGGTTATATATTCTGACAATAATTATACAAAACTTTACCTCGTTCGGCATAGATAGTTGATATCATTGTGCGTAACAACCGGTAAAACAGATTATTTTAACGTTTGTTGCAGTGTCATAGGCTACCACGCCAGGAATTGTCGATATGGAAGAGAATTATGCAGTTGCTTCTGGTTCCGGTCCAAATGCATCACTTGAAACAGGCGCTATCGACATCATGAAGATTAGTGAAGTTGTTTCACTCCGATTCCATGAGAGGCAATCCACAAATTCCAATGACCAACTACCTGAAGATAATTTACCAGCTGTTGAATCGAAGATCACAATTACCAGTAGCAATAGCAATAATGAAATTCATAACGAAATAGTCGATGAGGATGATGATGATGATGATGTTGGAATGACTGAAGGAATGACTGAAGGAAGATCACCGAGGATTATTGGCGGTCATTGCATCTTGATGTGCATCAGTAAGTTTCGAACATGATGATCTCCTGCACTTGTGGACAAAGCAACTGGATTGCAATTGGTCGTCACACGTTGTACATCTGTTAGCGTCAATAATCGTGACAATGATGATGACAACAATGTCACCGATTGCCATTTCCAGTTCGCATCTGCTTGGTGATCCACTGGGCACTACTCGCCAACATAGCGCGCACCATTACAGGTATCTTCTACAGGTTTAATTGTTTTTATCTTCAATCAAGCGAATAAAAAAAATTTGAACACCCGCAATGCAACAAAAACGTAAATAAAAATTTTTCGAATGTAAATCAACACGACAACATTGGAAGATTCAGCAGTGACGACATCTTGACATCTATATCGGGCCATTGATCTTTTTTGTTTTTCGATTTCTTTCGTGTTTCCAGTTGATTTAATTTGTGCATTTACCTATGAAATCGTTTCGTCTCAAATCGGCCAGAATTTTTTTTACGCATGAAGATAGTAGCAGCATTCATCGCATCGATAGAACCACTTCGAACATTCAAATATTATTTTCATCGCAATTGAAAGGATCGATCGTTTAGTTCCGACAGATTATCCTGCTGTATGGGGGTGATTGAGATGAGTAAATGAACAAAAAATCGCCAAATAATTTTCGTGAAAGAAATTCAATGTTTATGCGTAGTTAAATCTTTTATGTGGCCGTTATTATTTGTTTGATGATTTCAGGTTATATTTAGTTTAGGTATATACTGGACAGCTTTGTATACACAAAAACTGCGCCACATAATTATCACGTGTTCCCACCCATTCTGCATTCGTTTTGTTAGCATGTGATGATTTTTCTTGGAAGTATTCAGAGAAGATTCGCGTAAAAGAAATCGGCTTTTGTATGGCAATGTATGATACTGGCCAGGAGTGATTCATGTTCGTGAGACCAAAAAATTAAGAGAATGAGGACAAGACTGTAAACTTGTTTTTTATTTCAAATGATTACCAGACATTTTTCACTGGCCACCATCTGTTGCATAAAGGAAACTCTAGATGAATATTTCGAATGTTATGAATGTGAGAATCTGTTTGCCCATGGAATAAAATTAGGATAATACCAAGGGAGTCAGCGAATTAGTAAAAACGATTTACTTTATTCCTATTATTTTCCATATATTCTAAAAATTCTTACCCATTGTCCCTTAACTGTGAGGAAAGACTCGAAAATAAGACCAGAGCACACGATCTCGCAATCTCACTGTCATTCCAAATGGAACGTCATTTAAATCTGAAAAATCTTGTTAAAAATAGATTACATAGAAAACAGTCACAGGAACAAGAGACCAAGGAAAAAATAGACGAAAGAAAAATAAAACATCATAGAAAAAAATAACGGTAAAAGTCGCTTACAAAGAGGGAAAGCTTCACTGAAAAATAGAACAAAACTGAGACGAAAGTGAAAGATGAAATGCACGTGAGAGATAATTGTGACGACAATTTATCATAATCTACCCTTTTCATAGTCTATCTTCTTCATCATTTTTTTTGTGATTATTTTTTCGTGGAAAAAATTTACGTATCCACTGGAAATCACTGATGATTAATGTGTTAACGCCCATCTGCATCATTGTAATTATTGTAATCACTTTCAACACATTTATAGAGATATTGAAAATTACTGCAATATTAAAGTTGTGTAATAATATACAAACGCGTTTCAGAATAACACATTACGCATGATGATTTTCATACTAATCTTTATGTTCATCATTTTCAATAATCATTTGCCACCACTACGATGAGCTAATGACTTTTGAGAGTATTCCGTCTTTCTATTTGATCGAAGTGATTCGCCTCTATCGAATTCAACTTTCCCATATAAATCTGGATTGCAAAAAATATTGTGTGACTTATGCCAGAAAAAAGATGGAGTTTGATGAATAAAAGATTCGCGACGCAAGCTTGACACTCATCACACATTCCAACTCTAATTCCATTCGGGTCAATAGAGCTTCAGATTTCAATCATGTGACACTTTTATACTCTTGAGATCTCATTCATTTTTTGCAACTTGCAACATCGCAATAAAAAGTACTACCGAATATGTATAATTACTAATATAATATCGAATGGAAAAAACTTCACCTGCAAAAATGTCGTTCATTCAGAATACAGAAAAATTATCCCGAATGTTCCACCGAAATTGTCATATTAGAAATATATCACAAAAATATTGAGATAAATCATTCGTTTGAAATATCTTGGAAATGGTATTTCGTTAATATAATGATTTATCCTATTAGGTGACATGACAATGATATCTCAAAAGAGACCGACATCTGTCTGACGATATTTTCAGACAAAATCAGATGACATTTTTAGAAAATCAAATTTGAAAATATCGATTCTCCAATTATTCAAATTTATAATCCAAATATATGACGAGCCACAACATTTTCGTAATTATTTCTCTATCAATTTTCCAATATCAATAGGTGGAAAAATGGAATGGAATCTCACCGAGATTCGATATACTGTTATATACAGATATGTGTCAAGAAAGAATTCTCCTGCTAAAATTATCATTACTCCGCGTAATGAATTATTGCATATGAAAATTAAAATTCATCCCTACTAATGTTCTGTCTGATGATAAAAGTACGCCAAATTACGATTGAAATTAGATTTTACAAAAGGCCAAAATAATAAAACTACGATTTATTGCATCACAGCAATAAGATTATGAAAATATACACAAATATACACATGGGCAAGACGATTAATAGGTTAATTATACAAGGCGCTACGGAACATTAACGGACATTAAATGAAATGAATAAAGAGATGGCGCTTGTATACTACAATTTATATTATGCTTTTACAAGATAGTCATAAGAGTGATAAAAAATATCTACGGAGGAATGGATGAAACAAAATATGACACTCAGTTGATATTCATGGGCACAAATCTTTTTTATCTCAGAATGATCAAAGGATACGTGATGAGTATATGCAGCTGCTGCATTGCATGCATGTGTGCGACACTATTTGCAGTATAATAGTCGCACACGTTCATCTGGGGTGTATATTCTTGGGCACGTGCACGTATAGACTGCCCAACGTTGGCACGCGCAATCAAGTATACAGTATTTCTCGCGTGAAGAGACCATATACTGTATGTGCTGCGGGTTGTAAACATCAGTCAATGCCTAGGTCAACGTACAATTCATGGACCTTATAATAACTCGTATAACTCTGGACCACCGTAACTGTTTCTCTTCATTATAAATATTTTAATTCTGCGTATGCATAAATATTACTTCAAAATAGATGAAATTGAGTTCCCTTGTAACTCTATAGCACCAAATACTTGTTCATGAATTGTTGGAAGTTTCAGAGGGTTTGCTAGTGAAATGATTTAGACTTAAACTTTTTGCTTGCATCATTCGAATATTTATGGAGCTTACGCAATAATAATTGAAACAACTGTTTCGATACCAATATAAATTATTAAGACATTGGAATTTGAAACGAAGTCTATAGTCATCATATCAACCGCCAAAATCAGGCTGACTCTAAAAACTCAAATTCAAGATAACTACAAGATAATTCTAATGCCAATAGGAGCGATAATCACACAGATAAAAAAACTCGTAGATTCCCCATATGATCTGATACTTTTTAACTCCGAATCAAAAGTATTTTGCTATAAAGCATCATTTTTATACACATGAATAAAAATAAGGAGCAGAAAAAAAATGTTTCCGCCATATTTTCGTGAACTTGATAGAAATTGAATGACGTAGAAAAAAAAGAATTGTGAAATACGAGATACTTCCTGGATCAGGGGAACGTGTATATAAATTAGCCATTTTTTTTCTCATATTCAAACCGAGAAAGTTTTCTAAAATAACGAAGACATTGTAGACAATAAGATTTGATACGTTTCGATTCTCATCTGAACATAATCAATTATCAACAAAAAAATCATTCCGATAAATGAAATTGAGTCATCCTCGTGGAATCTACTTCATAAAAATTACTTGAAACGATTGTGAAATGCCAGCAATGAAAAATAATTCTATGAATTCTGTAAATCAACAAATGCACCGGAAAAGAATGTAAGATTATATTGTACCAAAACTGATGAAGTTTCGAGAGAACATATATGTGTTCATGTATGTATAAAAAGACGTTGAACCTCATGGCGAGCGATGAAATGAAGTATAAATGTTCTTTGTGTTGGTTTAGAATGCGGTTGTATACGCAGTCATGGTTATAAAGTCATAAATAAATATCAGGTGTGTCATGGAAGTATCCAAACAACTAAGGACTATAAGTTCGAAATATTAAATGAAAAATTAAACGTGTCCAAGCTCGGAATGTTTGTAATGAATTATATCTATTAAAATGCAGATAAGTCCCAAGTATAAATCATGAATCATAATATTATTCTTCTTTGTTTCTTCCATTCTTGCTTTTTACTTTTTTTATGAATAGAATATATATTCACATATAAATACAATCTATTAAACATGCATTCGCAGACGAAAGAAAGTGCAGTCGTAAAATGCACTATTTTATGAATCCAACGTCCAATACTATTTTTACCCCGGCCGCATTTTTAAAAATTTTAATCATTCATTTATACTGAAGTATATCAATTGGACTGCCATAAATATTACTGCTACATTAATATGTATAGATAATTTTCATCACCATAGATATATAAACCGTAACTGTATGTGCAGATAACAATTCATGAGCTCATGTATTATTAATGTCAATTGATAAAAAGAAATGATTGCACGTACACAGTGTATACACATTAACCCGATGTATTCTTTAAAAAAATATGTTATGAGGGAATGAAAGGTGGGAAACGCATAATCTTCATAAATATATATATATTTTAAATCCAGTCGAACATTTATCATGCTTATTCTATTATTTTCGCAAAATCTACAACTTCACTTCGTATCTTAGCACGACGACATTGAATCATTATTATATTACATTTCAAATTTACCTTTCAATGGAGATTAAAAAGTTAATATTTATCGTACAATGTCCACGATAATTTATTGCCACCTGAGAAAATTAAAATTTTTTATAAAAATTAGAACGAGGAAAAATAAAAGAAAGTAATAAAACGGTTTCTTCAGTAGAGTTTCTTCGTAAATTCGAGATTATACATCAAGACAGGCATAAACTTCTTGGTTCAAAGGAAGTTTGTTAAATGACGAAATTTCAGTTCTTCATTGAAGATTATTTGTCTTGAAAAAACAAACAAACGGGAATATAACGGAAATAATAATTTTATAATGTTTTATCGAGTAGAATAAATAAACAAGTCTCAAATCTCAACTGAATAATCATATTTTTGCATCACATAAAATAACTAAAAGTGTTGACAGATTAAACAAATTCAATTCATAGACGTCAACTACTATCTAAATGTACCCAAATTTTCATTTTGAAATCTTTTTTATGCTAATCTAAAATAACTCACTACTTACTCGAACTTTTTTTTTGCCAACTAAAAACCCCATGAGCATTATATCTATTAATAGAAAACGTACTTAACATATATAGCAATGCAGAACTAATCAGCAAATAATATACCTATTTAAAAAAAATATCATACAGAATAATATATGTTCACACTTAGTTTGAAGTTCATTTTTTTTTTTTTTAGATACTGAATCATATCATGATATCAAACATTAATTCAGATTTTAATCTACGCAGTTACTCACACCTATCATTCATATGTTCATTAGTTTATTCTCACAAAAAGTGTTCATTAATTTTACTTTGATATTGTTGTATGTCATCCAAGCATATTGCATTTATATTGCTTCCGAGAATATCACGTATCTATATTCTGAGGTTGAGATTGAAAAACGATTACAGTGCTCACATGAATGTATATATATATAGTAATATAAATATGAAGGAAAGTGTGTGTGTTTGTGTGTGTGTGTGTGTACGACATATATTAAGAAGATGCGTGAGTATATTATAATAGGTACATCTCATTGGCTTTTACGATTTTCTACATTGAGAACGTCGAGCATTGAAGTTGAAGTTTTTATTGCGTGCATCGAATTTTATGATCATCATAAATCCATCGTTTGTCGTAGTATAGCAAAGTTGGAGCAATCCACTACAAACACAACCATCTACCTATTTTGTGATGTCTCGTTTTAGTATTCGATGTTTACTTTTTTAAATACTTCACAATTTCAATTTTTTGTGTTTATCTACTTTTCGCTCAATTTCATCTCCGTATTGTTTCCACTTATGTCAATGAATAATAAAAATAATCATAAAAAATCAATCAGAAATGGACAAAAGATTCCCAGTTTATTTGAAAATTATTCTTCAACTTTTTGACCATGAAAGTGTGAGTTGCAAGTTGAGGTTTTTATATCTTCATTCATCAGTTGTATTTCGGTAGATTCAAATTTATGAATCATTTACAAAGTTGTATTGGGTTGATGATCGATATCTCTATTCATCTAACCATTTCCAATCTTAATATATTGATATAACATTATCAAATCCATTTCCCATTCAATCTGAGGATAATAATTACGAGTTAGAGTACTGTTGAAGTCGGTTTGCCTCTTACAAATTACGTTCCAAGAATATCTATTGATTACCCTGATGTTTTTACACAAAGGTCAACAAGATCTCGAGGAAAGTTTGCAGGAAAAAGTGAATTTACACAAGACACGCGAAGTGGTAGAGTACTTGTTATGAGCAAACAGGGTGTGAGAAGAAAGTTAATGATGAAATGATATACAATAAAATAGCTACAGTGAAAATACCATCAATTATTGAGGGCATTGCATGAACATAACGTCAATTGGTCTGATGATGTTTTTTGCATCGAATTCAAAATCATTTTAATATAAATTAAAATATATTTCCAACCAAAGTAACTTTCAAATGTTCTTCAAATCTCAATCTTCAGTACATAAATTGAGATACTTCCTTCCACACAATTGAACAGAACGAAATCACAGAAACATAAATATAAAATCGTAAATTTTCCTAAAAAATTAGCTCTCTATGTCCAATTTATATTCATCACTTTATCCAATTACTTTCATCCATCAACCGTCAGATATGATAAAAATTGTTAGTAATCTCAAGAAATAATGATTGCTATTGCAACGATTAGAACTCTTGACAAATGATGTGATTTCGACTCATGGAATTAGGATGCCAATTTACTCGTTCACTTACTACTAAAAGTATGAGCTTCCTAGACATTATACATGAATGCAGAGATAACTAAAGTTCATTGATTAATGCTTACCAATGTGCAACAAGTTTCACTAGAACGTTAAACGTAGCTACATTGGTAAATAGCAAGTATATATATCATATCTATGAGTGTATACATGTATGTGTGTACATACTTGGTGGATGACCGTGCACATCTTCGCATTGTAACGAGAACCGGATGTACAATACAACAATTACTATGTTCACCTCTATGCATCAAATATTAATTCCGTAGCTGTAAATAGCTGTAAATAAACTGTGTCCTTATTTTTTTATAGTACACTGAGAATAATGATAAACCTCTTTAGAAAGAAAATAATGTTTGAACCAATACTTAAATGAGTACGAGATAATTTCGACAATGATTCCATGTGAATTCGTTTGACACCAAGTTTGTATATACATAATTATATATATTTATTTGCTGAAGATGATATTTAACTTTAGAACTTCCGTTTGGTAATGTAAGAAAAAGAAAAACTAGGGTAGAGATTTTTTAATAATGCATCTTATACTAAAATTATTACAAACATTCAGGGACTGATATTTCACTTTTAATTATGTTACGTATTTATGAGTTTTTTTTTATTTTCCGCTTATTTTCTTAAGATTTTCTTGTCTGTTATAGGGATAGAATAACTGTCACGCTATACTTTGATATTTTCCGTGTAATTGTGATTAATCGCTTATTCATAATGTGAATATAATTATGGCTGATCATGTTTGCGTTTTTTTTTCCACTAACAACTGTTTTTCTTTCGACGGATTTAACTATATCATAAATCGTTGTACGTATTATCATATAAATATTGTGTGAGTTTGTGCGTGTGTTGCAAAGTACCGTGCAGTGTCTCGTAATTCTTGTTAGCGACTCTGACATTTAATTGTAGCTAATGGCAGAGAAAGAAATTATTGAATTTCCAGAATTATAAATTCCAACTTTTCTGGTTATCGGTGAACGATAAAATTGAGTATGTTTTAATATGTATACAATGGATTCATGGAATTATATTATTTTTAATTGCAGTGGATTGAATAGGGATCGATTTTTGTGTTTTTAACCTGAAAATTTTGTTCATGAACTTTTGTTTTTTTCACATGCATCAACTTTGTGGAAATATATTCAATCAAGTGTTTTAAACGCTGTTTTTATCTCACGAATCTCAATCAGTGCTCACAGGCCACCCGATATTTATCAACCCTTTGATGATATGGAGGCGCGTGATGCGCTTGAAAAGTACATTTACGTGTTTGTCTACGTGTTTATGTACTTTTTTTTTCAATTGATTGAATTTCCATGGTTATCTCAGAGGATGATCGAATTTTTAGTAACTGTAGAAAGAGGGAAGAGATATACGCATATTGTTTTATAAACAAACATTTTGTTTCTTTGAATGTACATTATGTCGTGATTACATTCGAATGTAATTATGGCGACTGTTTCCAATTCTCGAAGCTATTTATTTATATTATTTCTCGTATCATTTTCAATTTTTCCAATGTTACATGATTTTCTACTAAGAAAATTGAGATTTCCCAAAGTGTCCCATAATTGATTATGTTTTAACCTGTTCAGAGCTCCAACAATTTTTTTATTTTTCTTGTCCCCAATCAATTAGTCTGAGGCTCCATCATCAATCATCGAGAAAATATTCGCCTTGAAGAAGAGGAGTAAATATTCTTTATTCGAAAATTCACTCTCTATATTTAATCACTTTTTAATCATCAGAATTCGAACGGATGAGATAACTTAAATATTATCATTTCACATACAACAGTGCGCAACTTTAATGAAGTGAATCGAAGAGGTGATGCACGAAAAGGACTCGTACCCCAATGTGTACGCACAACTTAATACCAATGACCCTTGGTCAACACCCTAATCAAAAGTCATGCCAAATTGATGAGAAAAGTTAGAATAATGGAAGTTATGACAAGATTCTATCCAATATGTACAGTGTTCATACACACAATGCAGTAGTGATTGTGACAATCAGAGAATCTGTCGAAATGCACATAATCAAATGTTCAACAATGTATGTATGTTAGAATAATTTCGTTCCACATGTCTAACACGAACTCGTCGTGTCTACCATATTCTGTCTGACCATAATTGCTTGACTCTACCGCACAAAATGGTCTACGAAATTTCAACACCCACACAGACCCACAAAGTTTAGTCGCAAAACGGGATATAGTAAAGGTCACATCACTATGCACTTACTCATCCTGTCATGTTCAATCGACAGAGTAAAGGGAACATTTATAATATCGGGGATTCAATAAGAGTCAGCGAGTGGGAGAGATGACAAGCAGAGTGATACGCCATCAAGATGTATTAGTATTGTGGTTTTATTGCAGCTTCAGAGTTTGCTCACTCCTCTCTCTTTGATCTTCGTCGTCTATTCACGCGTTTCATCTACATATATAGTTTATAAATATATATTATAATAGGTAAATGACATTAATGATAATTGAAGATATTTGTGATGTAATCGGGGAGATTTCATACTAGAATGCCATAATAAAACGCCACAGTTGTTCCAATGTTTGATGTGATTTATTTCATCTCATAGTCTCATTATTTTTAATAATAAATAGGATGAGCGGCGATAATTTTCGTAATTGGATTTTTCATTGTAAAGTCGCATCACCAAAATTGTAGAGCACTTGAAGTCTTGTGGTAGTGACATGAGATTAAATGGGAGTCCAAAAATGTATTGAGTATTATTGAGTTTTGTTAGGACACCCGAGTCCAATTTGGTTTCTCATATAATAGATTCTGTCATGTGTTAGTCCACCTTTTATCAGTATTAATAATTGATATTGAGTGAAATTGAATTGCTCGTGAATTATTTGCACCGATGTTTAAGGAGATATTTTTATGTGGAACAGAATAAGAGACTCATCACTGAATATTTACAACTACCGAACCTTCACCAATGAATAATTTACTGAAGTCTGGAATTTTTGTACAAGTTAATGTTTCTCCACTGAACATTTGCGCCAAAATGAAATAGTACACCAATCAGTCTTTAATGCTGAAAGCATTTTTTCAATATTTCTTGCAACAACGTCAATATTTTCACAATAAACATAAAAAATGTTTCAATCCTGATGACATTTTTTTTTTTCTAATCCGGGATCACAGAGCATAAAAACATTTTTTTTTTTTTCTACACATGTCGAGAATTTATTTCGAGTGTAAACTGTATACAGTTCATTGAATATATAGAAAAAAATATATTTATATGTATTGGAAGTGCAGTAAAAATTTTTTTTCTTTATGGTTTCATTTCTTCTCCCCTTGTGGAATATGTGTGTGGGTACATATATTATTGCGTAGTAAATGAGAAGATTGGTCCAAACGCCCTCGAAAAATCCGGCAACAGTGCAAGTGATCGAAAATACGACGCAGAAGAGCGTCGTATTCATCTCAATATACTCCTCACGCTTTTATGGTTGTTCATCTCGCTTTCTCGTATTATCTTCTTCACCCCATTTCTCTCTTCACCCTCTGTCTCGTTCAGTTTTTCTCTCACCGTTCACCCACCGGTATGAACTATGGGGAAGCGACCACGCTCAAGCTCAGATTGGGTTAGGTTCGGGTAACAAAATGGCCGGAGACTCACCGCTACCAAGAATCGACATATCGATTCTTGATTTCCGACGGCCCACTTTGCGGCTTCTAACACATTCAAAATGAATTTGACATACACTATACCAACTCATTCACTGAAAAGAGAATTCTTGATATAAACAAAAAAATTTATTATAAATTTATACAAATATTTTCGTATAAATGATAACTCTTCGTAAATATTTACGATGAATGTATCGGTTATCATTAATATATTTTCTCATCCATTTACGATGTACAATTCCTTCACAAAAATTTAGAATTAATCATTTTTGTTGAGGACAAGTATATTTCTGTTCCTTTGGATTTACGCGTCTATGGTGTGACCTTCCAGTTGCACTCTGAAGGTTACAAGTGATGATTTGTTATATTTCATTGTAAATATCAATCACTTCATAACGTTCCTGATTATAGGTATTAATTTATAATAATCATTTTTTACTAGAAAAATAAACATTTCCAATTGCAGTATAACAACAGATGGTATGAATTGATTAACACAATGTACGATTTATTAAACACTGTAAAATCCTCATGATACGAAACGTCTCCTTCAATTAACAAGTTTTATGATGAATCTATGAAATATTTCGATAGTTTCCAACAACTATTGATGGACATATGGTTCATACAGTCATCATTAATTTGAACAAATGCATGACAGAATATACCAACATTCATGTCTTGAATATTAATCAATATTTTAAAAACTCAATCAAGTCATCTCTTATAGAGGATTGCAAGGCTGAAGAAATAATTCATGAATAATCCTATCAACTGCAAAATTAAATCTTTATATTACATAAATATTTCTTCCATCTTTTTTCTTTTGTTGTATTAATTTTACTTTTCTGCGATGCAAAAGGTTCTCATATGACTTCCCAAGATTACGTCATTTTTAATACTTCTAATAAAACAGTTTTCTGTCGTATCATGTTTCGTATTTATATCTCGCACTTCTCTATTGATGCATCCCCGTTTGAAAATGGAGACGGTATGAACATCATGACGCACACCTGCTTCTAAATTGCATAAACTTGATATCATGCCACTCTCCAGTTTGTCCATGAAATGAAGAGGATATTATACACATAGAAAGATGATAATTCAAATGAAATTTTGCTGAGCTTCATTCACGATGTTTGGTTGAAATTTCAAGAAAATTATTAACACGTGTTCATTCAGACTCGATACAAAAATAATCTCAATCTTTATCCACCAATATCAGAAAATCAATATCAGAAGAAACTGCAGTTCATCAATCCAGAATATATAATGACATAATAACGTCGACTATATCAATCGAAATAAGAAAAAAAAAAAAAAAGCCATCCCACAGTACCTAAAGTTAAGCTCGTAACATAGCACAAATCAGTCAATTTCTTATTCAACTTTTCGTGAATGTTCTTTTGACAAAATTGAACGACATTTGAATGTGGTATGTTTTGAATAAACATTTCCAAACTATATTCACCAACAACATGAATGAGGTAAACACGAATGAATAATCACAATCTGCCGAGTTGCTTCACATGAAAACAATGAAGTCAAATTCCATTCCCTTTTTTACAAAGTTTATCTAAAACCTCCTATCATAGTCATATTTTGTCTATCTCCTCATTGAATACGTCATTAATTTACCTACTCTTCGATCTTCCCCTCCATATTTTGTTCATTCGGTCATGAAGCAAAGTTTATCGATTTTGTGAATTAATTAAATAAACAACGGAGAAATGATGGGGAGGAAAAAAAAACATAGCATATCATTAATTAACATTTCAAACTCAGTGCACACGTCATAAATGTTACACTGAAAAAGTTTCCATTTATATATATACGCTCGATACACATATTAAATACATATTCAGAAATATTGGCATTGGAGGACAAGGACCTCACGTAGACGGAAGTGTTTGAAGTGAATGGGGATCGAGTTTCTAGCTTCCTGCGTATGTACATGTAATGCATGTACACATATATATATATATATATATAAAATTTCACCACGCGCGGTTGTACACGATCGAGGCGTGCGAGCGTATATAGCGCCCTCGTTGCGCGCGACGCGAATATATACTCGACAACAGTGCGAGGGATCCTCGAACTGTCAACTACACCCCGGACCTTACCCAACTGCGTTCATGTGGAGAATCGAATATGTGCGCGCGCGCACAAAATATTGTCTGCAATGAATAAACAACAGCGGTATCATAACAAATGTTTATATATTCATTCTGGAAATAAGATAAAGAGGCAAAAAAATAGGAATATTACAATTACTATGTTGCGGTTTATCATTCATATATCCATTCAATAGTTTATTGTTATTACATTTTATTTTCGCGGGTCGATATTTTTTGTTTACGAACTAATGATAAAAGAGAATTTTTCTTCATCGTGTATATGAATACACGAAAAGAAATGAATATTTATTGTAACAAAACAAACAGAGTTTACGGATGAGTTTGTAAAGTTCAGCTGTTTTGGAGTTCGTATAGTTGTTTGGAAATTCATTATTTATTGGGACATTTTTTTCTTTCAAGAGAAACTCAGACGTTTATCGATATGCTGAGACTAACAGTATATTGGAATCATTGATATTTTCAAGTGTGGAAGCTTTGAAAAAAATTCACATTCCACAGATTTACGTTTACTCTAGTGGTAATTTCGGTAGAAAACATTTCCGGTCGTGAGAAAAAAAAAGACAAAAAAAAAGTAACAGAGCGAAAAAACTAAAAGAATAGAATGAATGCTTGATAAATTGGACATTAAAAGTTGTGAATGCAATAGTTGAGATATATTCAGCGTCGCAGTCGTAGTCGGTTGTCCAGGCAACGTTCAAGAGCGGTCGATGGTTCTTGTTATCATTCTATTTCTCTCTTCTCTGTCTCTGCTCCCGCGTCGTCACTGATGCGCCGGCGTCCACGGAAACAGGCGTGGCGTGCGCGGGAGAATTAATGTACACATTATATATACATATATATTTATATATATATACATATTGTACGATTAAAAAAACATTAGTTCGTGAATGCATGAGAAACGTGGCTACATGATAGAATGATATAAAGAAAAATTGAGGCTATTCGATAACTTTGGTTTGACCTAGTATAGAGTTATGTGCATGATCGAAGTGTCAGTGAGCTTCACTCAACTTTAGCATGTCAATTGACTTCAACTTTTTTTTTTTCACTTCATAATAGATTCAGAATTCTATTTCTCTATTGCCGTAGTTTGAACTCTACAGCACTCTTCCATTATAAACCTAATTTGCTATTGTTTATGAAAATGATATGATGGAAGAGATATTAATGCAAGGGAAATTAATCTAGATGAAATTGTGATAAATTGAACATTATTTATAACTGCAATGGTTGATTTTTTTAGAATTTTACCCGACCAATTTGGTGAATTGATTTGAAGGAAATATTTAGATTTTATGGAGTCATCGGTGATTGATATTATGATATTATTTATGTCATATGTTGGAATATTGTGACTTTTGGTATTGCTGTCGTCGTCGTCCTAGTATGTTCATTGCCAAATTATGATTGGATCATTTGATTTTTTTGGATATTTCAGGATATTGTTCGGCGCACAAATGCGGAGAGAATTCATATGATGCCGGAATTGAACATTCAGGTCTTGTTTCGATGAAAATTGATGCACTTACTGTTACGTGAATGCCACGAATTTTCTCTCTGCCACAAAACCCACAACTCTTCTCTGTTTCCACCGTAAATGAATGTCGCGGTCTATGTACAACTCAATGATTGATTGAATTAATTCGTTTTTGAGTTTATATTCTAGTTGTTGGTGAAATAAATAGTGACACTGACATATTTTTTATTGACAATTTTTCCCGGATAAAGAAAATTATGGAATTAAATAATGTTTAATTGTCAGTCACAGAATACGATTTCAACATTTGTGTTGGAAGAAAATTAAATCGGAATGCGTCACTTGAAACGGTTTCTATCCTAACTGTTCACAATTGATACAATTTAATCTCAAAAACATAGACACTCTTCCATAAATATAAATTAATGCCCGATTTAAAATTACAGCGAAATCCTTTCGAATTATAAGTTTGCCCAGAGTCAATTCCATGTATTTGGAGCTCAAATGAATGGGTTTGCGCACTCTTACCCACTGCGCACACTTTTCCCACATGACCCTAATAATAAACAGTACAACAAGATTTCGCGCGTGAATTTAATCAACGTGAATATAGCCAAGACGCAGAGCACCTTATTGCCTTGCATGGGTGTGTCACGCCCAGGAGGTGAGCCGAAAGAGATCATGAGTGTATCTCCCTCTCTGTCTCATTCCTTTCCTCCCGCACCGCCAGACACACGCTCTTGTACTTCGGTAATATCGATACAAAAGAGAAAAGACATATTCGTAAATATGCAGAAAACAAGAAGTGAGATAGTGAATGAATGAAGAGGCTGAAAACGGCGAACAGAATAAGGAGAAAGCGATGGTGATTATTCACTATTCGATCGGGACATCGAAAATGCCAAAATGGCCCCGGGCCGCTTCCAATACAATTCATCGACGTCTTCCCCTCTGATCCTCTCCTATCTTCAACCATACAACTCAAGGATATATATTGAGAAAGACTATATATATTATATATACGTAACAGTCGGCGCAGTTTGCCATCGTGCGCGCACAGTGGCGCGGCATTCCCAACACGTCGCTGCACGTTGCATTGTTATCACTCTGTCTCTTTCTACAGGACACGAAACTATCGACCGGCGGCGGCTGGGAATGTGCTGTATGGCACGTAGACATATACCCGCCGTCGTGTATATATACCTTCCCTCTCTGCGTCATCTTGTCTCACTCCTTTTGCTCTCTTTGCGCACTCCCTCTTTGCCGCTCTCACCCACTATCAATTTGTATTGTCTTCCTTGCGCACGTTTGCACTGAGAAAAAAGTGATTTTTCAATTAAACGACCTCAAAGATTCTTCTCTTTTACTATTTTTTTTTGGTCCTGTGAAGTTTCAGTGTTTTTTATTCATGCTGTTGGTGGAATGACGAATTTTCAAAGTTCTCATCATTTGCGTCATATAATGAATGAGAAATAATCAATCTAGAAATGGAGAATTATTAATTATTTCAGAACTGTATGAAACAAGGTTTTAATTTTAGTATATTTTATAGTATTGGGAATGTTTTTTGTAGAAAATCTAAGAAAAGCTAAATTTGAAGCATGAGCAAAAGGCGATAATTATTATTGGAATTGCAACTTGTAATATACCTGTGAAGATTTCATCAAAAGTTCTCAAATATATATATATATATATATATATATATATATATGCTCTCTCACTCAATCTCAGCTTTAATTTCTCTCGACTGTGCATGTACTGAATGCCCCGCGCTCAACTCTCATTTCCCCGCCATTGTCCTCCTTCTCTCTCCCACTCTATTAGCATATGTATTGCAACGGCCTCTCACGCGTTCTCTTTGATGTGATGACGCTTACTACGATATACCCACGTGGCGCAGGCGTGGGTTTGTTGGCTCGCTATCTCGCTTACATTCACTTTGTCACAACGTCATTCTATCTTCTTTGCTCTGTATGCAAGAGATGCGCCGCCGCTGCTACGGTTGTGCGTCTCACCTCACGAACGACTGTGTTTATCTACATATATACACTTCGGCCAACGGCCGCTGCATTTATTGAACCGATTCCCGCTTGCTCTCTTGCTCTCTCCCCGCCAGTCTGTCCGCGGCGCTTTTTTTCTTTACTATACCCGTACTACCCACTGCCACACAGCCGCTCGTACATCCCACTTAGAGCGCTTCTTAACGGCTGCAAATACTACTACTACTACTACTACTACTACTACTACTACTACTACTACTACTACTACTACTACTACAACTACACTACTACTACTACTATTATTACTGTTACTACCACGAGTATCATTCTTTGATACTCATAAACCGCCTTCCGCTGTAACCAAATAATCAAATCAACATGCATTTTCATTTTTCACTATTTCATAACAAATCTTATCGAATTTTTCTTCTTCATCTGTGTCCTCCAATATATTTTTTTTAGTTTCGCAAGGTTCATATATATATATACAGACACATGAATGACGCACATCCATTGGCGTAAATTCAAAAATATTTCACGTCAATTGGTTTAAATGATGTATACAATGAATATTAATTTGAAAAGTTCGAAGAATATCTGTGAAATAATAAAATGAAAATAAAGAATATTGTATGAAATGATGTGAAGCTCAAATAATTAATTACATTGCATAATATATTATTTTCGAGGATGTTAATATATGAACGTCTGTATGATGATGCAACATCCAAGTACAGTTGTATCACGGTCAGTAATATTAAACAGTAAGAATGGAAAAAGCGATAACGCACACGCTCACACGGACACATTTATTGTTATATTTGTGAATGTGTATTTGTGTTATATTTTTTTTTGTGATTGCACTGTTCGCGGTCATGTTGGTGCTCAGGCAAATATTTATCTAGGCAATCGGACGTTGTACATGATTACGATATGAATTGAATTTTTATTTCAATCACAAACGTACGTGGTGACGTAGCGATAAAATTTATGATGCAATATTTGGTTTGGACACATTTATAGTTGTTATATTGGTGTAGTTGCATATAACGAAGTAATAATATTAAATATATATGCGACGCATATTTTTTCAACAGATTTATTCACTCCTGTTACGATATATATGGTGAAGATATTTATTAAATAATCAAATGTAGTACCGTTACTTTGTATTTGGTTGTTGTTATGAATTTTGAACGAGATTTTACTGAAAATGAATTCAAATCTCCACATAGCATTGGTAAAGACGTTATATCGTTGTCTTCTGTACAGGATTTTGTATAATTGTACGTTATACAATAATAGATACGAGGTTTTGCACTGGCGCTGATGATATGGTTATTATTGTTTGTTCACCCATTTTCCATGGCGTTTACCAGTTAGTTGTGACATATTTAAGATCCTCTATTGTAAGTAGATACTTGAGAGATTCAATCGGGATGTTTTTCTCCATTTCTAAAGGTTTATTCCCATTACGAAATGGCAATGTCAAGAGCTGTGATAGAAATGGAGTTTGTATCGAAATGAAATTCACAAAAAAATATGTTAAAAACAATTGAAATTTGATCGATTTATTATGATTCGTTGAATTTGTTTCTTAGACAAGAGAAATTATGTGAATGAGTTTTAAAAAAAAATTTTCACACTCAAAAACACGTTGAACAATTGATAAATTGTTTATACAATTTTCTCAATTGAATGTGTTCAATTGAAATGATAGAATTTAATCTGCTGTTGTTTCCTATCAATTTTTTTCTTCTATTATTCTGCAACAGCTGACACCTATGATATTGGAAAAATAATTTCTGTCTTTCAATTCGTATAAAAGTTGTTTTCAAATAAACAAAAATTTCAAATTGTCTGTAGAAAATTTGGTATACAGCATCACAAAAAATATGATTTTATTCGCAACAGAAAAAGGGGGGAAAACTTTTCCATCTACCAATTTTTCAATAACATATTCTCGAAACAAAACCGGATCGAAAATCATGTCACCATATTATAAGTTCTTGTTGAAACATTTTCGCAGCAGAATTCGTTCCATCTTCCATTCGGAAACTCTTCGAAAAGAAAAGAAAAACTTTAGATCAACTATCAACATAAAGATAGCACAATTTTTTCCTCTCACGTAATCACAGATAATTCATTCCTCTTCTCTTCCACCAATTCATTCAATCATAAAATACAAATCGTATTACAAAATCATCAAGAGCAGATCAATATTACGAATCAAACACATAAAATAAAAATTTTACGTCTGCATTTTATTCTCTCATCTTCCCATTTATATCGCATTTATTGAGTTCGCAACGTATAACGACCACAAGTGTCGATATCGGCTAAAATTATACCACCAACGAATTCCGAACTCTTTATCAACCCTTTATATCAATTCTATATTCATCTATGTGTTCAAATACATCTACAAATACAAATACATTCACACACATATATACACAGATGCACTGACAAATAAATATATATTTATAAGTCGCAGGGAGAGAATCGATCGTGGGTTCCGGGAATTCGTTGCTCCTGTGACGTAATATGACGTCACACGATGAACATTGTTGGGGGTTTCTCGTTTGGCGTAGTGCGCGCGCAATAAACATATATATATGCGCAGTTAGTGTACTCTCATTTGCCGTTTTACCTTCATTCTCGCATTCACTCTCTCCCTACATCCCTCTACTTTTCTATACTCTCGTTGCTCTCGCTTTTTCTTCACCTCTCCCTCTCACTCTTGCATTCCCAGGATAACCGAGCGCTTGTGGGTGCTATACAGTGCTATACAGTGCTATACAGTGCTATACAGTGCTATACAGTGCTATAGGGTGTACGATTTTCCCGGCGTACTCAGCAGGGACTGCCTTTTCTCAGGTTGATGCGCGTGCGCAAATAACAATATATATAACGTTTGTGCCATAACTGCGCAGTGTAAAATTCATGTGCCACCCCTCTAGTCTGATGCGCCCCTCTTCTTATATACCCGAAGCCAGGACCTACGCCACTGTTATATGTCTCGTTTGTTCTGCTCTTTATACAAGTGTTTTCATTATATTTACCCTCACCTTTCTTTTTCTACGCACATTTCATTTTTCATTTTTTTTTTTTTTTTTCTTTTCATTTCTACATTTAGTATTGATGAATGTTTAACTTTCATCTCTTCTTCACATTCCTCATATAATCCTGAAATGTTTTGCCGCCATTTATCAATTTATTCGTGGTTGATGTGAATGTAAATGAATTTGCTAAGGGATGAGATATTGTTGCGATAAAAATACTGAATGTCAAAGAATATTACAATGCATGTTGACTATTACAGGAAATCACATTGCATTTTCATTCATGGAACTTTTATGACGACAGAATGTGAGATAAACAAAATAATTATCTCGTGTTCTGAAATGTTTCCACTTACATTGATAAACGCGATAACTTCATATCTCATAATCCTCTGATAATTTATCATTTAGAATATATTCATACATATAACACATTTACAAATACATATGTTGATTTGAACGCGTGCGCGTCACACCTACCCACTCGCCTACGCGTGGGTGAACATAAACACAACTCATTTTCATTTCGTTTCATTTACTTCTCGACAGAACGTATATACAATAGTCACATTTTTTTCTATTACAATTGCGCTGTGAGTTGTCACATGTGTGGACTAATAACTGGCACGTACTTACTTGTAAACAGAGCAGATTACTCTCACGCGATTTTTTCACAAGATAAATGGAAATAAAAAGGAGAAAGAGAAATAGAAACAAAAATAAATGAGCGTCAAGACACAGGAGAGATGAGAAAGGTCTGCGCCTTTGCGTCAGCGACGTGGTGGGCCGACGATCCCAAGCAGTTGGGATGGAGGGAGAAAGGCAAAGACCGTCAAGAGAGTAAAGGAGACACATGGTGGTAGGTGGTGGTAGGTGGTCGAAGGGGGATGTGAGACGAGCAAGTATCAGAATAAGGAAGGCAAGGTATTGAATATGAAAACCAACACCAGAGAATGGAATAAATAGGCAGAGAGAAAAAGATGGAGAATAAAAGCGAATGATAATAAATAGAGAATGATGATGACAGGATGAAATGAAGAATGGAGAGCGAGAGGTATTGCACGAAGCAAAAGCGTTGTCTACAATGACAAACATCCATTGGTATAGACCCAGGAAACATTGAGAAGAAGAAAATGGATAATAGTCGTTTCTATTTTCATTCCCTTGTTTCAATGTAGTTATGTTAGTTGACGTGGTATTTTATAGCTTATGTTTTGATATGCTGAATCTGTGTTAGCTGATGTTTCAACTTGAATAGAGTTTGCATGAAGAATTTGTTATTATTCATGTTGATGTTATCATTAAATGTTCAGTGATGTTGTAAAAAGAGTTTTTAATAGTTACTCCAAAGAATGAAAATATACAGAATTGTGAGAGGTTGAAATGACTGTTGTATCAGAGAACCTTCTAATCAATTGTGCAAACTGTGTTTGAGAAATTAATCTCAAAACTTCATCGTTATGCACTTCAATGTAGGGGGATAAATTGGATTTTACTATGGAACTGGATTAACGTTCTGATATGGCCACTTAGATGTAGTAGTAATCTCACTGTGTACCATATTTCACGGTATATGAAGAGCGGATTCAACAATTATTCATGTGAAGGTGAAGATTTCGAATATTTCACTTCGTACAAAGTTCCTCAAGTCGTTTTTGCTATGGTCGTTATTGTGCGACGATTGGAATAATAATTTATGTTTAATTGGAAGGAGTACGGAGTGGAAGTTGTAATAAATTAGTGGTAGATTCATGTTAAATAATTTGTTGATTTTAATAAGAGGCAGGACAATCCATTTCAAATGATTCGTTTACAGGTATTATAAGTTTATAATTTATCTAAAAATCAGAAATTAATGAAATATTTGTTTATCAAGAAACTGCGAGAAATTTCCAACATTATTCAATTGATTCACATACGAGAAAAAAAAGTCGCTACCACAATAACATTCTCGGTTTAAGAGTTTTTCATTGTCAAGACAATTATCCACTCAAGGTTTTTTTGTCAATTAAACAAATGTAGTGGATGATGAAATGTTTTTCTGAGAACACTGGCAATCCTGCATTTTATTTCTCAGAAAAGCCCATCCCTTCTGTTTCTCGTGCCTTCCTATTGCAATATGACAGCTGCATACCACTCCAAATGAATTCTGTTTGGTATTCACTAACGTCGAATTCAATGAGTGAGAAAAAAAAAGTGTTTTAGTTTCAAAATACCATTTCTATATTTCAATTAACAATAAATTTTATTTTTAATTATATTTCATATTGAGGCGACATTAGGAATTAAAACATCGTTAATTCAAATCTCTATTTACGTTAATCATAGTCTGAAATTTTTTTGATTGAATCAACAATGTATTATTAATAAGAATGACATGAACTCAGAAGAATTTAGTTATGATAATAATATGAATAAACTTTGTTGAGCTCTCCGCACATATCCCTGAATGAAAAATGAAAGAAAAACTTCAATCCTCCTTCGAGAACAGCAAAATTCTTAAGAAATAAATTCAACTTTATTTAAGAATATTCTCTATTTTCAGTGTATAAAAATATCACATGAGATAGTGATGACTAAAAGTTCAACTTCCTTAGGTTGCAGCCCATCTCGCGCAACTCTCCCCGCTCCTCCATATATATTTAAACTAAACAACAACAGAGTGACGCAAACGAATACGAATACGAATGAGAAGAGTACGACACGCGTGAAGATGCGACGACTGAGCGTAACGACGCGTCCACGCGAGTTGCCTGTGCAGAATGAACAACAACAAACTACTATATTACTTTACCACTACTACTTACTACACTACTACTTCTCCTAGTACCATTACTACAACAACCACCATTACTAAAAGCGCCAGCAGACGGTATGTTTTCTCTCGAGTGCTCCGTTCGCCCTGCGCGGTTGTCGCTGATGCCTCTGGCATAGTTGGGGCTATATTGCTTGCCTACGTTTGTGTATTCTATGCGTGTGCTCGTTCGTGCGCCTACTCGTCGTATCACACACTTATACACACAGCTGTATGAGCGCCACGCCGAAGAATACATGTATGTATGTGTGTGTAAAAGTGTGAGTGAACCGAGGCGGCGGGAAATGTTCGGGTTTAGTACTACGCGAGACTCCATGCGAGGAGTAACGTTTTGCTGTTGTGTTTCGTTCAATGCCAGGTGTGTTGTGAAAAAGAAGTGAAAGAAAGAGAGAGAAAAATAGTGAGTGTGAGTGAGTGAGATAGTAATGTTTTGCTTGCGTGAGTGAGTGAGAGAAGTTCAAGCGCTTGTGACCGTTCGTTTTGTTTACAATGTGGATTTTGTATACCGCGTGCAAGTGCTACAACGTGCTTATCTAATTTCATTATTGGATATCATTCATCCACATCATTTATTTATTTCGTATTATTATTTTTTCACTTCCCGATAGGAAGTTATTGTTTTTTTTTTTTTTTTTTTCGTGGTATTTTTTTTCATTTCGATTTTTATTACAATTAATTAAGCGTCTGTGTTCATCATTGGATTTTTGACGATTCTAGGAAACATAAATCTGGTAGGAAGAAATTGTTTTTGATTGATGAAAAATGTTGTGATGTTTTGGTATTTTTAGGCCATGTTGAAAATGAATGATTATTTTCGGTGTTTTGTTGTTGGGATAGTTATTTTCTTGGCGCTCGAAATTAGGGATGAGTTATGGGAGGGTTTTCATCTTGGATGACATATGGTTTTGGATTTTGTGAGAGCGAAATCTTTAGGTTCATTGAATCTTCGTTGTACAATATTACAGACACTGTGACAGTCTTTCAAGTTGGTTGCTTTAGAATATTTACGCGTTCAAATTATGAATAGATATTGAAATGATTATGTGAATAAACAAAATCTTGGAAATAGGTGAATTTTTGTCAACCAATAATTCTAGTTGTTGCTATTATGAGACATCTTGTGATGGCTCATTCTGAAATTGAATGATCTTTTCTAGACTAAGAAATGATGCATTCAATATGACAGACTTTGATTGATGATTGTTTTTGTGATGAATTGTGATTTGTATTTCGTTATTTGGAATTCTGAATCTAAATTGAGAAATAAATAATCCTACAGGCTTTTATATTAAGGTTTATAATGACACGAACCGATAAGAATTGATGATTCAGTGGACTAACTGGTAGTTTATGAGTATGTATGTAAAATCTTAACACCAATTGAATAAAATTCAGAATGAGCCATAGGTGATATTTATTTGACGAGCGAAATTCGGAAGTTTGGTTTAAATTTTAGTGAAGATGAATAAAATCAGGCTATTGGAAACTTCATGAAATATCTCCACCGAGTATTTTTTATAGGATAATTTGAAATCAACAACTTCAAAGCGTATCGTCGGGTATTTCACTGTGTCAATATGAACGATTTTGATTTGCATAAATTTGTGTCTCGAATTAATTGATTGGAACATATCTAGTGTATAACATCAATAAATTGCCGATTATTTCTACTTGTGTCTTTTTCTCACGCTCTATCACTTCATAATCTCTGTGTCATTATTTATGAAGATAATTCGATTGACAATTTCAAACCAAACTGCATTTAATATTGACCGTTCAGTGTGCATGTTGAGGAAGCTTCTATCCGATAAACTATGTTGGATTGGCGAGAAAATAGAGTTCGAAAATGATGAATTTAACATGTTGAAGGCGGAAGATTCGATAATAATTTTGGCATTCTGTTCAATGAAATATTTCTCTTTGTACGAAACTTAAATTTTGGATAATGTCTCCAATCTTCGGGATGAGACCTACCAAACAATTGGTCTGTAATTAATCTGTCAGATGCCAATTGTGAAGTTTGACTATGTACAAATTCACAAAGATATGAGTTAGTTTATAATCTCAGGATGAACAATTATTTCTCGCTCAAACTAAATGAGATTGATCCTTAGTCTTCGCTATCAATATTGTAGTTGTTGATAGTTTCATCGTAAGTTTAGGGAGCTGATTGTGCTCATTAATTCATAATACGATCAGAAACTCTGGATTTTCGCTGGGGAACTGTTATTAGGGATGATCATTATCATAACAATGATGCCAACTATAATAACGATTGAAGAAAAAATTAATTATTTCATGTGATTTTTCCAGTACATTAAATAATTGGAAAATGCTGTGCGGTTATTTGTATTCGTACAGAGCATCAAACTAGAAACCGAAGGGAGAAATGAATAATGAAGTATTAATTCCCCTATTCCAATTCTTTTTTTTTTCTCTTGAACTTCCGGATACTTCTATTCATCAAGCAACCCCTGTTCACACGTTGCAATTTTAGAATCTGTGTTTCCTACTGTTAAAGAGACACATAAATTCACAAAAATTAGTGTTAATTCATAGAATATAAAAATTCAAGTAGAATGTTGGTAAATAACTAATAACAATCAGGAATCAAAAATTCACTTCTGTTTGTCATGCTTGCAAATTCATTTAGACAAATTTTCTGAGGAAAGTATCCTCTATCAGTCGACATTTTGAATTTGTTTATTTTTCATATTCTCACAATTTTCTTTCAGTGGATTCATAATAAAATCCATGGCATATATTTTTGATAAATCTTCTGAAAATTGATAAGTGCTGATTGTTAAATTATTTTGAAGATAGCACACACGAATTGGGATTGTTCCATCAGCAAACTCGTGGTCAAGAATAAATGACAATGCTTACTGTAATCTTTATCAAACTATCAAGTTATATTATGCGATTTGTTGATTATTCAATCTTCAAGAAAAAAAAAAAAATATTTCATACTGCCATCAAGAAAGAAAATAAATTTTATTAGTTGACTTACAGTACATTTTACTTATTAATTATACTGTGCAGGATTTTGGAAAATTCGTGGAAATGACTTACAATTTTTTCTGATTTTGTAGAAAATCAAATCACAGTTGAAATGACAATATCAATTTACAATTTGCTATATTCACAATACTATTCAATACAAGTTTTATCATTCAGTGCACTTTGATAACAAATATAAATTTTTGAATCATTTATGTCCGGTTGTTTGTCTTTTTCACTTCACTTGTTTTCTATTTTCTGAATACGATCTTGAATTTGTTATTCTGGGCGACATCAAAAATATCAGGCGGTCAACCTACATATTTTTCTTGATGCCAAACTACCGAAAGAGTTATTATCAAACTATTCAATATCATTTTTAAACTTGACAGTAAACAATAAATTATGAATGACAAACCGTTTGTAGAGTTTTTCAATCAGGCTTCTCATTTATTCTTCCAAAATATTATCTAATATGACAAAATTATTTCTAAATCAGAAAAAATTAAGATAATCAATGTTTATATTCCAAACATAAAAATATGAGCTTATTCGTATTAATTGTTTGTTCAATATGCCTTTCAAAATTGTCCTTTTATCCTCATATTAGTTCCCATCATTCACTTTACGCTTTGGAAATAATATAAACTAAATTATTTCATTTTTTTCTTGTTTTTCAATGAAATAATGTGTAGATGTGCGTGGGAGGATGACTAAACATTGTGTGAGATGTTGTCTAGAGGGTCCATCCAGAGTTTTCTCAGAAGGTTCATCTCTCTTGCTATTGGACCGAGTGGTTTTTTATTGATAGTATATATATTATATGTGAGTGTGTATTCTTCTGTGGGGGATTATAGCATATGTGTCATCTGCGTATGTGTCACATTTATTTACCTTCGTGGAATTACACTGGACTGTCGTATCTGTATGTGTGTTTGAAGTGGGAGTCGTATTAGTACGAGTAGCAGTAATTCGTGTGTGCATTTGCCTCACTTTTTCTTTCCCTTTATTCAGATTATTATTTATTACATCATCTTTTTATTCCACCCTAGTAACTGACCAATTAGTGATACAGAGAAAAATTATTCCGGATGCAATTACAGATATAGAAGTCGATTATCATATGTGTTTACATTTCAATGCTGAATACATGAACACTGATACGAGTGTGTATACGCCGGTGTTGATTGAAATTTATCCAAGTTTAATCATGCGTCATTCGATAGTATCAAGTTCTAACGTGTTACCTTTTAAACGATTATTTTTATTTCCAAAACTATTTTTATATCAATAGAAAGTAAATAACCGAATAATTAATTGATGTAAATTGATAATCTGACACTTCGAAGCATCGGAAATTATGTGATAATATTTTTCTTTCATTGAGTTTCTATATTTACTGTTATATTTTTTTTCCATTAGAATGCAACTAATATGTCGGTTGAGCCAGTTGCTGCGGGAATATTTGAATGTATGTTATATTAGTCATGTTAAATATGTCGGCACGGCGTTGTATCAAATTTCGTATTGGCCGACGGAACTTTTATTTTTTTCCTGTTGTGTTGGGATGTGTTTCAGGAGAGGAATTTTTTTAATATTAATTCCTTATTTATGATAAAAATTGTTTTATTTGTTTTGGCAGTTCCTTTCTTCATGTTCAATCTTTTATAGCGACATGATTCACTATTTTATTGTGATCTGATTGACAGAACTAATTGTGACAAATTGATTGGAGCAAAAAGTATTTTGTACTGAGTCAAGATCAAGTAAATACAAGATAAAATATATGGCGCATTCTTTAGACTTCTTTTCGCTTCTATTGGACGTATTTCATGTTCTATACTTATGTGTATGGCTCTATTACCTCTGTCATCGTCTACGAGCCAATATTCTCGATTGCGTAGAATGGAATAGTGACGTCGCGTTTGAAGGTCTCTTGCTACTTCTCCCGGCTATAGAAAAACATTTTCTCTCCTTTATTTATCTCATTCTTCTATTTTTGTTCTAAAACGACAACGACGACGTCATCATTTTTTCCTTCTTCTTTTTTTTTCCTCTTCTCTGATATTATTTTTACTTCAAGAGAAACGATAATATTTTCTACATGCTCTAACGTATATGCACATTCATTCATTCATATATTCGTTTATTCAGAATGAATGGATTCTATGATGAAATTATCTTCGGACACGTTCAACCAAAACTAAATCGGAAAAATATGGAAATCGGTTCAAAAGAAATGTTTGTTTTGCTTGGAAATGGAAAAAGAAAATGTGAAAACGAATAGAAAGACGAGAAAGTATGTGATGTCGACACAGTGCTGGCAAATATGTACATAAACTTATGTGGTTTCCTAAAAGTTATGTGATACTCATAATTAACATATGGATACAGAGAAATTTTCTTATGAAATTGTAATTAGTTAATTGAACGAGTTTTACTACATGAAATATGGAAATTCTTGGGAAGTTGCGATAAACAGTTGGCATCGTTTAGCATTGAGATGCTATGACAATTTATTGCCATGTTACATTCAAATGTAATATTTGTCACGTCATTTACAGAGCGATACATATTTCTACCTGTAGAAACAAAATTGGATGATTTTAGAGATTTAACTTTCGTGAACTATCTTATGTCTTTTATTGTTTGTATCGTAGAGTTCAAATTTCTTGGCGTCTCTGTATAATAATATTCCTATTAATAATCGCACAACATTTTTTTTATAAAATTGAATGTTGTTTACTTGAAACTTAAAGAAACATTTCACGTTCTCAAACTTGGGAAATAATTTTCTTTTATAACAAAATATTATGGATGATGGGTATTCAATTTTATTCGTCGTATTTCCAGCAATATGTAAATCTTCTGTTAACATTCGTTCCTTATTTGTTGCAAACTACGCAACATCCCGAGAAGTAGTTTATGAAAAGTTTGAATACATATCGCTGTTATTGATAGAAATTGAAGGCTCAAGAACAGAATTTTATTTATTTTTTTTGTTTCGATTAATATAAATCAGTTGCGCGACACAATGATACAAAAAAAATATCCACTTATAGGAATGTAATTTCATTCATTTTTCGGATCACTTCCTATAATTCAACGTCCTAATAATATAAGATGATTATCAATAACCATCGTTATACAGTTTCATTCATATTTCTTCCATTTCGTATAAGTGTCATGTGCAATCGCACGCTACTTTCATTTGCAATGTTTTGAATTTTGAGGATTTATATTTTCCGATTCAATTTTCGTATGACGTGATGAAATTGAACCACTAAGAAATTGTGACACTGAATTTGTCAGAATATTTCAACTATCTTTGTAAATATGATTAGAATCAACTTTGTGCTGTCAAATAAGCAATGAAAAGTTGGTACAAATTGTAGATGGTATTTTTTAAGAGACTTGGGAGAATTGGACATTCAATTTTTCACGTGACGCGCTCACACTAAATTTATTGATAGCGATGCAGCGAATTATCTGTTCAATTTTTGCACATTATATTTTTCTCTTTTCCATTCCGACCGGGGGTATAATATTTTTCATGTGGCATGCTTCCAATATTCATATTTTATTTTCCTGTTTTATGACGATTATGTCTGTGATATCATACTTTTCAATTTTTTTTTCTTTTTAATTTTTATGTAAATCATGTACCTCCACATGCAAACATTTTTCCATGTACCATAAATAAAAATGCACCGTATCATTTTCTGAATGAAATATTTATTTATAGAGAGCAATCGGAATATTTTTACTGTCACAAACACGTTTTTTATCCTCGTTATTTTCTTTTATTCAAACACGTGATAATTCGCTTTCGTTTAATCAAAATTTGGGTCAGTGTTTTTTTTCTTCGTCTCTGTTGGTACAGAGACAAATGCGTTCCTATTGCTTGAAATATCTTTCGACTTCTCTTTTTAATCTTTATAATTATTTTAATATCCTCATCACATCTCATTAGAATATTCATTTGTTAGTCACCAATATTTAACGAGTGAAACCCAAATGTAAATCTACATATGGAAATGTAAATAAGTATTTAGAGGTGGATTATTAAAGTTTGATTCCCGATTTAATTGTTGAAACGTTTCTATTTTGGACGATACACTTGTCAACGATCACAAAAATTGGATGAATGAAAAATAATAGTGGCGTAGGTGCGCCTCTGGTTCTAAAGTTTTGCTTTTTGATTATTCGTAGCAATTCGCGTGTCGCATAAATTACACCAGTTGTTTCCCTCAGTGGACATAGCGTGTGGGAGTCACAGTTGAAATACTCGGGTGTCTGCGGATGGCGAAACCGGAATATCAAGGGCCCCACTCGACATACATGTATAAATTCAAATAGAAAAGGAAAAATAAGTTTATCCACATTTATATAAATGTATATACATGTTCGATGAGAGTGAAAATGGATATGGGATCCGATTAGTTGTTTCAAATTCAGTCGACGTGTTATAAACCTCTTTTTTTTCCGACAAGGCAATCAGAGACGAAGAGAAATAGAGATAGAGAAAACAAATGATGGGAGACCTGATTGTATGTGGGGAGAGGATAATACCGACGAGGGTCAGGCAACAACAGTTAGTGGCGCCCTTAGTCTTTTAAAAAATAATTTATTGCCATCAGGATATTTTGACGGGAAATGTTTTTTTTTCTTGTATCACACGCGTGTGCGCGTGCGCTCACTCCTGGTTTCTTCACGTCGGCAGGAGAAATATAGAGAGAGTGGATTGGAGATGAAATTTTGTTCCTAACTCAACGTGAGTGTGCTAAAAGTGCCACAGTCTTTTCTACGAGATTTTGAGTTTTCCATTTTTTCCTCACTACCATCATCACTTCTATTCGTGCACATTCGAGAGAGAATTTTCTGAATTAAAAATAATAATTTTAATTGCATTCAGACTTTAAATATTCAATTACATTATTATCCTTTTATCAGATCGAATTATGAATTATTTAGAATTGGTTTTCTTCATTCATGTTATCTCTTCATTGAAGCAAAGTATCAATTGATTTCAAGAATTGATGAATAGAAATATCAAAGATCAAAGAAATGGATAAAACACCATTAAGTTTGATCAGGGGCCGCTATCCAATTGCACAAGCATCAAATTTACGTACGAATTGAATTGAATTTTTTTTATTAATTTTTTGATCTTTCCATTTAACTGTAATTGGACTAAAGGACCTCAAAATGAATCCGCAAACTACGGAATTGACATCTCTCATTTTATCTGCATTTACGAAAAAATCACAAATAAATGACATCCTCATTTTAGTCGCCAACACACTCCCGACGATTATTTCCCTTAAAAACGTTCAATACTTAATTGCTACAATTATTTATCCACATTCCAATAAAATAGCTATCCAATATCGAATTTATAACATAATGGAAGTTAAAGATTTGTCATGTAAGTAATTCAACACCAAAAGAAGTGACGAAAAGAAAAAAGAACATTTCATCAAAATCCAGTTCGACAAAAACTTGCACTAACATTTTCTTTCAATGAATTCCACAATTCATCTACTCGATGGAAAGTACACTTCTCATACAACTCGCAAAATAAAAATTCGTCTTTTCTTCTTTCCAGCTTTATTTTTCACTTTTACACTCACCGTTTACCATCTCATATTCGAATAAACACAGTCAAAATGCCGCCCTCTTCTTTTTTTTCACTTCTTTCTTTCGTCCTTTATTTCAGCTAAATCTTGCTCCTCTCATCCACCAGCATTCCCGCGCGAATAAGTCGCTTGTCCATTCGTCGTAACAAAGACCTACCCGCTCGTTTGCAGTCTACAGCGGCGCCTTTTGTTACGCGACTCCAGCTATATTATATATACATATATATCCACCCAATCATGTACAGATTATTTTTTTCGTCTATACTCAGCTTGTCTGTCTCTCTATCCGTTATTGTGTTCTTCATATTCATCGGGGTCCACATAATAAATGCCGAATGACTAAAGAAACAAAAAAACCAAAGAAACAACAAACAGAGAGATGTGAGAGCAAGTGAGCAAGTGAAAGGGAAGCCAAGTCAAAAAAAAAGAAAAAGAAGAAAAAAAAGAAAAAAAATAAAAAAAAAGAAGACATATAAGCGTTAGAGAGAAAGAGGCAATTCACGCAGTGTGGTCCCTCAGCTTATATATATATATGGTCTGTTGTGATTATAGCATGGGGAGCGGCAGTAAATGGGGGGTCGAAGGGGAGAGGGAACAAGATATGTTGTGGGTACAGAGTGCATACGTTGAGAAGCATGCAAGTGGTACTACAAAATCGAAAACATGCCGCCGTGTGTTGTTTATGTGTATATAGGTGAGTGAGGAGTATAGGGCAAATCTCTTATGTAGTCATACGTGCGCCATATGTATGTTTATGTATGTATTGGTATGACTGTGAACGATAATTATCGAGAGGGTGAGCGCCGCATCGTATGTTGTATCGTTCGTGTATGCGGCAAAGTCGACCAATTGTAAAACACATAGTGGTATTCTGATTTTTTTATAATTTATATGGTGGATGATTTGTTAAAAGGGTAGATCTGACTGAGTAATGACGGTTTTCTTTTATCATTTTTTCCCAGGTGGATGTTTGAGACAATTTTTTTTATTAGAGGTTGGGTGATATTTGTGTGGAGATTTTTGATTTAGGATAGGATTGTTCAGTGGTACTTCTTGATAACTGGACGTGTTTGTAACTGGATCCTTGTTTCTTTTATTTCTATTTGTGGTGATGTATTGAGGATAAATGTGTTGATAGGATTTATGTGAATATTATTCGATTGGAACATGAATTTGGGATATTCTGTTCTAGAATTGGAATGATTTGTGGATTTTTATTCATCGTTTTCAAATTATTAGGATGGATTGAAATTGATTTAGATATTCGCAGTTTCGCTTTTTATCATTGTGTTCGATTGTTCCATTTAAGTGTAGTAGAGCAAGGCACTATTCCTTTCTTCAATAATTTACCATTAATAGATCAAATGAATAATGAATTTTCATTTAGAAAAATTCAGCTTGAAGATTTGTCGTATAGTTATGAGCAGAATAAATGTCGATATCTAACTGATGTAACTTCTAGATTATCTTTTATAAAGTCAGTTCATTTTCTTTTCAACTCTGTACAGAAAAGCGAATGATGACACAGAGAAAATACGTAATATATTTAATTGTATAAGCACAAAGAGTGCTCCGAGGTGTCATAGTTATTGATTAAAATACAAAAGCTCATATTGAATAATGAAAAATGTTTCGAAATATGAAAATTAAAATAAAAATTGATTTCCATAATTTCAGTTGATGTTGATGGATAAAAAATAAGTGATCGGAAATGAAATGTGTGAACGTTAGGATTAACGTGTGTCATCTGATACAATTGATAATGTGTTCCGATAGTCACATCGGTGTATCATAGTGAACTATCGATCGATCCTTTCTATTGGTGCGCGTGCATTTATTCATGGATGTATGCGGTATAATATCTTGCCCAGAGTTTTATTACCGTTGATGATTGGGCGAAAGAGAAAAAAAAATAGATACATATCAATACATAAAGACAATATATTATATGGTCGCGTCTGTTGAAAAATTTATTCGACGATAGTGTGTATCTTGGTGGAAGCAATACAAAATGGATTACAGACTATTATCAAATAACAACAACACTTATCCAACGCATCATCGTAAGTATTTATAATGAAAATTATATTTTTATTTTAAACTTATTTCTCCATATAGGTCTATAACTGTGATAATATTATATAAATATATATATTATATACTTGTAAAGCTATCATCATCATCATACATGATTTGATCTAATAGATATTTACCCATTTACATTTTTAATACTCGTAGAATATTGCATATTATCTATTCACAATTCTTTATCATCGAATATTTATAGTGCCATTGAAAATTTTATATATGGAGAGAGGAGGGAATGGAACGAGGGAATAAATAGAACTTATTTGTCTAATTTCGCACGATGTCACATTGACATTGACGCAATCATCCATTTACATACACACGCACATTCAGTTTGATATATATTACACGTGTTTTTTTTTTACTCGTCTATGAAGAAAAAAAATGTTTGTTTTTATTCTTATTTCATTTTTTGTTTCGGTTTATTTGACGGGATATATTTTTCTTTTTTTTCATGTATTTAGCAATGGACAGAAATGCACGCACGGGATAGTCGTAGGATTGTAACCCCTCACTATACACAAGGACACACTCGAATTGTGTATATATTCACTTTATAAATATTTATTCCGCGAGTGTCTCGTTATCGGAGGCTTGTACCATCGTGTGTCCGCTCGTCAAGTGTCTCTACAAAGGCTTTGCCATTCGGAATGATGACGATGATGCAATATACCGAATTGCGTGCATGCATTAATCCTCTGACGATTCAAATATTTATTCTACATCTCCAAAAATGTTTCATTTACTTTTGGGTTTTTTTTTTGTTTTTCTGATTATTTTTCAGATATTGACACACATTTTTCATGTGTAGCAACACAAATTTATGTACTAATTATTTGAATATTGGTTATTCAGCCATTTGTTAATGAAAATATTTTTTATAGTAATTATAACTAGCAATTATTGGAATAGGAAAATTCAATTTTCAGAAGCACAACGTATTGAGACAAATGTATATGAATAATGAAGGAACATGTGTATCACGGTGCTTCAATTAATCTCTCAATTGGCTGAACACGTACTGATTATTAATAATGTTCATGTCCCCATATACACAATTATAATCACTGTTTTTAATTTCAATATGAATTAGGACACAATATAAATGAAAAAATGGTTTTTGTGGCATTTATTATTGATATGACTAATGATACATAAATGTGATGAAACAAAATAACGATGATAACGAAATGATGGTTTATGGTGAACTGTACGAAACTTTCGAGCACAGCTAAACCAGAATTTCCATCGAAGCACGCTATAAAATATCCTAGCATGTAATCTTTGTTAATGACATCCAATTATTTAGATGTTTGTACATTTACATGTTATCACTTCATCTGATTCCATGGGAATTTCCGGGGAGTTTTTTTTCTAAATTTAGTATGAGCAGATGGCAATTGTGTACTATTATTATTTGTATATATTAATCCATTTAGGTTGCGATGTAGAAATTGGCTGAATTAATTTATCATACAACATAATTTGGTTTTCTAACGAGATAGTTTTTTATGATTGAACGAAAAAAATGGTAGGGACTAGATTTTGAAGTAGAATTTTCATTTTCTGCGTTGAAGTTTTTTGTTTTCTGAATCAATAACATTTTAGATGGAGTCTAATTATTGTCATCACAACAGATCTCCATGGCTAAAAAAGGGTTAGACAATTTAAGACTTATGTCAGGATCACATTTGGCCATTTTGCAAAATTTAGAATCAAACCTATGAAGAATTCAAGAAATATCCCAAAAACTCATTCTGAACAGTAAATGAATATTTATTTTGATAATAGTTCATACAGTCGATAAGAAACGTAGAAAATAGCCGGTAAACTTGTTCTGATACCGACGAATAAATATCAATTGTGAATCTCAACCATTCTGATGAACTAAAACTATAGTAACTGATATTAAGACATGTTTATCACATCTCCATTCTTAGACTATGCGTTAATTGACTTTTTCTATTATTCAAGAGTCAAAGACTATAAAACATGAAAAAAAGGGGAAAGAAGAAAAATTGAGGCCTGAAAAACACGAGAATACAAATGAAATAATAGAGAGAACATTAATGTCAATGTAAATATTTATATTTGTATGATAAATTGTTTTTCCACAAGTTCTCAGAATGGTTCACAGATGTGAAATAATACAAATGTGAATGTATGCAAACATCAACGTCGTTAATCTCAATTGCTCTTATTCACTCCCTCTCATGGGTTCATATCTTGAAAACAATGAGGTCCAGCTCTCCTGTGCACGCGGGTCGAATGAATGAACGTAGGCGTTAGCGCGAAAACAATGCGGGGCCAATTTTACAATTCTATTTATATAATTCACAAGTGGGACGATGAAACTAAATTATTTCAATGCATCACAACATATTTATTTTTCCTTGTTCTAACATTTTATCTCCCGTCAATCCATTTGTATAAAAATCCTTTATATTCATTTTATTTTTGTCATCATCAATATCGTCCTGTATATTTATTAACAACTTATTAAATCATTCGTTCTCGATGAAATGTTGAATGTAGTTAATGGTGGCGCATATATAATTATGCTTTTATTCTCAGAATTTGTCGAACACTGCTGTCAATAGTTTGCCAAGTGAATAATTGATTGTATGGTATTGAGTGATACCGCATTGCGGATATATTCCGAGAATGATGACGATGCTGCGGCTGGTGCTGCTTCAACGTTGCTCATAGTCCTGTCCATGACCTACGTTTCTACATCATATCGAATACAAGATCATTGTAACTTGTATGGTGTGAAATGTAGTAATGAGAATTCCAAAGCGCGCGAGAAAAGAAATGTACTGCAAGTAGGATAGATAATATATATAGAGAAAGAGACAGAGATCTTATTTACATACACGTTTTTGCTTCATATTTTATATTATGCCAATTGTAAATGTCTAATAGTTTTCTTAATATGAATTTATTACCTGATTAAATTTATATACACGATTTTTAATATCTCTCTCATTTTCTCAACTTCTCTTTCTTGATTACGTATTCTTTCTTTTCGCCGCTCTCTCTCTCTCTCTCTTTACATCTCTTCCACTCTACACTTCATTCAGATTAATTGATAATTTAATTTCTAAGATTAGGTTTTTTATGTTTTTTTTTTTTTTTTTTTTTTTTTTTTTCAAATTCAAATATGAAAATTGCACACTACTGATTATACCTCCGAGTTATATTTTATATAAGAAACTTATGGTGATGTTTATTTTATCGTGATGGGACGCACAATTTTCCCTCATCTTTCTAGCACATGGATACGCATATATGTGCGCTGTATGTGCCATACGAACTAAGCAATGCGTCACTCGAACTGACGTACGAGAGAGTTCGTCGTATAAGTATAAATGATATATGTTAGCGTGCTATTTTCCCTTTATTTTTTTTTCTTCCTTTCTTGGAATATCGATAGTGCAATGTTTGAATTCATAGGAATGTTTACATGATAAACTATTGAACATAAATATGGTAATAGAGTGAGATTGTATTAGGTAGAATGAAGCTAGGACGTTTCACTAGGTTGCAGTGGGATTGACAGTTATGAAGACCGTTTGACTAACAGTGCAATTGAATAATTCAATTTTCATCATTTATCTGGAATTATCAGTCATATTTATTGACTCAAGTGCTCTGATGAATGTGTACTTTATTCATCAAGGGAAAGTATTTTATCCATCAATTCACGACTTGGATTTTTTTAAAGAGTTTATAAATATAATCGAAGGTCTATTTGAAGGTTCAATGCATGTGGCAGATTATAGAGGATATTGTTAAATTTGCGTATTATCATGAATGTATATTTAATAAATTATAGAAAACAATGAAATTATCAACAATAATAAGAGGTTTAGTGAAAAACAAAGTGAATTTTTATAAGAATTGTAAGAATAGTATTAGGTAAGATATTGCTATGAAGAAAGGCAATTTTTCATTTCAATCTCATTATTTATTTATCAAAATTTATGTTTTCATACGAGCCAGGATGTTTTTCATTCATCTGAAACATCAGTGATACTCTCAATGGTATAAAATTGCCGTTTGCATAAATTTATGTGAAAAATGTGGGAAAAAAAAAAATTGAAACAGTCGTTAGAATGTTATGAGGATAACGTCGTTCACCTCAATAGTGAAGGAAATGAAGAGAATGAAATATTGTCAATAATATCCGAATTATTATAAGAGGAAAAATCTGATTTCGGTAGAAAACTAGAACCAGAATTTATGTAGCGTCATTTACTAGTTAGCTGAAAATGACTCAAATACAAAGTATATTGCACTTGACTTTTAATATTTTCACTGCTTGATGAATATTAAAATCGAAACTGTATGGAAGACTAACGATAATTCACTGAAATCACCAATTTTTCCGTACATTCCTCATTCTATATTATCCCTTCATGCGAAAAATTAGTAGCAAAATGATGAATTTCTTGGAATATTCTTCATTCATATTTTAGAAGTATATTCAAATTGTATTTCTCCTTCAGCCATTTGTATATTTGTCAAAATAATTATAATTTTCAGTAAAATTTAATCATAGTACATTATTCCTTCATGCGTTATTTATGAAATTGAAACTTCTCGCTCATTTTTCTTCGTTCAAGAGTATTTGTATTATGTCACTTCTACATTATACAAAACAATAAGTACCTGTGTATAGTTTCTGTTGGAAATGTCATAACTTCATGAAGGCATATATGTCCATGAACTTCAAATTTTCTCGATCAATATATTATATAGTCATGTTTTTCTATATTCTTTTTTCTTCCAAGTAGAGTACAACAATAAATATATATGAAAAAAAAATAAAGGGAATGAAATTGCCTTGAAATGAGGTGAATGGGGGTGGATATATATAAACCCTCTCATAAATAGATCCAGGCACGATATAAGTCTTGATGCCGATGCCCTTATTTTAAGATTCGAGATAGGCGATTATCTTGAAACGGAAATGCTTGAATAGCTCTTGGCACTGGCATTCAACTATTCGTTTATATCTATATATTTATGGCTAAACAATTCTCATATATTTGATATATGTATATACTGGCAGCCAATGATGCTAAAGCTCGAACAACAGACGTAGAGCATATAGGAAGAGCAGAGAAAATGCATGTATTAAAATTGATGCGGAATAGTGGTGGTCACACACAGAGTAATGAGTCACGTCAGTGGGTCAAACGAGGCGAAATAACGAGGCGATTCATCGATGGCAAACGCTCTTTCGTGGTTATACTCTCTTCTCTCTCCCCAACAGATCGGCTGTCAGTGATATTATGTTATGGTTCATGATTATACACCTACTGATCGTATACATACAATGTAGCACTTTATTTATGCAAACTCCAATCACTTGATCCCATGTATACACCGCTATCAACTTATCATTCCATGGGTGTATGTAGACATGAATATGTATTAAAGAAAAATTATGAACAAGTATTGAAAGTGGACTTTCTGCATCTCTTTCTCTTTATATTATGGGATTAAGTATCAGTGATTCTGGATTGAATTGTAATTCATTCGACATGACTTAATATGCAAAAATAATATATTTATATTTAGTTTGAGGTTTTGAAGTTTTCTGTAACGTCGGGTTTATAAGATTTGGTTTGTGAAGATATTGCTGTGCTGATATATATGGTGGGATATATGGAAACATCCATTTTTCCTATGAATAATCCAATGAAATATATTTGAATGGAGAAATATCAGAGAAGTTTATTGGTAATACTTTTTTATAAATCGAGAGGATTCAGTTTGGGGAGTAGCCCTTTGACTTATGGAATTAGTGATACAGGGACGAATAGTATAGGAAATTTAGTTGTTGTTTTTTCTCAACGTTTTTTGAGACATATTCTGAACCAGTTTTGAATATTGAGCTGAATGATGCGAATAATATTATAACATATTGCGCCTTATTTTTAGATTCTAATATTCTGAGAGATGAGATAAAGTTCGTTCTTTAGTGACGAAGGGAATATACCTAGTCATCGCGTCGGGAAAAAATGGTTTTTTGCTTTTTGTGGGACTATACATCATATGCATCAGGTTTTTCTTTTCATATTTTAGTACATTGTTTAAGATACAGATTGTTGAATTTTAATGGAAAAGAACGGAAGGGATAGCGGCGCTTCATCTATTCTCCGGCGAACCCTTTTTTTCATAAGAAGCTTTGTGATGTGTACGATATCTCGGGAACCTTTGATGAAATTGGGTAGAGAAACGAATGTAGGACCGTCTGAAAATCCTGTCTCATCAGTAATACGAAGAACAGACAAGAAAGCGGTTTGAAGACGAATAGGAGAGTTGCCGCCTTCATTGTTGAGATTGATAATTTTTTGTTTTCATGCGTCGTGAATCACGCATCACGAAATATTGAACATTATATTTTTGTGGTTTAAATAGGGGAATGGCTGTAAGGTATTGAATTTTTTTATTCAGAATCATGTGAATTGTATTGTTTTCTTCAGATCATGGCTGTTATCGACCATAAAAATTGTCTGAAGTTGACTAATGAAAGTTCTCTTATTTAGGTGGATGGGGTCAGTTAAAATTAGAGACCATTTCGTTAAATCAGAAGATTTTGGAAAATTAATTGCTTTCTTATATTCAAGATAAGTTTTTACACGGAATACGTGGCGGAAAATTGAGTTTGATTCAAGTAATACTTCATAGCTCTTCTCACCAATGACCGTCGGCGATGATTATTGAAAGAAACATTTGTGTAATGAATATACTCAATGCAACTTTTTGTGACACCTCCCAGATGTTTGTTAACGGAAGAAGTGGACTTCAATGCGTTTCTTTTGTTCCTTTTGATGTTTCGAAGGGAAGAATCCGAATTTTTCGTGAATTTTGAAATGTCAGTAGTTTTAATCAAGTGAGCGAGTAATAATTTTTGCTACACTCAGAATCTCATAAATTAATATCCCACAAGCTTCCAATTTATTTTATGTACAATTAACCACAATTAATCACATTGATTTCAACTATAAAAATATCAAATAACAGATAAAATATTTTTAGATGCATGAAAGTGGATTCGATTCTCTCTAAATTCTTCATCAACTTTCTCTGTGCCCGCAGGGACATCAGATATTTTTTATTTTGAAAATTCAGTTTCAACTATCGATGTATTTCTATCACGCAAATCCTTCATAGAATTTCTGCAAATTTTAGCGTGATCGTACATTTGAAAAAATATCGCTATTTGATATTGAAACTGTTTCAGAAAAAAAAGGTACATTCGAAGTTGGCAGGATAATCTTTCTTGGTTTAGACAATAGTTATTTCGAAGTATCCCTATCCCACTGAACGTCCGGATTCCTGGATGAAATCCCAACTGTGTATTGCTCAACAAAATCGAAAAAACAATTCGATTCTTTCATTGTGTTGATAATACTGTAATCAAATGCTCTAAATTAAATTCCGAGAGAAAAATGTCGACAATTTCCGTTTACTTTAACATTGAGGGGATATTCTATCAAATGCCGTTCAACCATGAAGAAAACTGATACCTCTGCTGTTTAGAAATCTTTTCCACTTCTTGGATTCCAATGGTTCTATAATAAAAGACACTGTTTTTCGCGATACCACCATGACATGGATAAAGCTCATGAGCCAACTGAAGGTGTCTCAATGATGATCAATAAAACTTGATAGATACCCGATCACGATAGAAAATTAGTTTCTTAAATTTCCTCTAGTGATGCAAAAAAAAAAAAATCTGAAAATTACTCATCAAGAGGCTGGCCCCGTGAAGAATATTAGCTTTATCAATATAATCACAACCTGACATGAACATGTAGAAAGAAAAAGAATATTTGTCATTGATGTTGACAAATGTGATCTGCTCATTTTCTCTATCTTCGATAAAAAAGTCTTCGAATATTATACTATTATAATATTTCCATAATCGAATTACATACGCAAAAACTGTTGAAGATAAACGAAGTTGAGCAGCAAGAGTATGAAATATCGATCCCCTTTGATGCTTTATACATAGTGTACATTGTACACGCATATACTTTGTATGTCTGCTACTGCGCTGGACCGTCCAGAAATATGTCAGAGCGCATCGCCACCCGCCAGCTACTATGGACACACGAACACTAAGCGTCATCGTTAGTTGATTGTCGAGATCAAGCTGGTTGACAGGTTCCAACGACCAAGTATCTGTACATGTATACATGTATATGTTTAGAATGGTACGTATGGAATGTCAACAATGCCGTGGGCTTCCCTCGAGTTTTATGGGCACAATCGACGCCATGTGGTTTTTCCCTGTTTATACTACTTCTTTTCTCTATTCGCCTTCACTGTTTTTCTCCTTGCGTTTATAATCGCTGGCAACATTTTCAAGGATACTACAAGCTGCGGATGTCGAAGACGACCACAGTTCATTCACCTCTCAGTGCTCCCCCATTCTCGCTCTCATTTCATATTTATGTGTTGTTCATGGCAGTATTTTATCGATTCAATTCTAATATGAACTTGAGTATTGAGATTCATTGGGTCGTTGATTCCACACCTGAAATTGACATTTAAATATTGAGAATATGACATTCGATTTTATACAGATACGCAGAGTATTTTTAATTCCAGCCCGTCATATTAAGATCGTCTTATTAAGTATTCAAACTTTGTTTAGAGATTTGTGATCAATATCTTCACAGGCCTGTGAGGATTATCGGTGATTTTTCAACTGTTTTGCTTTTGGATGTCATCGCATGATGCGATAGAAAAAAAAGGATATTCAACACTCTTTTGTTTATAGAGTTTTTTCGATAGAGAATAGCATCGATATTAATTAAGTTTCGTAGTTATGGATGTCAGGGCATCGACGAATGTAAAAAATCAACAAAACTACAGTCAGAATGGTGAGACATAAATAGAGACGATAAGATGAGCAAAATCTTTAAAACTGTACTGCAAAAGAATATGATGTTTAGGCATTATAGTATCGTTTTTATATTATAATATTAGAAAGAGAATGTTCATGATCTCTGCGTTTCTATTTTCTCACTTTTCTATTTGAATACATTCACATGAATTGTAATTTTTAGAAGCCTTAGATTGTGCTATAAAGAATCATTGGATGCCAAAGAGCTATATAAAATGTTACATAAGAGTTGTAAATAATATTATTACATCATCGTTTTACTTATTTTTTCTTCTACGGTATTGGATATTTACATATTGATTTATTATTTCCTTGTTCTTGTTATTTTTTCGTCCAAGTTGTTTGTGGTTACCGATGAGCTATGTCGACTAAAGGTCCATGGATGGATTTTCTGATCGTGATGGCCACCTACTTGGGGACGAGTGATACACACGAAAAGAAAGAGAAACATAGAGAGACCCAATTTTTCGGACCACATCTTTATGTTACCGTATACCATTTAAGGATCGATTGGAACGCGTATACTGAAAGAATGTTAGTCATTCAGGAAGATTTCACAATGGAGAATGGAAGAGAGAATTAAATGAAATAATTGACCGACGTCTCACAGTCGATAGTTATTTATTTATTATTTAGCGATCAAAAAACAGTAATTTCATATAAACTCATATGAATTTATTGTTATGTAAACATTCTTTTGTTTATGTTATTATTCTCTTTGGTTGTTTATTTTTTTCATTCTTTCCTGGATTCAAATGTTTATGCAGTATTTAATGTCAGGGTATATCATTTTTATTTTGCGCCCTTATGTATGCTTTTTACATCCTCAATCCTCTTAGCAACGTCAAGAATAAAGAAAGTTTATTTATACAGCTTTATCCCTCCACAACTTGCGATGCTGTGTTGATTGGAAAAATCACTCGGGGAAAAAAAGAAATTGAGATAAAACATGCAAACAAACACATAACAATCATTGAAAAATGTGCTGGAAAATAAATATAAATAAATCTTACTTTAGACGTTAGAACAAAAATTTATATGTAAAATGTGCTTCTGGATTTTCGGCCCCATATCAAAACTAAATATAAAAGTTCAGCACAATTCCATGAATAATACATTAATAAACGGATTTATGAAGCAATCAAATATTCATCCCTCTTGCAAGAGAATCCGGAAGTCAATATTGTAACCCAAGTAGCATCATGAGATGATGCAATTCTCGTGTTCACTTTTAAAATTTCAACGAAATTCACTTGAACCGACTACTCGATTATTCCATATTTATATTTCTTTCGTTTTTATGAACTTTGGTATCTATTCTTACGGAAAATGCAGTCGCAACCATGTTGTACCGTACATGTTCCAGTACAAATATCCAATTACTTTTCAGTTTAGAATTTGTCGAACAAATCTCTCTCTACTTTATAAAAGGATATAAATATTGGAATATGAATAGAAAATTGGAGGCAATAGACTCAGAGCGATGACTTGTTTATAACGCTTGTAATTGAATGGATTTTACGAATTTTCTTCGGTTCAGAGGCAAATCTGATTTCTTCCCAAACTTTAAAGTTTATTCATCACATATATATGAACAAGACAAGACTAGAAGGAGAATATTGCCTTGAACATCAAGTTTATGTAGAATGGCGTTTGTGACTCACGACAAAAGTTGTGAATTGATGAGTAATATTGTGCTTCTAACTTCCAATTGAAAAGAAAGAAAACTTTTGATTTCCGGAAAATTATATTGTCTTCAGTCTCGATAGAATTCGGATATTAAATGAAGAAAAAATGTAAGAATTATGTGGTTCGTGAAAAAAAAAACAATTTTTACGAAGGAAATTTATTACATCCTAATTAGAAATAAGAAAAAAAAACAGGAAGGAAGGAACTAATTTTTCTCCGAGAAGAGTGGACTCAAATCACGCAACTACAAACCTTCCAACTAAAGTGAATCGGTCGAGGAGGTTTTTTTTCTTTCTTTATTTTCTCCTTCAATTTGATTTACATCATACTGAAAAAATGATGGACAATCTATTAAACATATTGGTATTTTCGTACAGGCTTTTTGTGTTTCTCCAAATGTTAATGATATTTCGAATCCCAATTTTCGATTCTGCTGGTATAATCTCTGACAATACCACGCAACTATTGATTAAAAGTTAGTAATGAAACACACATTTTCGTACTAGTGAATTGTACTTTTTTACGTTAAAAATTGTTTCAACGCATTAAAAATTTCCAAGAAAAATATTTAAAGTATTAGTGTCATTTGTGAATCGGAGTAGTTTTTTATCTCATCATGCGGAAGCCTGAAATTGCTTTCGCTTAGTGGGTAATACAGCATATAGAGCCATGAGGCAAGTGAAAAGGGAATAGAGAGGCGAAAAAAAAAGAGGAAAGGGAGAAATAAAACACTCTAAAGAAATTGTGAGGAAGACAGAAAACATTGTATGTATAACGGCGAGAAGAATATCTAGGTGGTATTGGTATAGATGAGGAGAGTAGGCCAAGGCTGATGGCGCGAGTCTGCAACGTTAGCTAATTTTTTATCTCACTCTTTTACTCTCTCTCTGTGTTTGTTCTAACTGGCTGCACATTACGGGGCTTCTACTTCGTGCTTTGTAATAGGTATAGTTTATGCGGTATATATAGTTGTATTTATATATAAATATATATCTGTGGTAGTCTAGATTTGTATGCAAAAATTATTTTGCAGCGTACGATGTCGAGCAATTAAGGCCGCACGTTTTTCTCTCGTCACGTCCGTCGTTAATATTAACGTACGACCAGTGAAGGAAAAAAACAAAATGGAAAAAAAAAAGGGGAATTAAGAATGAAGAAGAGTGGACTAAGATGAGCGCAGTTATAATTCGGAGAATTTTTATATAATTCATTATTTGAATAGCGATGTGTAAATTTTGAATGGATGGTTTGATGAAAAATGAATCGATGTCAGGTGTATGAATAAAATGTTTGGGAATCTCCAATGCCAAAAGGTGTTCTTTGTAACGTAAAATTACAATATTTTCGACTATGATGTCCACCATTATAATAATAAATATGCTTGTTTGAGGCGTATGATCAATTTATTCCTATTTTGAAGATGCAATGATTCAATTCTACGATTAAATATTAAATAAATCGCAATATTATGTCACCACGTTTTTTCACATAAATTTTTTTTTGGATTTATTCTAATTTTTCACACAAAATTCACAGTCAAATAAAATCTCTTCCATCATTCCATCATTATTTTAACAAAACTTCAATCGGGACAGTTTTAATTTTCATAAAAATAAGAAAATAAATCTAAAATAAAAATGAATTTTTTTATTTTTTTTCAAGTATGAAACAAGTCTCGCGAAGAAATGTTCCCTTTTGCTGGTGAATACAAAATGAAAATGATTTTGTGTTGATCTTTGTTTTTTGTAATGAACTATAAATGTATCAAATAATTACTTGCCTCAAAACTTTGTTTTTTCATTTTTTATTGGTAACAATGGCCACGGTGAAATTCGAAATATAGTTTTGTAGAATAATATATATCTATATATTATGTATATGTGTATAGATACCTTATATATATGTATGAATGTATGAACGCCGACGAAGAGAATGGGAAGTTGGTGGAAGGCCTGTGGGTCGGTATCGTGTATCCAGCAATTATCGGTGCTAAATTTTTACGACGTACCGGGATATAATACGTGTACTCGGGGGAGGAGCGAGCGCGCCCAGTTTCTACCCAACCAAATTGCGTCGTCATCCACGGAAGTTATTACTCCTTAAGAGAATGAAAGAGATAGTTGATATATAGAGAGTATGAAACAAAAGAAAGAGATTAAAAAAATGATGGAACAATAAATAAAATGAAAGAAAAATGAAGGAGATTAAATTTTAAATATGAAAAAAAAACAACACAACATAATTTTTGTTAGCCCGTGGGCTTGAATTATTTTGCATTCACACTATTATATTTCATCACGTGTTTGTGGGTGAGGGATTAGTGAAATGGCGGTAGAATGGAATTTAATTCTTACAAGCAGCTCTTGTGTGATTTTTTTTCATTCTTTTTTTTTTTTTGTTAGTTACTGGTGGTGTGTAGATGAACTTGAATGCTAGAACAGAACTTTGGTAAAAAAATCAGGATATAGGAATATATTTGTTGTATAGAGAGAACACAGACTCGAATTTAGACGAAATGAAAGTTACTCAGCAAATAATGCGAATGGTTGAAGGAGAAATACAACAGATGTATCAAATTTTGAAAAACGAATATGAAGAATATCTGAAAGAAAATATTTTAAATATACCATAATATTCTGTTAAGTTAACGATTTATGATATTACAAACGAACGTCACAATATCGTCGATAAAAGTAACGAGATCGACGGATTCATTACACGATATGCAAAATATTTTTTAAGTTTTACTATTATTGCTATCCACTACAGTTTTTTTTCGCAGTTATGTTGTATTTTTCATCTGTAATTTTGAGTATGATTTTCTCTACTCTATTCTGTACCATTTTCATGAGTTTTGCCTCATTTGTTCTACGATTTCATAGATGAAATGCAAGTCCTTACATAACTGCAGTGAAAGAAAATTTATCCATGAGTCGAAATATTCCAGACACTTTAGGGGAAGAAAAATTGCTCTATTGCATTGAATAATTACGAAATACAGTGATGATTATTCCAAAATATTAAATGATGAACCAATACTATGAAAGAGAAAATCATTTGTGACACAAAATTGATGAAACATTCCATTGCAACAAAAAATCTCACAGCGGAAATATATAATTAACTGTAAACGAATACAACACAATTGCAAATGGTTATCATACTCAGTGGCAATATCTAAAAAATAAAAATAACAACCCTAGAAATAGAAAAGTAAAAATTTCATTTTTCATCGTTCGATAATTTCTCTCTTGCATGTCTGTAGTTTTGCTGCAGGGGCCACATCTTACCCAACTCTTCCCTATCTATAACAACATGTGCTCGCTGGCGCCCAATGAAAGGGAATAAATGATTGAGATGCGGCGCATCGAGAGATATCGAGTCGGTAGATCAATACAAAAAATTTTCATGCATAAAATATTGACGTACATATATAAAATTTTGACGGTTAGAGATTAAAAAAAGCCGCTCGCCAAGACCCCATGAGCACAATATTATAATATATGAGCTGAGATTGTGCTTGAACATGGTAAAGTGTTTGCAACAGAATGTGTTTTAACATGGCGATCATGTATTTGTATTCGACTCTGCGTGATTCTGCCGTGGGACTACTTGGACGTTAGCTATTTGTCAAGAATGAATGTGTATAGTTATACATAGATATTTTAATGTTGATACATGTATGGCTATTCTATGTGTACACCGGAAATATTAGCGTGTGGTGTTGATGTGCTACGTGAAGCAAACTTTGTGTTTGGCAAAAATATATGCGCCATTTTGTGGGCTCGTAAAAATTAGCATACCTATATCGTCTGCCGAGTTCATGGCAATTACTGTAATAAACACTACTGCGTGGCTTATATCAATTTTCACTGTATCAGTGAGCGTGTGCTTTGGAATTTGTGTGAATATCTGTCCCTAAGTTATGTACGTACATATATTTGTTTGCAACTATCGTTTGTCATGAGTGATGAAAAAAATTGTGATAAAGAATATCAGCGGTATATGATTCTCATCATGTTGACATTTGTAATGGTAATGTTGTGAATTTTCTGAAAATTCGAAAGATAAAAAGTTGATGTAAATTTTTAGGGTTTTATAGTACGAGTACATAAATATCGCCATATTATTCTACTATGTAAATCAGCATTTCTTTTTATGCAATATTGAAATATTAGTATAATAGAAATTATTCCCTTCAAATACTTTTTATTCTTTTGTTTGGGATTATTATACAACATTATTCTTTGAATTTTTGTATTATGTTCTCAGATGTTGTAATTTTATTCCAATTCCGACCACCTGTTTTTTTTTCCATACACAACACAGAGGACAATGACCCCCAAAATTTTTCAAATATTTCCATGATCAACCTCCCCGAAATTTCATTTGTTGATACAAAAAATCATCAACACTCGTAATTTATAGGATAAAAAAAAAACAGGTAAAAATTGATCTAATATTGCAAATTGATAAATGTACTCATACTCAAGTGTTTGTGTTTTAACTGAAATTCTTCGCTATTATGAGTCATAATTTTATTTTAATATTGCTGTTAACGAATTGAGAATAACACGCTGATGTGTCAAGTGTGATATATTGACACAATTGAAAGTGTATATACGACCATTTCGTATATACCATACGAAAAAAGAAATAATGAAAATAATAATATAACAATAATGACTGGAAAAAAATGAAATAAAAAGTGGGAAAATGTTCATCTCAGTAATAATTTATTTTCAGTTTGACATTTAAAAACATCACAACACACGGAAATGGTACAAAAATAAAGTGAACATAGTAACAGATATAATGTAACAATTTTAACGTCTCTGAAACTAGTCACTTGTGCACATATATGTCAGGGGATATAACGCGATGAGAAGGAAAAAAGAGGAATAAGTGTATAGTTGCAAGTGAAACAGGTTGGCTCGAAATAGAAGGGAAAAATATATACGCCACACTGGCGTCTCAGCAACCACGAGCAACTGGTCGAGAGAGAAATATGAAGTGAATGAGGATGTAAGTGAGAGAGTACAGAGATTCAAGAAGGTGTCATTTATAACTAGTGGGGAAGAGCGAGATGTAAAAATAAAATATAAAATGCAATGCAACAACGGAATGTGTCAGTGACACGTTGTTGTTTCTCTTCGTTTGGATTTGTCTCTTCGCAGTTGCTCTTGCATATTGCAATTGGTCTGCATGACACGCAAGACTCGTGAGAATCACGGCCTCGAGAGTGATTCAGGATGGCCTTGAGCCGGGGAAATACACGACTACCGTGTCAGCATATATTTTAAATTCAAGTTGAACACAAATTTGAAAATGTTTTTTTAATTTTTATATTCAATTGAGAGTTAGTTGTTTTGTTATTTTCGTTTGTATATTCCGTATCGTAAAATGTTTTCAATGTTAATACGAACTTGAATGAATATTGGGTTGGAACATGGCAATAAAATTGATAAGATTTCACTTATTTGAGAACGAATGTATACTTGAATTTTTGTTTAGTGCTGATAAGTTTTGAACATCAGACGACGATTTGAGTTCAATGTCGAGGTGTTTGGACTAGGTGATAATCAATTTGACAACAGTGTCGGTAGTTATGAGTAATATTCATTTCTTAATATTTGATAACGATATAAAGCACGAAAATATATTCGATTAATTTTGAATAAGTGCTAAATACATAAAAATAAACAGAGCGAAGGGAAATCCATGGTAATATCAAAAAAAGTTGTTTAGAATTAAATACGAACTGTTGAATAAGATAAAAACAATGTGATGTTTTGGGGGTACCATTACATGAATTATTTTTGTAGCATAAAATGAAGTTATGTGAAGATTAATATTATTACTGAACTATTTATTATATTGAAATGGTGTCGAATTTTTTGTCTGCACTTGACATTACGACAAGCAAATTACATGGGCAAATTATGATATCAATTGCCACATTGATCATTTATTTGGAATTTGTTGGAGTAATCACATGGATTGTTCATCGCATTTTATGAATATTAATGAACGTAAAGATGTGATCGATATATCGTCTCATCAATTTATGATATACCGCCCGTTGATGTGACAATTTAATTATATACCATCTTTTGTGTTAGTATGGAAGAGGAATATACTTATTTATGAAATGCAACAATGTTGTATTCTACATAGCGTGAGGCAGGTAACTTTGACGTGTTCCGTTGTACGATAATTGTGAACTAGGGCGCATTCACGATCTGACCTTTTGGCTTTTTTCTGGTCAAGTACCCACCCTTCATAGCCAACAGAGGATAACGCGAGATTACAAATCGAGCGTTCACATTTTTCTACATAAACCATATGGTCTTATGTATATAACATTGCAAATATTATATTTATATTGTATTCGGATCTAAAATAACGGGATCAATATCTATACACACATAACAATATATTATTCAAGTAATGTAAGTGTTAGTAATATATGAATTGACCTTGAAATGAAATTACGATTAATACGTAGACATAATTTTTTTTCTGCGACCTCCTTCGCTCAAGTGACTGTGCGTTTGTTTGGCCTTCGCGACGCGACGTGGTCGCGTCGCAAATTCCGTACACAATATAATATACGTCTGTATATATATATATCTATATGAATTGCAAGGTTCACAATATTTGGACGGAGATGTTATGAAATTTGCGTGAAATTGATTTGGATTATGCAACCATGGAGATCAGTTTGATTGATTTATAATCACATTTAGTATCTATTTTATATTCAGAATTCATTTTTTTTTCCTTTCTATGAATCGTCATTGTATACAATTCATTTGCTTATCTATGGAAAAAACATTAAGTGTATGTAAAGCTTAGCTCGATCCATTTTAAGCTTTCAACATGATTGCTGCTCTGAAATTTTAAATAATGAAATGAAGAATAAGGTAATGACAGATTGTTAACATTCTCTATTCACACTCTGTTCACTTTATCACACCCTATTATTACTCACAATATTTTATATTGCTATGAAAAAAAAAAAAAAAAAAACAAAACAAATATACGAATATTATCGTACAGCCCACCATAACACCTTCTGCGTTTTGTAGAATGTACTTTGTTAATATTGTTCCTCACTGTAACCACACACACTAATTATACTTCACTTTCTACTCTCACTTATTTCTCAAAATTATTAACATAATTATCCCCATATTCATTTGATTATTGTATTTTATAATGCCAAAAAACCAGGCCATCGGCCCGCGTAAAAAATATTTTCGTATCACGTTGAGACTGTTGGTCGAGCCCGGATTGTATGAAGTTATTAATAATGAGCACAAGAGGGGCTCTATTGGGGGCAATTAGACATAAATAAGCATAAATATGTTGATCAAACGTATATATAATTGATGTTTGCTTCTGGCAGTTGTTTTCTTATACCATACAAATATTAATATTGATATAAGTCAAATATGTTTAAATATTTTGTTATATATTTGGAAATTATCTCTATCAATCACTCTTGCTTCTGCCACTTGGTATATGTTTATCATTATCGTGTTCAACTTTTGTTTATTCTGATTATTCTTGGAATATTTCAGATTGGTTTCCGAAAATGTGTTCATGCCTCGAAACAACTGCATCATTGTCCAGAGCCTGCACGTCTAATCGTTCTCGGAGGAATTATGATCGACTTCCGAGTGATGGGACGAATTATGAAGTTTATAATACACCAAGAGCAGGGCAGAGTATTGAGGATTCGACAATTGATAATGAAAGACAGGTGAGTCAGTTAAAATTAATTATTTCGTGACAGATTATTATCTTAATTCTTTTCTGGTTTTTGAATTATTTATTACTTATTATTATTAGTTTTCGTTGAGAAAATATACTCAGGTAAAGCATTTTTTGAAGTATTTCTGTTATATTGTTGTAATTCTATTTGTGACAAATTTCTCGGATAATCGCAGTGATTGGTGCGAAAATTTCATTACACGAAAGAGAAAACTTTCACGAATTTTCGTTTGTAGATATGAAGTACAAACAGGAAGAAACTATTGTACGAAACTAGTCTATCGTCTCTGTTAGAGTGAGCTCAGTATAAAACGCGAAAACAAATGACTGGTTAAAAGCACATCGTTCAATTTTCACGCACTTGAACCTCGAATAATGAAGAAACCAAAAATTTGAATATTCTATTGATCAATTTTGATTAGAGCCAATAATTTACAAACCCCTCGTACGAATTTTATTGAATTCATATTTGAAATTCCAAGATATCGTCTACGTGAAAAAAATTTCTTTGATGTGGGAGGATGAAAAATTAATCACTTATGAATTTTTGTTTTTATTTTTCACCATAAATGTTTTTCATTAAATTCTGGGGTGTTTGCTTTTCTCTGATTTAAGGCGGAGATCAAGTTTCATAATAGTAATTCAGCATGGACTGCAGTTGTTGTGGAAAAAAATTTACGGACCATTGATTTATGCGAATTGTTGAAAGTGAAAAATCGAGTATCCGGTGATCATTGGACAATTGTTGAAGAATGGACAGACTTTGGAATTGGTGAGTGAATTCGTTTATTTTCTATACATTCGTAAAACTTTTTTTTTTGTATCTTTATTAATGGTACAAATTTTTGTATTCTCTGTATTAGTTTACCGAAAAATTTCATAGAAATATTAATTTACTACAAAAGTGGTTTATTATTTTTGTGGGACCGACAGTTAATTCCATACAAGATAAAACTCTTCTTGCCACTATTATCACAAGTCATGGAGCCATTACAATAATTGAAAGATCCTCAACATGATAATAGTCCGCCCGCTGTAATTTAAATTGTAAACTTATTCATGTTCTATTGAGATATTGTTGAAGTGTGCTGTCATATATGGCAGTAGTTGGCGCCTCACTGACGTCTGATCCATTCAAAACTCGAGCGTTATTTTCTTCCCTTCAGCATTTTCATATTCGTCATATACAATCACGTTTGTCTGCATTCCATCGTTCGTATTTTCCCACCACTGCTATACGATAGTTATATGACTGTTCACAAACGCTGTATCATCATGACATTATTAATAAAGTTTCGAGGAAGAATTTTCAAGTGTTAAATAATCTCAAATGAAAATTTTCACAGACATTTTCACACGAACGCAAATTGGAATCGCAACAGTATTATTCCTGTGTTATCACGAATGATTTTACTAATTATCAATGAGAGATAACAGGATTGCATTGAATGAAGGAGACAAAAAGTGAAGGTGAAAAGAAAAAAGTTCAAAGACAAAATGAAATGATGAGACTGAGTAAATATTTGATGGAATAGTTTGAATTTATGAGTTGTCAAATGGCATTGTCTGGTAGTGGGAAAACTTTTTTTCTCTCATCGACAAAGTTTTCTCTGTAGAGAATATCGTGAAAAGTCGCAATAAATGTCACATACATCTTCTGTTTGTATGTGAACGCATATTTGTAAAATACTGAAATGTATTTATACACAAACGTAAAAACGATTGAAGGGATTGTTGCAAAGAAAAAGACTCAAGTGTCTTCACTATTACTTCTTTTTCTTCTTCCACTTCTTCTTCTTCTTCTACTTTTTCTCGAAGTTGAAGTATATAGAATAAATCCTGCTGGGAATTTCATATATGCATGGTGTAAGGGGATTGAATAAAAGAAATTTGGAAAGCAGCGAGGAAGAAATCACAGAATGGATATTGGAAAGATTTGCGACTGTTACCTTGCGGTTAGTTTTGTGCTTTTGTTTTGAGATATATATGTTACTCCTTCTTTTTCGTATGATTTTAATGTGCACGCGAATTTAGAGTAATATTTGAAAAAGAATTGATAAAGTTTTCTTCAGTTTTTGTGTCATTGAAATGATTAGTGGTAGTAAGTAAATCACAATTTCAGAAATTTCTCATCCTCCGATGCAAACTGTGATGAAATTTTATTTCACATTGTAAACTTTCAGTATAAGTCTGTGTAAATATTGTCATTCCATTCTCGTGGCAACAATTGTAGTAATGAAATAGCTCATTGAGACAAGGAAAAGTGTTCCAAAAGGAGGCCACGCATGGAGGAATTCATTGAAACAAAAAAGAACGTACACTGATTAAAAATTATTCTTGAAAATTTGTTCATTGTATGATAAAACTCGAGTAAATCCTTTAAAAATTAGTTTGACATTCAGTTGTAGAATTGAACTGTAGAAATCGAAATGTCAAATGTCTTTATGATGGCAAAATGGATATTTTTCATTTCGGGAAAAATATTTTCTGTGTATCACAAATAGTTACGTATGAAATTTTTTTGGTGAGGTTATGATTGACGCCATTTTTGACAGGAATTCAACAACAGTTGGATCATTTATTCACTTAAGTAATTTTTTGTCCTCGAGTGAATCATCAATTTCTCGTAAGTTTTCGAAGTTTGAAAAATCACTTAATATAAATTAATATTTAAGTTTCTTACACTTGACAATCACTACATTTGAAGTATTTCATCAAATATTTGTTCTGTTAAGTCATTTAATTCTTCTTATTCTCTCGTTTTTTATGTGTTCTGAGTACATTACTGAGAAAATCTATTCTGTTTTTACATCTTCACCTTGGTTGCATTCCCTTGATATTCAATAAGAGAATGTTTTTCTCACTTAATTACTAACAATTTGTGAGAATTTTTGTTACGGAAATTTATCAACCATAAACAATGTCTATCAGTTATTTATTGTGAAATACGAGAAATAAATAAAGAAACAGAACTCTCCATTAATGAGATGATGAAGTATATATATATATATTCGTACAGTGTGTGCGAGTTGCTAATGTTAAACATGACTGAATTTCATCCGAGAGCAACAATAAATTCTCCCAGCCACTGTTCTATTTTTTTTTTTCGCGTCCAATAATTTTCCCGTCTCTTTCATCTTTCTGAGTTGCTCATATATTTCACATACAAAACATTCTCGCTTGGCATCGCACACTCGCATTCCTTTTTCGCATCCCTCTCTTACCATTCATGTGATAGCCAACTTCTCATATCCATCCACGTAAAAAACATTAAATATAAATTTGGAGATTTTTGTTGAACAAAAAGTTTGGTGCACTTGGTAATTGCATGAGAAAATGGTTGATGCCATTTACGATTTTTTTTTTATATTGGAAACGGTGCCAAAGTGGCCCATAACTCGACGAGCCAGTGACCGCATTCTTGTTATTTGCTTCTTCGCGGTCTTCCTCATTCGTGAAAGGAAGAAATCGTTAGGTGTACAATCTGTTGCTTACAACTATGAGAAAAACTTTGTGTTTTTTATTTTTTTTTCTATACTGTGGATGGTGTAACGATTTTAATCAATTTTTCCATATCAATCCGAAACAATTTTGCATGTAAATTTAATTCATAAATTATTCATTAACAAATAAATTTAAGAAAAAAAGTGAGTTACATTGTCGTGATTGGTATTTTTGAATTCGTGATAAAGGAAAATTTGAGTTGCTGATGGACGGTTGATTAGGTGTGGCAGCCTAGAAAGGTGAACTATTGGTAATCGATAATTACAATATTCGTCTACTTATCAATGTTCACCTAGGTCGGCGGTGCGATTGTTTTTGTTCAGCTTACATTATTTCCTTTATCACTTTTCTAGACGGGAACAAAATGTATATGCGTTGATTTATATTATGGACGTTGCAGTCTGTAGCTTTTCTTCTCTGCCGTCAAGTGTGTGGAATTACTATATGGCTATAGATAGAATACCATAACGTCCGGCATGTTATTACGCACTTCCTCCTAATTGGTTCTTTGCCAATGCGGAGATGGCCCTGGTTTCCGTTTCGCGTTTGTAAAACAGCGAATGATTCTTCCCTCAATGTCCATGCAACGACGGAAGTTAGTCATTTTACGGCAACTTGTGCATTTACAAGCGATAGTAATTTTAACTGCATTATGATTTTATGCATAATAATTCTGCAATATGTATAATTATTATGATTGAAATATCATTATTGACATTGATTAGCACTTTTGACTATTGTATTTTTAGTACTGTGAAAGTAAGTGCATCTTTTACATTTTTAGGTTGTTTGTTCAGTTAGTTTGTTGCTCTTGTCGATATATATAGAATCCATTAACATGGAGAATGATAATTCAGAGTATTATGGAAAAAAATACTACAACAATACACGAGGAAAAATCACTAGTTTAGGCATCGGGTGGAAACCGAGATGAGTTCGCAAGGTGATTTTGAAGAGTTCACAGTATTACGATACTAAATAGCAATAATAACTGAACTTGTTTGATGGTTTGCAAACTGAATGATGAACTTAGAAATCCATAAGTTGATGAACTTCAATAAAACAATTGAAAGAGATTCATTTATCCATGAATTTTCTTTTTCGACACCAAAGAATGTCATATTACTATAAATGTCATTAATATCAAAAGTTGTTGATGCGGTACAACACAACAGGAAATAAAAAATATCGCGTGCGTTACATAAGTTAAGTCCGCAAGTCGTTCTTCAAGTTCACTTTATCATTTTTTTTTATTTTCGACATTGTTCGCATAATTAGCGTAACTTTTTAATTGGTACTGGTCTAATGGAGAGAAAATTGCGCGATAATTCGTTCTCTCATTGAAAGAGCCATGCTTGTTTTTTGCATAAAAAGTATGCCGCATATTTACATTCAATTAAAGGTAATTTGTGTTTTCAACAGTTATGAAGACATCATTTTGTTTTGAATATTCCATAAATAATACAACTCAACAGTGTGTTCCTTTCGTTTTTGTTGTAGAGCGAACATTGGATGATCATGAGGATATACTTCAGGTTTATAAAGAGGGTGAAGGATTCTTACCACGTCAAGCGAGAAAATTTCATTTTCGACGAGACTTGCTCAGATATGATTTTTTCAACAATTCTGAGGTATGTCAAACAGAAAAGAATAATATCTATAAAGAGATTGGTTTTGTGGTGTGACAGATTTCAATTCAATCAAACTTTATCAATATTTTCCCTCAACTCGTCTGTATCATTTTCCTGCCTTACCATCAGATAGTAAAAATACCAACAAATTATAAATTACCGCCTGTACATTTTGCTACCTACTGTAGTACATATAGAAATCTTGTGTCGATAATGTAGATCCGGATGAACAACGCAGTATTTTCTCATGTCAATGTAGAAATCTGAATAATACTCAGTTGCCAATTTTGAATGCATTCGTATGAAATTCACCACTAGCGGGCTTACGTAATTTTGTACCAATTGATGTTCAGATTGTTTCATAATTCTGTAACAAAGATTTCGATAAAACCGATGTTGGTTATGAGAATATGGTCATGAACGTCGGTCGAGCTTAGTTCATGGTTTCGCCTTCAGGGAAATCCTCACGGCTCTTTCGAAATTTCATTATAAAATAGGGTTAGACCAAAAGGAGTTATCTATGCCATAATTACTCATTTTCGCAGCAATTATGGCGCACTATGTTTTCATAATCAGATTCATTATGTAAACAATCAGCATCAAGAGCATATCAATCTCAGACACTTCCTCTGTATTTTCGGAGGTCGACGTTTCTGATCCGAGCATATTCCATCATACACTGTATTCCCGTCAGTGCATCAATTATATTCGAGCCAACAGAGATGTTTTGATTATAATTTCACATCAATTATATCCAATCTATTTTATGATATGATTCTTCAGCCAACCAGGAGTTATTCTCAATCTGAAATTTTTTTCATAGCACTCAATACGGAAATTTTTATTCTCGATATACTACATTGTCATGCGAAAAAATTATTCTGTAATTCTCATTCATCAAGTACTTTATATCAGCATTTAATCATAAAACTTCTGAAAATTTTTAATTCATAACAGACAAAACAGAGGACGAAGTAAAATATAACTTTTCGGGAAACTTATGAGTCTCTTTCTTTTCATAACAACAATTCATTTTCATTATCATAAGTATATTCAATTGTATGATAACTGATACATCATCTAATTAGCATAGAATTTTTTTTTTTTGTTCGTTGTCTAAAAAGCTTGTAATATATATATATATATATATGTTTATGTGTATATTTTCTTCGCTGTGAAGTTGACGTGGAGGTAGCACTGCCAGTCATCTGTACAAGCGTCTGTGAGTGTTGAGTGCGGATTTTAATTTCCGTAATTGCCGCGGTATACTTCTTTCGACGCCATTTTTTCTCTGCCTTTCATTTCCACTTGCCGAGTTGTAAGAGCTCCGGCTCGCGCAGGCCGTCAGAGCGTGTTACGGCTCTCACTCCTAAAGTAAAATACACACATATACATATACTTATATATCCCATCTTTATCTCACTTTGTGTCTTATTACTTCCTTGTCTTACGGGTCGCGCACATGCAGTAGCAGCTTTGTATATTCGGTAAAGTTAAGAGGATATTGCGCTAGAGTAAAAGCGAATTACCGGGGGTGTGAAGCCTGCATAAATTATTAAAAAGATTGGCACGGTTGTTTGTAAGATGTATACATTTAACGTTCATACATTCTAAACTTATGATACCGATGCTTGTTGTATAAAGATAACAACAACGTATACTAATTTATTATTTTTTTATTTGGTTTCTTGTGAATTTGTACCTGTCACAATGTAACATATCTATAACGATTAGTACTGTCTAGTTGCATGATCACTTTGTATATTAACATCAGCGAATGGATAATAATAATACTGATGATGATAATTAATATTATTTGACCGTAATTGCAATGGTTTGTGCAATTTCTAGTAAATTAAATGAGTAACAACGTTAAATTGGTCTATTAAAACTCGATTAACAACCTCGAGAAACATGTGCGCTTCGTCAAAGTAATGTTTATGCATTTTGCATTACTGTAATTAAACTTTCCTTATTAAAAGACCATAAAAAATACATTTGGATAGATATTATTCCGTAAAAATATATTTTAAGATGATAATTTTATTCCACGTGAAGTTTTCGAAGCGATATATTTATGCGATTAATGTGTATGGTGCTTATTAGATGGAAATTATACATATGAATCATTGAATAATGAACATTAAAAAATTTGCTCATATATACACGTCATGAATTAATGTATTAACGTTCATTTTTTTTTCTTTTCGCAAATTTATTTCAGGATTACTTTCCAATGGAGATGATTATCCCATCAAGTACTGATGATAGAGCTAGTTTATTGAGCAGCTTTGAAAGTGCATTTCGGGTAATGCAAATTATATATGAGAATTGAAATAGAACACAAAGCCATTCAATTAATAATAATTATCATGATAAATTGTTCTGTTTTTCTGTTATTTGAAGGGATGTTTGATGCGTAATGATGTTGAACTGCCAAGAATATGCAGCTTTGTTTGGATAAAGAGTCCTACAACGTTTCAATATGTGAAAACTCGTCTTCTGCTTGTTGATCGGAAACTGTATACGTCGGAATCGGTGAGTCTCAATAATCATATATAAGTAAAATTGGAGGAGAAAACAAGAATGAACCATATAATTTTCAATATTGAAATGATTACAAGTATGGGAGGGAAGTTGCGTAGCATTACATTACACGGTCAAGTGGTGAATTTATCCCTCATCTAAACCCATCAAAATGATTTTTGGTGTTAGAAAAAACCACAATTCAACATTTCATTTAAGTAAGTTGATATGCCACACTCACAACAAGAATTGTTAGTTTAAAAACAATTTTGAGCTGCCAGTTTATAATTGAATCTAGAAAAGGCCGATTTTGAGAAAAAAAAAAAAAAAAAGATGGAAACTAATTTTATTTTAAAAAGACTCGGGTTCGTATGGGATTGTTTAAGACTATATAGCTGAAATTGTCTATGAGAAACAACTCGGTCAAAATGTTTTTCTTATCTCTCTCGCCAATTTGAAATGAGTGATACTGAGAAATACACGCTCATAGTTCAATGCACGCTCGTATACTCGTGCGATCTCTATCTGTTCTCGGAGCTATAACTACAAAAATATTCCAAATTTAACTCCACAACAACAAACTGGTTCTGTGTTGCTATCACTATTGATCGAAGTAAACAAAATGAAAGGTAAAATTTGCGAAATTGTCAGCCGAAATTCCACTCCTTTGATAGTGATGACAGAAAAAATTTAACAAATTATTCAAACATCTTGTTGGGATCGTTTATGAATTTTTAAAAAGTTTATAGCATCGACTCAGTATCCCGAATGATGATTTGGTACAGAATAATTCCTAGAAAAACACGAAACTAATCTAACTGGATGGCATCATCTTGTTGATTATGTTGAATATCCCTTGAGCGCCTGGTGAATTTTTTTTTTAATATATATTTTCACAATGTTGAGATTATAATGATCATTTGATTATCATCCTGCGGGCAAGCGGGGATCTTCAGTTATAATATACGAGTGGTGCGGAAGCGTAGTATGACATGTATGACAAATTGTAACTCCATCTCGCGTAGGCGAAAGAGTAATGGAAGTTGGCGGGTTTGTCGACTCACGTTCCTTCATTCACATTACATACATTTATATACACATATATATATGTATATAGTATTCCATGTTGCCGGAGATCGACGTTATACAAATTGTGAAGTGCGGGGTGCAACGAGATTGCCAAGGAAATGTTGTTACGCGTTGATTTTCAGTGCGAGTCTCGGGAAATTGGCGCATGAGATTCCCTCGATGGAGCATGATGTATAGCCATAGATGATCACGATAAAAATTTGTGACGATGTTCGAATAAAATTCAAAATCATAGTTTAAATCCAATCAAAAACGAGTAAATCGTTGTGAAACGGAAGGAAAAGAAACATGGGAAGAAAATGAATGCATGATTTGATTATATACAGTCATTTCAAAAAATAAAAATAAATAAATAACTTACCAATTTTAGGTTTTCCAATATCATCAATTACATTTGGCCTTATATTAGAATGTCAATTATTTTATTGTATCGCCATATTACAGTGATGAAAATCATTATCATTTATCTCTTTTTCAATTCGTACAGGTAGTACATGTTGAATGTACTCACAAAATGTTCACAAGTTCAATTCTAATGATCAATAAATAACTCATTTTGTGACCTCGATGTCATTGAATGGATATACGCCATTTTCATGAACTTATTCTGACAATAATTGTCTTTATTTTCCTTTTTTCTTTCTTTTGAGGTATATTGAATGAATATTTATCTAGATATCCTTGGTAATAGTGAACGTGTGTGTTGGCATGATTTGAAATGAATTAATGGACAGTAATCAAATAATGGACTTTTAATATTTTTTATGATGAACTCATCATATAAAGTGATGCAATAAATATTGCAAAGCATTTCAATTTTCATTTCACATATCATCATGGTATGAATGTATTAATTACTCCAAATGTAGAATGTAGATGATAAATGCGATTGCAGATAAACCAACTGTCAATTTTATAATGGTTGTGAAATAATGCAAGTATTTATCAATAAATGAAAATATTCACTTGATTGAAGTGAGTTGATATTTCATAGAATCATTGAGAAACATTGAAAATTTATAAACGTTCATTGACATGTGGATACATGTTGAACAATTGTGTAGCTAGCTATCGATTCAGTCCTGTTCTTTATACTCCAACATATTGATTGAAAAACTTATCAAGCAAACTTTCTGCTTATATACGTATGTACAAATGAACAATGGTGTCATGTAAAGTAATCAAAATAGTATACACAGTAATATATAAATACTGATAACGTTCATAATCAATACAGAGGAAAGTTATTTTCAGCAGTTTATAAGTTTTTTGTTTTTATAATCCTCCTGTTCGCTATACATGTGATGATTCACAACATGTGTGTTCTGTTTCTTCGACTGACCGCATACGTGGTTTTCGTAACATAGTTATAAATCTAACTATGTATTGAAACATGCCTACAATTTTCTCTGTTGAGTAAATTATATATTTGAGCAACTTGTCATATAAGTTGTGTAAAGTAAAACATTGAATATTTCTGATGTAATTATTTCTGGCATTTTACTACTTTGTGTTTGGTTATTTTTTCTACTCATCATTATGTTTTCCATTTGGTGTCAATATTTTGTATTGACTCCGTGAATATATTGTGACCTCTTAAGAAATGAACGACAAATTTGGACTAAGTTGTTGTTATAATTCCAAATGTTTTGATGAAATAATATTTCAATTCAGTATACTGTAGGTTATCAACAAACTATAATCATTCTATTTTCGTTCCACTAATTTTGAGATAATAGGATGGAACAATTGTGATCAACCGGATTTTCAAATTATACTAATGTAAATCATGACTCCAGATTCAACTGCAATTGAGGCGCAATACGTCAGATGTCCGATATATTTCTGAAGTTACTGAGAAAGACACAATAAAGTGACGAAACTTTTGACTTTCCCATTCTAACTTTTTCTATAATATTTTCGTCCACCTTTCTGACATACTAAGTTGGTTATTATGCCGTAAATCTGCAGTGCCCATCTATTCATGTCGATTCAAAATGAATTTTGAAGTCAATTTTTCAAAAAGAGCGTCAACAATTGATCAAAAATTTCGCGAACTGCAATTGGTCATATCAGCAGAGACCATGAACATTCATAACATTCAGCATATTTCAATTTGACGCTTCAACATTTTTCAAAACAACATTTCTTCACACTGAAAATGGACGAACGGTCCTTTGGACCAAAAGAGGACTATCCTTCTCTTGGAATATATTTTATTCAGGTGTACTGTATAGCATAATGAAATCATGGTAAAATGTCTCTCAGTGTGAATGTTTCGCACAGGTACATGAATATAAGAGGTAGTTTCGTCATTCGTTCTTCTTTACTTCTTTCATTCTGTCATTCTCATTACCATTTTTTTTCACTACTTTCATTTTTTCTTTCTTTCATTCCCAGAGGTATTGTTCCAACCTGTATATACTATTCAAATTTATTGGCGGCTGCTCACCGGTGCATGCACCTAGACCCTTAATCACCGAGTACGTGGCAATAAACCCCACCGCAACGAAATTCTCTTGGCAGAGTACAGTCGCAAATCCCATGCGATATACAGCCAATAGATGAACCTGAAACATTCACCTTTCTATATATGTCAACTATATCCCCGCACTCGTGTAATTCTTGCATTTGAAATTTAAAGCGCTGTAAATGTTGCAATGCAATTGCACAAATACCAGACAGTCAAAGTGGTTTGCTTTAGTGCACGGCTTTGTCACCATCGCACAATTTTCAACGGTCTCCAGTTGCCCATGGCGCCCTCTTCTGCCCACTACTTTACCCCTTCCTGAACATTCTGTGTGCCAATCGATAACTGAGCTTCCGGCGAAGCCCTGGGATGTTATCGAATCGTTGAGCATCAACGTATATATCCACAATTTTTCTATACATTTTTATCTCTCCCACTCACTTTCCCTCATCTCTTTTCCACTCACACGTGTCCAGTATAATTTTCATTCATTTGGCTTCATCATTTTCTGCATACTTTCAATTGAAAATGAATCGTCGATCGAATTATTGCTTTCATTCAGATTTCGATTTATCATTTTGTTGGATAAAGCATCATATTTTGTTTACTAATAAATATAAGATACATTTTCACATCGGTGAATTGTGCTAGATAAAATAAATAAACAATTGATCATTACTGGTAATTTGCATTCACTATGCCAATATAATTTTTTTTTTGACAGATCATACTACAATGGGAACATTCTTCCTTGTTTTCTATTTTTCAATATAATTGATAGTATTGACATTGCATTCATGTGTGACATTGGTGCGTGGGACAGTTCGTAAATGAATTCTATTCCTGCAGAAAAATGGAAAATGTTTGTTACAGACGCTATTCGATCTAACATTTCAATGAAGACAGATCACAGTGCTTATGGATCATGCTGTCCTGGTATTTGCTGCCCATCAAATGAACCTAATTTATGTACAATTCAGTCCAACATTTTTATATTTTCACAAGAATGATCTCTAAGCACATTAAACGTCACCATTTATCTTGGTTGCATTGAAGGAATGATTGCGATTGAATACTACTAACTTATCAAACGTGTGACAACAATTCATCACGAAGCATTCACAGCTCGAAAAAATCTCATTTATAACACTGAATAAGATGAAAATCGGTAGTAAATAGTGTTCAAAAATTTGAGTTGATAATCTTGCAAAAAATTGTAATTTTCAAAACATGACATCCCATAGTGAAATATAATTTCGAATATCAGTACGAGATCGATTGGTATTATTTCTATCTGTTGTAAAAAATTATGTTCAATTATTATTTTTCATTCACCTATGTGTGTATGAACGTAAATATTTATTTATGTCATGCAAAATTTTTATTTATGTTTGTGCAAACTTTTCATCAATTTCAGGTGATTGTACCCCAAGTTTAGGGTTCAAATGGGACATAAAAGATAAGCTGTCGCATACAGAAGTGTTAAAGGTTAATAAAATGTTTCATGAATTCAATATTCATGTGAATAATGGAATTTAATATTGTTCCAACGCTGAATTTCCATACTTGAGTCCCGTGTAACAGCCATCTGTATAGATGACTTGGCAAAACAATAAATGACACAATATATAAAGAAACAGAATATAGAGAGGTAGTTAAAGAACGGAAGAAAGAAGAGAAAAAAAATAGTAGTAATGAAAGTATAAAAAAGTAAAGGTATATCTCTTTTTTTCATCTCTCGTATATACTTTCTGTTGCTTTTCTCTTGGTATTTTAACCCTACCAATCTTAATGCAAGAAAGAGAGAAAGAAAGATCGAATGTTGAAACCCGAGTTCTGTGACTCGACGAAATGGTGAAGAGGGCGGCGAGCATGCTGCTCGGCAGTATTTCAATCCCGAATAATATATAACCCAAGGGAATGACGCTTTATTGCTGCAGCGATAAGTCCAAGTCTTTGTGATATGGGGTCAAAGAATTTTAGTAAAAGACGGAAAAGGCCGGAGCGAACATTGCAGAGAATTACAGTATCCACCGCATATATTGTACTCCAAATAATCTTGAAAGTTTTTCATAAATCCCATTATACTCAATTCTTTTTCATGCATGAAAGATTCGATTGGATTAAATTTAATATGAAGAAATGTTCGAAATTAATTATCAAAGAATCTATTGATGATTCATATTTACATTTGATGTAGTTCATAATTATTTTGTTTATTTTATAGCGTTTAGAAATATTTCATAAAATTTCACAGTTGCTTCATTAAAACATTTCATGTTTTTTTCGTCATAATTAAATTTAAACCATTTAGTTTTCATAATAACTCAAATCACAAAGTAGCAAAAGGAACCGATTTTTATTTCTAGAAATACTTTGCTTGTTATGCGATTAGAAATTCAATAGCAGTATTTCTCTATAGATATAAATCCTTACACTATAAAGTGAGATGAACTTTTTGGTCTGGAACAAATGTTAAATTCATCACTTGATTCGGAATAATTTTTCATAAAACTTCAATCACAACTGTATCAAATTAAATTCATCAAATTTTATAGAAATAATATTCTCCTTGGTTGTAAGTAAATAGTTTCGTTGGTATCTCAACGTTTTCTCATAGTTGAATTCCCCAAAAATACCTACTGCTATATCACACTATAAATGGCCGCGTGATTTTGCTCACGTCTTTCGCTGTTACAAGTGTATATAGGATATAAGGACAAAGTCTTTATGTGACCATCCTACCATGAAGTCTGTCTGAAATACCATGTCGTTTCGCCGCCCTCTTCTATACAACCACCACCACCTCCATCACCAATGGAACTTAAAGGATGATGCTTATCTCCTCACGTACCGAGTCGCTCGTCATTCCGCTATCCAGCACTGGCATTTTCAAGGTCTATCTCCCCCATTCATCCCATCCTCCCTTTTACACAGAGTTTCTCTTTTCACATTCTCTCTCATCTTCCTCTCTTCCTCCCTCACTTTTTCTTCAGCAACTATATCCTGTTTATCCGTCATTCCACCATTTACGAGTACCATGAATGGTGTACCATCTTAATTAAAATTCTCGTTGGGTCCTGACCTCACCTCACCAGTTTCCTTTTATCGTTCTGTGCCCGTTTCACAATATACCACCGCCTCGTGTGTGTTTCTCTCTTCCACCATTTCGTTTCTTTTCCCATTTTATATCCCCTTCTCTTCTGCCTCCCACCTCGTCTTCCTGCAATAATTCGTTGATTTATCAAGAGAATAGAACCAGGACAAAAGAAGGATATACTCTCTATTTTCCTTCCTCCTGATGCGCGCTCACGGCATTTCATTCTCATTACTCGAGCCTCTTATCGTGTGCGCGAAGTATTTTTCTGCAGGAAACTTCTTTCTATATCATTCTGTCTCGCTTATACAGTTGGGTAGGGTCCAACCACACAAGCAGTTTCTATCCATAAAATCTCATGAAAGACCAATGGACCTATGAATGCGGAGTTGTATATGTGGAAGAGGATAGGGTGTGTTTTAGTTCGGATATATGTATGAGAATACGGAAGAAGGGTGCGAAGGGGGAGAGTTTACTCCTTTTCCCCCGGCAACTAGCTGATAGCCACTACCAGCAAACAAGTATGACTGATGATCTTTTGGTGCTGCTAAACTACCTGATATCGATGTTGGTTTATATATGTTGTTGGTGTGCTTCCAGTATCTTTTAGTGCTCAACCGAAACTTTAGAAGATTGATGTTAACTTTATATATTTATCAGACGCAGATAACGTATGCATGCACTCACATTAAAAATCATTCGAATCATAATAAAATTATATTTCAGTTGGGAGATAAATAGAATGTTATGATGAAAGTTTATATGGATTAAATGCAACAATTTTCATTGCTTTTTTTATTTTTGATAGTTTGAATTGGTATTACAAATAAATTTGGAAAAATAAATTCCGACAATTTCAAAAAAATGTCTTTACTAATTTTTCAATTTGAGATTCGTATTCTCAAATGGAATTGAAAGTTGACAATTTTCTGAATCTAAATGCGATTGCATACCTCGTGTCGAACATGAAATTCGATTCATGTCATGAATGTATTTTATGTATTGTTCTTACCAGAGCAAATACCGATGTGCCTATGATAATTTGAAACAAAATCTTGTTGTCATCTGAATAGAGAAATATAATACGCGTCTGCTTTTCAATCTAAGGACTGACTTTGTAATAACTTCAAGATAGTTATATTGTGTAGGAAAATGATGCTGAAACTGACATGTACATACACACTGATAATACATGCATAGTTAGTGTTCTGTATCCACATTCAACTTGGTAATCTGAGCACCGTGATTTTGTTGGATAACGATCGCGTGCTCTTGTATCAAAACCGGTGCGTTGTCTCGATGAGTCGTTGCATTTGAAGATACATAGGAGAAACGATATGTAGAAAAACGCGAATCAAATAAAAACCGAAGGGGAAAAAATAAATGATAAGCACATCGGAAAAAGAAAAAAAAAAACAAATAGTGCTAGCAGGTCTGGAACGTAGTTCTATACGTAGTAATATTGAAGAATACAACCTTAGGCTAGGCAATTAGCTGGTTAAAGCGAGCGACCAACCAAGACTTTAATGCGTTATTTCCATAAAGAGTAAAGTTTTATGGTCAAGTAAGATTTTCTTGAGTACCCCGGTACCATTTTAGGAATTTGTAGGAGAATTACTGATAATGGTTAATTGCACAATTGGTCACATAGCTGTGAATATATATAAAATTCCTGTAAATCTGCTGTATATGTCAAACAACGTTGTACCATATATGCGTATATTTTTTATTATTTTATAATTTATTCTTTAATTTATTTTTATTGAGGAAATATAATTGCATTAAAATGAAGTAATCACAGCGGGGTGCATTCACACTAGAACTGCATGAAACATCTGCGTTCTCGATTGAGCGCCCATTGTCCCATTTCTATTTTCCTCTCACTTTATATTTCCTTCTCGATTTCAACATCCCTCTCTTTCTTTCTCTCTCTCACTCTTGATCTCACTGTATATATACATAAATGTGCAAGCGTTATGGCCACGCGTGTCAGCTGTCATCGCAGTGATAGTTCACGTTTGTTCATTGTCTCCATTTCATCGAGCGTTACTTTACCGATATGAGAGTATATCTGATTGCGTGCACGATTATTTTGTGTATATGTATATAAATATGTAGTATATTCATAGATTGTTCAGTTGTGTATGAATGAATATATATTTATATATGTATTCTGTATCGTCTACGTATATATCAACTGCCCGCATGTGCACTCATTGTTTTCTCACGAATTGTAGACGACATTGTGTGATGTGTTTTGTTGGGTTTGTAGAGATTACTTTTTTCATGTATATCGTCGTGGTTGTATCATGTAGAAGGATTACGGGATGCTCAAATACATCAGCAATAGAGAAATAATGAAAACTGTCTATAAACAATGAAGACTGATGTTCAGTTATGAATATCGATGGACGCTTTTTATTGTTCAGTTTTATAGTTTTTTTTTCATTGATTGTTTTTATGAAGTTTGTTGAATTCTGAAGGAAATTTAAGCAACATTTCATGCACTCAGTGTTCCGATTTTCATGTAAATTCTTCTTCTGATTGATGCAAAGCTTGATTTCTTTCAAAAATATAAATCGTTAATTTTTACACTTTTTTCATGCAGTCTAAATAAAATGGCATCTAAAGTTTTATCGATAATTCATTAATTGGTGTTAGGGAAACACTCATATATGGAAATAATTAGTAAAAATTTCAGAATGCATCGCTAGTCCTGCCTGATTTTTTCCGTGTTTTTGACCGCTATTGTGGTGTGAACATATAAGTAGAATGATAGTCGTATCGGAAGGGAGATGCTGATCATATAATCGACGAGCTGTTCTGATATTTATCACATATCAGGCTTATTTGAATTATATATAACTGAGCACCAATAATTCATTCATATCACGATAATATGTGGTTCATACATCGCTTCTCTACGCCCATTATCCGGAGTTACATCAATGATAACAGATGAAGAACAATTGGTTATTACATTCATTGATAACAACCCGTTAATTACGAAGTGCGCTGAGCAGAGTAATTCATTATTCGAATGTATTTGAAATATCCAAGCATTTTATTTTGTATTCATTATTCAAAGACTTGAGATATTGTAAATTTTCAATACTTTTGCGTGTTTGAATAATGGCAATGATTTCTTCAATGATAGAGCAAGGGGATTAAAACGTTTTGAGCACACTGAGATTCACCTTGTGAATTGGGACATTTGCTCATTGACCGAGCACACAATTTGATACAAGCCAGCACAGCAATTCAGAATTATTGTCTGTTTGCTCCCGAAATCTGATTCTCTATAATCATTTTAATCATCGTAGAATCTGAATTCATTGTTCAAAACCTCATTGCCATTTGTTAAGATTTAGGAATTGGTGGGTGCTATTACTTTGATAGAATCACATTTCTTGAGCTTAGCAAAGGTTTTTTGCTCTACTTTAGAAAACAAAACTTTCTCATCGATGAAACTACCGTTCTCGATGCGCGATAATTTCCATAATGCCGACAACACCAACAGAAATATTATCTAAAAATATTTTAGAGTAAATAACAAACTTTCTGAATTCCCATTCGATTTTTCATGTTAGAGCGTTGCGAAGATAAAACTTCAGTAGAACCAAAATGCAATTTTCCGGTTCATAATATCACCAACCCCTCTTCATGAATCTTATGTGTAAATGCGAATGAAGATGGGGTGAAATGATTGCAGGGGCAATGGGGTTGGCAATAAACATGCAAAAACCAATCTAAAATTAAATTTCAACAAAAGAATGGAACATTATTGTGGAGAATAACTGGTCAAATGATAAGAGCTCAGTAAAAATGATCTTTTCTACTTCACTTATATAATATCTAAGGTATCTCGATTAAACTGCGACCTAATTCTATTCACAATGTCGTGATATATTTAAATATGGGGATCACATAAAAGAATGAATTATTGAATACATGTCTGTTATTCGAACACATAACTTTCCGAAACCCAATTAGAATTTTCAAGAATTTCCTTACATCGACATTTATCTTCCATCACCACTCACTAACTACATCCAAAGTATCCCTACTTACTCTATTCAATTTGTTATGACGCAAAAGAAGAAAAACAAATTTTTATTATTAGATCATGATCATTATGTTGGATCGATGTGAATGTATTGATGGTTCATCTGGCAAACTCCTGGCCAATTAGGGGACAATAAGCCGGTTTTCGGGTGTGTTCGGGCTATGCTTGTGTTCATCATGGGGGGCCATTGTGCCCAGCAGCTGACAATGGCATGGACAATGAACGATACTTCGCGAATAATGTGACTGCCTCGTGCCGGGGCCACAGCTGGTCCATGGTGTGTACCTAAAAGGGTTTGCTTTCTCTTTCCTACTCTCATGTTTGGTGTATACATATACCAGTATATGTATACACGCTCGCTTCCCTTGCCACAAACACGTTGGAAACTGCGGCAGTATAGTCGTGACGAGCCATCCGTTACTCTTGGGACACCCCTACGTGCCAAGTTACATGAACAAACCCTGCAAAGTTTTCAGAGCTAAAGTCTACTAAAGTATACTCATTCTCTATACCTATCCACTATTCCTCTACATCTACCATACTCTTCTACACTAGTTGTGTGTTCCATTTTCTTTTTATCTATTATACCCGACTACCATATAAACCATGAAGATGTCCGCTAGTTTCTTTACTGCCATCCCATTAATCATACAGAGTATCAAATAATATTTCGATACCCAAAGTTGTTGTTCAGTTATGGAAATTTCATGGTATCCGATACGTTGCTATTAAATAAATAACACCTCAATAGTCGCGTGTGCTGTAGTTGAATTTATAAATTTATATAGGCTGGCGTCATTCCAAATGTTGTTATATGCTCGCTGATTCACTATACAACCATTCATTAAATTTATCTTCATTCTTGACTTTCAATTATTGACCACTAACTCGAACAATTCGCATATAAAACAAACTATTTTTCTGTTGAAAAAGGAAAGAATATAGAGATTAATATATCTTTCGACAATCTCATAATGCATGGACTATACATGTTTATGTATGTATTCATTTACGACCACATTTCGCTGCTGCAGAAGCATTCGACGATATCGGATTTTGTTTATGTGTACGTGTGTGTGTGTGTTTTCTCCTTTTTTCTCGTATTTTTTTGTTGTTCCATGGTAGGATACTCACACATGTGCTTTTACCATTTATGAACACTAAAATATGGTAGACTGGTTTCCATTACGTAAATTATGGTAAAGAACTCTACGGACATTTGTATACATTGTTCTTCGAAGAAAAAATTTAATTTAATTAAAAACAAATGTGTACTTGGTGAGCTTATATTTATCCACATCACCACTGTATTTTCTCCCAATGAATATTATTATTAAAATAGAGTAAGTGATAATGTATTATTGCAGAGTTGTATAATACCAATTGCAGTAAGAAGATATATTCATGTCTATAAATATCGTGAATGCATATGAATATCCAAAATAATTACGCGATATCAGGTTGACAGGGACGTAGCGTATATCATTGTTATTAATCGGTACTAGTACGCGCTGTCAATTAAGCAAATCCTGGACTCAGAAACCCCTGTGAGTGGAATTCCAACTCCAACAACTCTGAGCCGCAGTTGGAAGTCTATGACGTTACTGGGGAGTTCCATTAGCTAAATTATGGCGGTCCCTCGTGGATGCCCGCGTGCGCTCTCCTAAGCCACAGCTTTGGGAGTGGCAGTCGTAATACTTGCGTATACATATACTCATGCTAAATGCCATGTATCGTCTGTAGACACATTTGATTGTACCAACAATTTTCCATAATCCCTTCAACCATTGATTATTCAATAGCTACGGTATTTAGATCTTTGATGTATCAATTTAGGCAGTTTAGCAATGAAATTGTTGCTGTTTTGTTACATGCATTGTTGTAAAGTTTGTGCTGGTGACATTTATCTTTGAAGTTTTCGTTCTTTTTTTCTTTATGTAAAGTAATGTATTTTCTAGAAGATTTATGCTTACATTGAACTATCGAGATTATCTCACGCTGAATGTGGTGACAACGGGTTACTCTAGCGCGGCACTACCTTGTATCCAATATAGTGATGTTGAAAACGGGACATGACGAATAATTGGTATTAGAATTATTTTTCACAAAAAATTCCGAGTTAATTACATAAATATAAATTCCACAACAAATCTGCTGGTGATTCGACGTTAATATCACTTTTTTCAATAGAGCTGGGTAAGAAGACAAAAATGGTGACCAGCAAGAAAGTAGGGTGAAAATATTGTTAAATAAGGCTATGGTAAATTTATAATTAATTTCTGTCGTATTTGAAACACCAACGATGAATGATGAAAAATAAATAGAAAATCAAAGAAAAAGAATAAAGAAATCCTGGCACCAACTTCATATTTGCGAAGATTAAAAGTGATGTGGGAGTTCCCATCTTTTCGGAGGTAATCCTCTCATAATTATCAAACAGTCACAGAATGAAGGTACTTACGGTAAAAACTGACGGAGAAAGCTCCAAATTTTCATGCGCCTGAACATTCAATACAATTTGAATTCACCTAATGAAAGCAAATCGGCGGAAATTTTTCCCATGTATTATTAATGAACATCCTGATTGGCTCTCCATTATATACACGCGCATTTGAGTATGTAGGACATTTTCAAATAAAAAAATAATGCATTGTGTTCATTTAATATCTCACAATACCGAATTCGTGTGATAGCAACAAGGTGTAGCCAATATAATCACAAAACCATATAATACGGAATATAGTTGATACATTGGAGATTCCATTAGGCGAATTATTGCAACGGTAGTTGTATTGGTGTGTCTATGTGGTCTATTTCTGTGGATAGTCCTATGGGGCATGTATGTCAATTTCATCGCTGATATTAGTATTATTGCTAGTCATATGCATATAAATTACAGAAAATAATATTATCATACGATAGTAGTATCATGAATACCATTATTGCGAGCTATTCTTCCATACTATAGCTTCATTATTTCCTCCTAATTAATTGCCACTTGAAATAGATGTATGGCAAATGATAAAATTCATTATTGCCACAATATTCGATCATGATCAATAGTCCATTCATCAATGGCGGAAAAGATGATTGAGTAGTGATTGGTGTTGGACATTATGCATTGCATGTTGGAATAGCAACGACGGATGGGAATTGGATTTGCTCGTGCAGGATTTCCGTGTTCGGTCGCTGCAACTGTACTATATGGAATATCCGCATTTCATCCGTTCATTTGCAAATTGCACAAAGCTATTTCGAATTGGCTTTTATACAGTGTTAGATACGATGTCGAATGAATATATATGTCGTGTATTTCCCTTCGACGAGTATTCTTTGGATTAACCTCTTTTACATTTCATGCGTTTTTGCATGAAATGCACTTTGTCATTATTTTGATGGGAGATTGCGAGTAATTTCATAGAATTAACCGCAATGACATAGATACTTATCTCTGTGATACTCGGATGGATTAAATTATTTTTTCGTGAAATCTATCAAATTCAAAAGGTTTTACAATAATCACATAATTGGTTAATATAATTTTGTGGTGAAATTGGTGAGGATATATATCAGTGAAAAACGGAATTCATTCTGAGCTGGGTTTTAAATTTCTCGTTATTTTCTCTGTTTCGACAGTTTTTTGTTCGGGTTTTTATAGTTGATGGATTAATTTTGATGAGGCGGTTTCATATTCATATTATGTAGACGCAGAATGAACGTTCGATGAAGTTGTTTCTCGAATTGATTGCACGTGTTATAACTGCGAAATTTTGTCGGAAAATTGTGCTCATCTTCATTCGAAAGCATTTTAGATGTTGAGTGTTTCGAAACACTGAAACGTTTCTGAGCATTTGCGGAGTAATTTTGATGATAGGATTGGAATTATCTGCTTAGTCGTTACGATGTCTTGTATACTTTACTCATACTCAAGCTAGGGTAGATCTAAGTGAATTAGCATTGTTCAATCTGAGAAAGGGAATAAATTTACTGATCTTCAATATTCACGACATTGTCATGACATTGTCATCTTTGAGGAAATGATGGTCTATTAATGTCGTCATTCAATTTCAATCTGTAGCACAATTACACCAAGTTTGATTTACATAAAACCCCCAGCTTTCATATATTCACGAAGGGATTGACTTTAACTTTGTCAAGTATTGAAGTTCGCACATAGTTAGTGTAAGTTTCATGTAGATCAATAAAACAATCTGTTCGGCGCATGACAAGAGTAGTTATATTCAATTCTTGAAATTATGCGACTGTCTACAAAATTAATTTCGAGTTTTGCGTGGGTGAAATGAGTGGACCTTTTTTTCATTGACCACGCTAGTTATTATGCCTTCTAAGTCGTTGTTTCGTGCTTTCAATTGCATATTACGAGAATAGATGTAGACCAGTATTCTTCATTGTATTCATTCTATGAAGATTAACAGAGTATCGGAATATTTTAGAGAATCGATCGGTAGTTGCATTGAAAAATGCAGTATCATATTATTGGAAAACATTTTTAACGGATATTAATACAATATACACGAATAATATATTTTGGTCAGACATTCTATATACTTGTGTTTATGTTGGAACTACAAAAAACTGTATTTGCGAGGAGTTGTATGAATATTTTGAATTTTCGTACGATACTTTTTGCAACAAATCAAAGGAGGCGACGTCATTGTTCCGTTATTTTTGAGCAAAAAGAAGAGAAAAAAATGAAAAACCATGAATGCAGCATCCTGTTGTGAAAATACGAATGCCGTTGTTCTCTAAGTGGCGAGATAAATGTTCGCAAAGTTCCTTTTAGTCAAACTCAACTTTACTAAAGTCGATGTGTAAATATTTCTGCATAACAGAGAAATTGCAGAGCACATATTTACAGTCGTGCCGGCGTGCACAGATGTTTTGTGTTGTTTCGTCATGTCCGTTTGTGTTCCTATCTTTTATTTCCATCTTTCTTCATCTGTGCACGTTATATCGTTTTCACTCTCAATGAGAAAATCCCTAAAATTTTCCGGCGAACTGAGAAATCACAATCTTACTGCCGTTTTTTTTCCATTTATTTGCCTTCATGTCTCAAAAGCATATCATGAATCTCCCAACTGTGGTTCTCCAAAAACAAGCTCCCTTTATATACTCGACTACTTCATTAAAACTTCGGTTGCGCTATGTCCGCCTGAGCTTTTAACCCGCAATGCCCATGCCTGTGTTTCTCTCATCGCCCTTTATTGCCAGACCTGCCGTTGAATATTTCATTGATGGACCGTCGCACCAACGAGAAATCAGTGCTCGCGCATCATCGGCGGTTTTCGAGGTAAATTAAGGACGGAGAATCTGCTCGGAGGGTCTTTCAGTCAGTCATATGGAAACGATTGAAGAGTACTACGTCTGAATCCATCACAAATTTTTTACAGAGTCTCAAATATTCATTCTCACTTCCAGCTCTTTCTTGTCTTCACTCTTTTCTTGAATTATTCTCCCACAGGCCCCATCAATTTATTATCACGGTGATCCAGCGGATTTCTCTACATAATCCTTCTTTCATTCCAGAGATGAGTGCCTAAAATCCTTTTCAAGGCAAAATTAAAAATTTAAAAATATCTCGTACAATGTTTATAGATAGATGATTGTATTTCAGCACGTGACTCCAACTAGCTCCTAACGCAAATATCAATTTCCAATCAAAATTAATGGGTGCATCATACACCATTAGATATGGTGATTACTTGTTGTGGACAAAGACACTCACGATCTGGCTACACTGAAGACACTGTATGTGGGCGCTATTTACTGTGCGACATCCAAGTTATGTATTTGACAAGTCTATTTGTGCATATGTGCTCTGCATCTCTTTGACCAATATTGAAATTTCAGTTCGTCCCAGTGCTCAAACTGAAAGAAATTCTGTGAAAAATGTTTTTGAGTGAGTTTCATCGAGGTAATTTATCAAGAATTCCCGCAAGAATATTTTGTTTGCACAAAGGAACAAGAAGCAGTCTCGAAAGCTTAGAATTCAGTAGTTTTGTTTTAAAATAGAGTTTTCGATGAATTTTTCCTCCAGCTTTTATTGGTCTTTTCATTCGCGTCCCGAATATGGATCGAAATATTTATAACGGTGATATCAATTATTCTGATACAATCCCATCAATTGGAATTGAAAACGGCCGGATGAATTGAAACGGCCAGTTCCTCTATTTAAAATATCGTTCCATTTTGATCGAAATGTAACAACAACACAGTAATTACGTAATTGTCCCACGAACAATGTTATGCATACGATTCACTTTTGTGTCAGTTTCATGTCACAATGTCTATGAGTGATTGTGCAACTTGAGTCAAGACGGTTTAAAAATAAATTCAGACATAAAAGCTGTATTGTAGTGGTAGTGAGGTATACGTATATATATATGGTGAGTGTGCACGAATCGATAGGTCATTATCCTCTTTCAAGCTTTTCTAATTCAGGAAGGCTCAAATATACACGACCGACAGTGGCGCGCACACGGTCATCGTCAACGTGGCTGACAGGTTACTGGCTGGGGAAACCGAAAGACGAGAGGGGAGAAACTGGAAGAGTGACATAGCGCACGCGGATATAATCTCTTTTGTCCATAAACAACAGTTTCCCATCTATTATTTACAGAGTGTGCTTATGCATGCCTGGTTCACTGTGTATAATCAATTAGCTCTGACATCGACTCACGGTATTCTATACTGGCTCATGAGCCTCCTTCACCTGATGCTCTTGATAGTTTTCATTCAAGTTTGCATTCTCTACAGGAAAATATGAAAAGGATGGGCGGAAATTAGAGGAGCGGATGATGGAGAAAATAAAGGAAAATTAAATTTCATGCTAACTGATACTGGAACAGAAATTACGAAGGATGAAGCATACAAATTTAATTAAATTCGAGGTGGGCTGAACGTAGGTATTGATTTGTACACACAGTTTGAGCTGAGAGCCGATGGAGCAACGCAGAAGCCTGCGGACACTGTCTAGACCTGATGACCAATGTTCATCTGGTTGGTTATACATCGAGCGTGTATAATTGCATTAGGTGTGTTGAGCGACGGAAAAAAAAAACTTGGTGGGGATAAGTATATTGTCTATATGGGGTTGCGTTTAACGTTTGGAGGTCCAACATGTGAATATCTAGTTGAGAGAGTGTGTATACGTGCCCATGAAGAGGGAGAGAGTCGGAGCTCATGGCCAAATTAAATTACCACAAGATATCCACAGCCTCGATTAAGTCGCTTCTACTTTGTTGCCCGTATTAAATATTTTCTAGTGATTGAGTTAATAGTCTAAAGGAAGCAAACGCCAAACGGTAATTAATTTCGAAATATTCATCAAAGTACATTGAAAATGGTTTTCGATTCAATAAACAATTCTCGTGTGACGCGCATTTATGGTGGTGTAGGAGGTGCAGAATGGATTGCGATATCACAAATATCATAGGATTTTTTATTGATTAGTGGACATCATGTTTCATTGTGCAGAATTGGTAGGTGGATGTATGCGAGTAAAGATATTGCATCCGCACACGCACGAGTTATTTACAATGCATTGTAATATTAAGCATTTCATTGGTGGGTCGCCAAAATATGGCGACACCACCAGAAGCAATTATGTATGTGCGTGTAAATGTTTATCAGAAAGCTCTCCGGCATCTAATGAACAATACATTCAATGCATACATTGATCATCTATAGTTTATTAATCAATATTACCAGATATTTAACTCTTGAAATCATAGATTAATTTATCATTTATCATCATCATAGTGAATTAGCCATTTATCTGAAATATTCCATATAGCCCACAGAATCTAGCCAGTTTTACCCCGTTTTGCGAACTTATTATATAAGATATTGTACAATTTGTCTGTGAAAACTTCACACACCAGATTGATAGTTTGGGAGATATTTTTTAGCATGCCAATGAATATTTCGCGTTGTTGGATAGTTAGAATATGTAATATTTGGTAAATTCTCATTTGCTATCTTTTTCATCATTATCCAACCAATCAAATGACCACGATTAAAACATTTACTATACATCAGTTGGTTTGATTTATATATCGAGAAGTAAGATTGGAATAAAGGCGTTTAATATGCAGGAAGAAATCAATATGCAATTATAGTAATGTTCGTGAGTCACGAAAGAAATTTCATTCTGTTCATTCTCTCAAGGATATATCGTGTTACTATTCGACTTTGTATATAGTTATATATATATATATATATATATATGTATATAAATATATTTGTATATTACATATAGTTTGTCTGCAATAATTTACTGGAGGTCGGTTCGAGTGTACATTTACGTGGGTATTCCCTTCTGCTTCATCTCCATGTTCGTACGAATTCTCATTAATTAACCACAATGTCAATGTTATTATTATTCGACTTCTTTTTAATTGCATCGTGCCAACTGTGTTCTAGTCAAGAGCACAGGAAATTACGTAAGCTTCTGTAAAACATAGAAGAAAATACAAAATCATTAATAAATAATGGAACGATAAAATTGATAATGATGAAAAATGAATAGAGAGAGGAAATTTCATACATTCGACGTCAAGATAAATCGTTTGGCCTTTCTCACCTTTGCATTCAATGAGAATATTACAAAAACTGTCATAAGTCAATCTTATGCGTTTGAATTCACTCGAATGGAAGGCAAGGAGAGGAAAAAAAAATTGTATGGCGAATGAAAATAGTATAGAGGGAGAAAAATGACTTAAATATATTTAAACGTGTATATAAATTTTATGTTTTGCTCACTTAAATATATTTTTATATGCCAGTCGTTAATCTTGAATATTTCATTTCAATAGGTTCACATGTGCATGTAGCTATAGTATAAAGTATTTATTACTATTTTATAATTTTTTGCTTCGCCAATGTAAATATAAATATATGAATATTATTTTATGTATATGATATTTCCAACGTTAGTTATCGGTTGTCTGTAATTCATAGCATAGAGCTCTATAAATTTTGAACATAAGTCTTCAATAAGAAAGGAAATAATTCAAATCGAATCTCATGAATTTGATGTCTATTCGCTGAAGTAGAATGAAAAATAAATTTGATGTATCTGATATTATAAACTCGATGCAAGTATGGAGGATATTCGTGTTCTGGAATCGTATTTAGATTCCAGTGAGTTCTGAAGTATTTTCGTTTCACATTTCATTCATATTGTTCAATTTCACAGGCACAATCACATGTACATATATATGTATCCGTTATAATTCCATTCGATATGAATGGAGAGAAAGCTGCTTTCCCAGTAGATTTTCATCTAGAAAGAAAAGAAATCGCCTTGACCAAAAGTTACTAGAATATGAATTCTGCGGTGGACTTTTCATTTCTTCATTGTTAATGTGATTTGAATGAAATTGTTCAATGAAAATAATTTCGTTTTCATATGTTTTGAATAAGAACAACAGGATAAAAAACACAAATAGATACGAATATTCATAATAGAAAATAATTTTTCCATTTTTCTATGGATTATTAATTATTTCAACCCTTAAAATTATTTCACTTCCACATAAAACTAATTGTCGTTATTCAATTGAGTTTTTTCTTCTTAGAAGGTTGATGTGATAAATCATATATTTGGAAGGAATATCGCTCTGATGACTAGAAAAATGGAAAAGAATTTATATCATTGTAATTCCTAGGATGGTTAGATGTTCTATGTTGCTGCCGTATTATCATCTCATGAAGACATTCACTATAAATATTAATGACACATTAACGAGGATTTCGGAATTTGTGGAGAAGTAAATATAGGCTGCTTCCTGAATTTCGTACCACTGGTATTTTCAATAACTGAAAGAAAGATGAAATTAGATATTGATCTTTTTGACTGAATAATCCTCAAAATTCCAACTATCGTCGATATGGTTTCGCCGTTTCACAACGAAATACTCGTGTTTTGTATCTCAGTTTCGATTGGAATTCACTTGAGCAATTATAGTAACGACGATTATGAACATTTTCGTATAAAAACGGTCCCAATCAGACCATTCATTCACGAATTGGTGTTTCCAGTGACCCGAAAAGGACTTCGAAGGAAATGCGATTAAACTTTGGCAATATGATTTCACTCTCAACCGCTCAAACCGAATAATATGTCATTATCGTTTCCCAAGGATTCCAATATGAATATCTAATTCGCATATTTTCAAGAGAAAATCCGTACTTCGTGAATAAATGCAGAGAGAAAAAAACACAAGAGTTCTTTGGAAATTTCTAATAAGTATTTTATTCCGCTTGAACAACAATTGAACCAAAACTTCCCGCCAATCATAAAACATCCCTCAGAATATCCTCAGAACAATTTTGAAATTGGCGAAAACTTTCACTAACTGGACAATTTATGAATCCACATCTTCAAAACTGTGAAACGAGTACACATATGCAATATCGCATCGTCCCAAACAAAATTATTCATCTCAGAAAAAACAATAGAGAAAAATCGCCACAATACTACCACAATACAATCAAATAAATAAATATATTCCACTCAATCATACTTTAAAAAATATATACACAAACTCACACGTACACTTCCGTGTTTCTGTATCAGGAGGGGAAATGGAAAAAAAAAACCGATAGCAACGTACAAAAACCCACCATGCACAATCGGGTTCCGTAAAAAACCGTGTGGACGCGTATTTTACGCTGACCAATACACACAGACATGTAAACATGCACTACCACGTACGCACATGTGCATACATACATGTACATACACGCGTTTTAGCGAGCTCGAGTCGTCTCGTGCGTCCATCAGTCATTTAGCGAGCCCCTAGTAAGATTAATGGCTGTGCCCCCACTGATGCAAACGAGTGAACGTGAAACACGGTTTGCGTTGTATATTCACACATACACACAAATGCACATACACATACGAGTGTAAATGGTATCCATATATGTATATACATGCAAGCTTACACCTGCCTTTACGCATTCGCGTCCACCTCGCTCCATTGCGGCTTTGTCTGTATATTTTTTTCATTTTCCAATGTTCTTTTTTCAATTTCACGATGACTTTTAACTGTTTTTACAACGACAAACCATAAACGACTTTATATCTTGATTGTATGCATTTCATCATCATAATCGCACGCTTTGTGGCCTTGTGTGTATTTATTTGATAGAATTTATGTGAATGAATTCATTTATAATGTCCTGTATGACTTATAAAATGTCATTTGTATTTAATGACCGTTCTATCACGAGCATTTCTTCATTACTCCATTCGAGCTCTTTGGTGACAGTTGTGTATTTTTATTTGTTTAATATTTAAATGTGTTTTTGTATATGTGAATGTACATTAGGCGATATCGCAGACAGATAGATCGTTCTATGTGATTTTACATCTATGGTTATAGGTGAATGTTTTCTCTGTATATTTACGCGTGTGCAGGAGCGTGGTCGCGAGACTTAATCCAACGATTTATAATCGTGTATAAAGATCGTTGGAAGCGAAAAGTATCTGTGGTCTATGCGCGCGCCATCGTCTCGCCAAGATTTATCTTAATTTCGATCCGGTACAATAGAGATACCAGGAGATTTGTTGTTTTTATATCCGAAAGAGTAAAATAGAAGTAGATGAAGGAATAACGAGAAATTAGATTAAAAACATTTAATTGTTTCCGATTCTTTGTAAAGATTTAGGCTTAAACTAGAGTTGGTATTTTTTACGGAGAAGAAAATAATTTTACTGACGCTCTCGTCAAAATTTTATGTAGACTGTGGCTTAGTTTATTCCCGAGCAATAGATATGAATTCGTAGTGACAATAACTTTAAATTTCTTCATAAATAAAGAAAACGATGTATTAATTATTTCACACTTAATGTGTGATATTGAAGGTGTGAACGTGTGTGTTACAATAACAATTCGATTTTACGGAAGTCTGTCAAGTTATGTCCGAGAAATTGGAAGAACATATGAAAGAAAAAGAAATTTCATGTAATGATCAAATTCCATTTTGATAATGGAGTCATTTTTCTGTACAAAAACTTCATATTACTCCTAAAAACTTTGTGGTACTGATAAAGTTAACGTAGAATCCTCATCTATGTTTCTGACATTCATCAATCCTCCACATGAGTTAGTCTTTCTCGCGAAATATGGAATTAACTTTTTACTTTCACAAATATTGCGAAAAAGTTTGTAGATATATTTTGCTATCACAATTATGAAACTAAACTGTTACATTTTATGAAGATTAATTTTTTAACTATTATCTGACTGAGATATGAACACCAGAAATAACAACTTATCTATTTGGCAAAGTCACGAATGACCCATGAATTTAGATCACGAGTTAAGATTAAAATATGAAAAATTGAAGTTTAGTAGTTTTATATGTTTTGATATAAAAGATTTCAGAATTTTTATGTCTCATTTCAATCTCACATCTAACCTCATTTAATATATCACATGCAAACATTTTGAACATATAATTAATAAAACACCACTTGATACCAATCCGATACCATATAAAAGCATTACAAACTAGTTCGTTAAATCTTGTTGACTGATCCGATAAAAATTATAAAACAAGGATATATTTGAGTCTTTGATTATCCTTTATTAGTTAACAATAAAATCACTATACATTTTGAAACGATTAAAAAACATATTTATCACCTCAAAAAACTAAATATAGTAATGACAAATTGTCAATCTAAAAATTAATACACAAAATATAACTGAGAAAATGAAATAAAACTAAAATAAAACAGCACGCACATAAATTGACAAATTGAATTTCGTTCTCTTTTGTTTATCTCCAATAATTTCCCTGTAATAGCATATTTGACTTTATTCACGCCATTACATCATAAGAAAATCCAATTCTTTTTTTATTATTATTATGTGTTCATGTCATGTGTATCTCTAATATCATTATTATATACTCATACACAAATATACATAAACACAACTGTGTGACAAGATGAACAAACTCAAGGACCCACGCGCTCACAGATGTATCGCGTGCAGTGAAGGATTGAGGTGTCTCCACCAGTGGCTTAATCTACCTTGTGATTCGTGATCACGCTCACGAACGTGACGCTATCGCGTGTCCACACGACGATGTGCATAACGGAGAAAGGTTGCTAGAAGATAGGGTAGAGAGCAGAACCAGGGGGAAGCGGAAATATGATAGAGATAAGTGTATATATGTATAAAAATATATATATGTATAAGTCGAGAATGAAGAAGAAAGAAGAGAGCGAGTTAGAGAGACGTGTTTGCGGAGGTCGACACTCTGCTTCCTTCTATATCGATTGTCATACATTCTATACAGCTACAAATACACACATATTATTCAGTGTATGTGTGAATTTACATCACATAATATCACGTGTCTGAACTTCTGATCGATTGGCTATAAAAAAAAATGTAATAACAAAAAAAAGGAAGGGTGGAGAAGAAGAAACAAGCAATCGAAATGAAACAAGAATAAAATGAAGAGTTGGTGAATATATACATTTATATATATATATATATATGCATGTAAATAAATAAATAAATAAATAAATGAAAAGGATAAAACGATGAAGTGTCTCGCGAAAGGAGGAAATGGACTGGCTGAGACGTCGACGGGAACTGCGTATGCCAGGTACATGAGTAATGGCGTTCGTGATAATGGATCGTTGATTCGGATGAGTTAAATTGAAACAGCAAACGGGCGTGGTATATAGTTCATATATATATACATATAGAGTGTACATAGATATTGTGTATCGAGGATAGTGAGACACTGTACATAACAAAAATAAATATATACATAAATATAGATACAAAGTGAAGTAAATAAAAAGTGACGATGAATTGTATGTGTAGTATAGGTGAAAATGGCAGCGGAAAAATATTATTTAACAAATATAATAAAAAAAAAAGAGTATGACCTGTCAACTGTTACGCGATTCAATCATAAATGCGAATGTCTCTGCCAGAGACAATTTTTTATTATTATTATTTTTTTCTCCCTACAGATTTCCTACAATCGTCAACTGTGAAAATTAATTCATTTGGAATGAATATATATATACATGTGACTAGACTCTACCTCTCTCTTCATGTTGCAGGGACACTTAATTACAAATTCTCAACGTGAAGTTTTAGAAACTTTTCATGAAAATAATTTACGTCAAAAATAAATTCTTTCAACAAAACAAAGTACAAACATATAAAAAAATATATATATATATACACACATTTATTTCGGTATAAATTATTTTTATACAGTTCATGCGGTGAATTATGTTTCATCTTTGTTTTAGTTTCAAACAATAATATGACATGAAATAATGAAGAAAAACCAGAAAAAAAGGAAAAGAACAGAAAAAATTACTAGAGAAGAGACAGAGCAAAATTGAGAACGAGGCGAAACCAAAAAATAAAAGGCGAAGAAAAAAGTTGTAGTCACGATATAAGTAATAAAATTGCGGTTTATGTCACTGGTTGCCTACCACACACTCACATATATATTTATATTTATGTGTGTATGTCACACACGTATGTACACTATTTCCTGGCAATTCACAGAAGGTGGTACAGCGGTATGTTGGTAACTCGTAAAGCGCGAAATAGGGAGTGGTTTAATGATGCCGCGCGCGATGTGCAACGCTCCATTTTTCATCAGCTGTCATACACATATATAAATACACTCACACAGGTATAAATATATATAGATAAATAATGTTGAAATTGACGAGAGCTGTTGTGAACTCGATCGTTTGTCTGTATATCATACACGGTGTAGAACACATCAATCCTAAGCCACACAGGTTTTCTCATTATAACTACAAGCGTGCGAGTATATATGTTTATATGTGTTCATCACATCGACATATTGACAGACATCGAAATAGAAATGTGTGCGAATACAAGGTGAACCCAAGAGAATAAGGGAGGACGACTTCAAGACTGAAAACCACAAGACATTTTAATCTCGACTCAATTATTTTCAGATTGACAACTACAAACCGATAAAAAAATAATCTATTCATTGTGAGTTTATATATATGTATGTTTATAAATCAATGTATATAACTTGATCCCTTGCGTAGCACAATAATCTCACGCAACCAATCATAGAATGCATATCGGTTTTTGACTCAACATCACGTTATTCATGTTATTTTTTTTTTCTTTTTTTTTTACTCAATCCAATTTAATGAGATCTGACATTGGCTGGAGCGAAGGGAATGATGTTGAAAGTTTGGAATTGAAATGAAAAGTTGAGTTACATTCTCGACCTTTTGAGAAAATAGTTTATATCTTCTGGTCAGCAAGTAGGAAATTTTCACAATGACTATGTTGTATTTGGTGAGCAGTGACTTGGAGAGGGATAAAAGGAAATAGAATGTGATTGTCTTTTATGGTTGAGCATGATTCGAGGAATATGGAGAGCATATTTATGGAACTTTATACTGAATTCCGGTTGGGTTTTAGATGTACGGATGGGAAATTTCTTGAAAACCGGTTTTTTGGATGAACATTCGATGAAGTAGAATTCACGTTCATTTCAGTACATCAGGAGTGATTGAAAAGTTGGTGGTGAGGGAATATGAGGGTGACAGAACATAGACGAAGAACATTTGATAGAATGTTTTGAAAATTAGTTCGTCTGATATTCTAATTGGTTGAATAAAGAGTTAATAACTACCAGTTGATAGTCACCCAGAAAAAATTTATTAATTTCATTGATACTGCGATGGTTAATTGTATTCGTATACCTCATTTCACACGTATTTATCCCACCTATATCATTAGAATTTCCAAAAAAAATCTCATCCCAACAATTTCATCAAGCCAACTACATTGATGAGAAATTTTCTAAATTCTTTATCACATTTGTCTGAAGGAAGTTGAGATTGACGCAAAAGTTGGAAACGTTGGCGTTTGACCATTCTGTAGACAGAAGATTAGCCGCGCGCGCGTTAGTGTGTGTTCGTGTATGCGGGTGTGCGCGCAAGTGTCCTTTATCGTTGTTGAGCATCGAGTCGTCGTCTGACCTCGTCCAGACCATCTCTACTTTGGTCTTTCGTTCACGTAGTAGTTGTGTGTGCGCTATCGCTTAGAAGTTTTCTCGAATGAAAGCTTTGTATATACAGTATATGTTTGACTGTGTGAGTATGTATATATAGCGTTGTCGTGATCGCCGTCTTTGCCGTCTTTGCCGTCACTGCCGCCATCGTCATCTTTTCATACGCGCGTTTTCAACCCGATCTCATCAAACATTACGACATCGTCTGTTGTGTCCGTTGGTAAAGTCGTTCCGCGTGAATCCCACGAGAATTGTCGACCAAGAGTCCTCCAGGCACTTCCGCATGACTCTGATTTGCCCATTCGATTCTGAGTTTACGACTGGAGCTCCCTCTATACATACTATATACATCTCACTCTTTACTTCTGGCATCCGTGTCCAACCATCATAAACATTCGTTTTGTAATTCGAAAATTAAGAATAAAATTATTTCAAACTTCAGTTATGGAAAACGAAATATTTTATTTCCTAGAATGCTGAGAAAATACTGTTATAGATAATATTTTTCTTGTCACCATTATTTTCCTGTAACGTTCATGAACAATCCGAATCATCAATCATGCTTGTGACATAGACGTAGTCTTTTTTTTCCTATGTATCGTAAGAATTGCCTTCGTGTTTATTCTATTTATTTCATCATCACGTGAAACCAAATAAGAAAAATATTTATTAAACATTGAAAGTGAATATTCGGTTTACTGTGATTGTCGACACAGAAGTCATTATCACAAACGCCATTGTATTATGTTTCTTTAATAATTAACAAAATTATCAATGTTATTACAAACAATTATCAGTCGTTATATGAAACTTATTTAATTACAATTTTCATGCATGAAAATTGTCACCGTATGACATATTTCTAAATAATTGGATATAGTGGCGCTGCTAATAAGAAGAAAAATGGAAGAGAAAAATAGGCGATGTCGAAGCGCTTTTGTACAACATATGTTTAATGCATATTCATTCGTAATTACACATTCCCTTAATGCCCTTAATTCCCTTTCCTGTTCATACACAAGCGTAAATTCGGAGGTTGAGAGACAGTAGAGAGCATGTATATGTGCATTTTGTGCACGAAATTTGTTTGGACTCCGGCTTGCAAATTAAACGGTTGGGTGGAAGTTGTACAGGATGTTCTAATCAGCGTGGCAAACACACTGGGTCGTTTTACTTCGAAGTGTCTCCCATTTCTGAGAGATGGGGCGAGGTAGAGAACGAAGAAGTGTGCGAATGAGTGAGTGAGTGCGAACCGACAAGTTGCAAGATTTGCAAGCATTTCCGTATCCACTAGGAATTTTCGGCGGGTTTCAAAGTCATGCAATCAGGTCGCCCACATGGAAACACCATAAATTTTTACTATAAACACAATTCAATCAAATATTTAATTGCAGATGAACTAGTTATAAATTCAAATCAGAAATATCTATTTTCATACCACTGTTTTTGTAGTTTTTTTATGGCGGTAAAGTTCTTTGGTACAATGTACGAAAATATTTCTAATTCAAAAAAGTTAGGACTTGCTCTGATTCAGAAACTTCGTTGGCTGATCAAAGAAAAGTATTGATGGCAACACAGAATTCATAGGGTTGCATTGTTTTCTAAGATCTGTTCGAGAAAAGAAAAAATGTCATTGATGCAGCTTCTGAGCTGTCAAAAATGATGGCTTCAATAATATTTCATTTTAGACCAAGAATCATTTTGTTGACCCCCGGAAAATGCAGAAATTCGCGTGAATATTATCATTCACGAAGTTTTTCATATTCATCCGTTTTTCGTATCATTCAACCGAGAATTTCCATTCTATAAAGCTTCAAATTGTAGTACGTCGATGTGGATAAATTTTTGTAGCTGACGAACGGGCTGTACGATTTTTTCAAATCAAAATCTTAGAAAAATTCGTCCAGACAAGTAATTAGATTGTTGATCACAAAATATTCAAGCTCGTAATAGTGATAAATTGCGAATGATAATTTGTGCAATTAAAATTTCGTGTCTCTCTAATATCAATTTGGAATCAGAATGATCAGCATAAAATCTGTATACCATCGACAGAATTGAATTCTTATGACTACTGCAACCATACACATAGTTAATTGCTCCGAAGAACATCCTCAATGCATGTCAACAAATTTAAAACAAAAATATTTCACAGCCACAGTTCCTAAAAAATAAAAGTCTTCACCACATGTCTACTACCATAAATTGTTTCATTCATCTTCATGTCTGTATTGATTCGAAAGGTGTGAAAATGATGAGAACTCAATTCCCTTAGCAACGTGAAAGGGAAAGACCGTTGGACATGGGCCTTTGACGGCTGTGTCCAGTTGAACGTACATTTCTCTTTGCTTAACATGTACAAAGGAAAAGTTGTTGTGGCCCTAAAGACTTATTGGTTGAAAGATTCCGTCTGTCACACGTTATATTGGCCCTCCTTCTGCTGACTATCTTCAATACTGTTAAACTTTGTGAAACCCCTTTTGAAAACTATTTCACATCGTCAATGCGTGAGTAAGAAGCTTTGACACGTTGAGAAACTGAAAGGTCCAAAGCATGATATCGGTAACGATGGGTCGTGGTCAATACTCGTTCACTTTGTTCTATTTGTCACCATGAACATATCCGAACTTTTCGTTCAACTTTAATTTATTATAGGCACTTTACGGAAAGTACGCAGACATGTTAGTTCAAAAGTATCAGAGATGTGGAAATAAAAAGAACAAAAAATTTTGATCCAAGTTTAGATAAAATTGTCGAAATCTTCACCGTCAAATGTTTCTCTTTATGTTGTTTGCATGAATTTGAGAAATGCAGTCGAAGCAATTTCTCTTCTACTTTGTCTTCACAGTTAATGACTGGTTGGAAGTTTAATGCATCTTCTTCTTCGTCAAAAATAACTTCCGAGGCATCGGGCTCGTGTAGTTACATTTTTGTTGCATAGTTATGTAAGATGAGCCGAATATAGCGGTGGATTGAAGTGCACCAGAGTTCTCTAGAACCCAATAGTTCGCCAAATATTTGTTTTTATGTCTTCGTTCTTTTCTATTTTCATGGACTATATAAAGTTTTTTGTTCACATCAATTGTGCATGATTATTTTACATAATAGAATTTATAATAGAATTCTCGTGTTTTTTTTCTTTCGTTTGGATTATATATCATAAATTTGTGGCAGGTCAGTGCCATAGACATAACATTCGAGTTGAAGGGAAATAAATAATGCTGAGAGAAAAAAAATACATAAAAAAAAATCGTGCGTTTTAAACAGCTAATACTGGCCACCCCGCAAGGCATAAACGCCTTGGCTGATGAACGAGCGCGACTCACGAGCTCTAATGTGAATATAATTATCATTAGAATTCTCCCTCTAGTGTGTATAGGTGAATAACCCTATGGCCTTTACATTTATTCTGTCTTTATCACATACACATACACTGACACAATGCATTTTGACATCAGTTTTTTATTCCTTCCTCGTTACATAGGGTGTGCCAGAATAATTCAGTTTCTTTTTGTTGATGAAATTGAATACTATGTTTATTTAGAATCGGAGAGTCCACGGCCATTTCACTGGTGAACACTCAGTTGATTCAATCATAATTTATTTTTTATTTTTTTTTTCAAATCCCATTCTCAGGATGTCATTATTTTTCCTCGTTTCACAGCGGCGTGCACAAGTTCTTTAGTACTATTACTCATTGAAGATGTTTTCTATTGAGTCGGAAATTATTGCAATAGTATTGGTAGAAATTACATTGTTTGAAAATGAGTGCGAGTAGTGAAAACAATTGCTTGATTGTAAGAGAAAAAATTTGTTTGAGGTTTTTCGGTACTCCACCGATTTATGTTTTATGAATTTTTATATTCAAAGCCAAATTTGATGATTAAAGAGATGAAAAAAAAAAAGGAATATATAATTGAAATTATAGTGTATCTCATTTAATTGCTCATATATGTGGTTCAGCCATTTTGTTTTCAACTGTGCTGTCTATTTCATAATTTACTCGGGTTTCTGGACTCAAGGGATTACCCGCAATCAAATAGTACTCAAACAAGATGTTTTTTCAACAATTTTTTCTGAAGTCATATTTGAATATTTTGAAACCAACTTTTTTCATTCGCTGAATAGATATTTCAAGATATTACAATATTTTTCGTATTGAAAAATCATCTCACACATTACGTCCTCGTTAAACAACAAATCGTGAATTTGTACCAACAATTTCTCTGTCGATCATATTTAAAGATGCCCCAAATATCTCGTTGAAATGATGCAATGAATTGATGTACAATTATTGTTCGATTTCAGCGGCATTACAGATATAATTTTATAAATATTTAATGTATACAGGTAGAATTCAATGAGGTGATGACATTATGAGTTACTTCAATCCCCTAAACCATTTTCAGTACAGTCATACATAAAACCATAAATAATATTAAATTATCAATCGTCATCTGGGAATGCTAAATCGTTGAAATTCGGTTCAATGTTTTTTTGCCAAATTTTTACGTCATTTCCATCATTACATTTTATTACACTATGCACATGTTCACATTATACAGCGGAATTCTCCCTGAAGATGTGAATAGAGTACTTTTCGATATCAGTGATAAACTGAGTAATCTATCATAAATGGAAAACGTTGCAATTTTGATACACACTGTATATAAACTCGACCGATAACCACAAGATTCTGTACCGACATTGAAGCGCGCTCTCGTCACGATGTTGTATATGGTCACGATATGGAAGAGCAAGGGAGAAAATGGTGGGGTAAATTACGCGAAATCACCTTTAGCGTGAAGTTGTGCGCGCCCGAAAGAGGGCGATGATTGATCGTTTCGCTTTTCGACGCGAAGAAAACGCCCCCTTACGATCTTGCGGATTCGCGCGACGCCCACTCTCGCATGATCATTATCGTTGGGTCATAAAAGTATACCCTCACTCTTCTCGCTGTCCTCTCGCTACTCATTCTTGATGGTTATATCTACACAGATAGATTATATATATATATATATATATATATATATACATAAGCGAGCAGAGTGTTATGAAATTTTCAAGATGGAAGAGAAGTCATGTGCAGGAGAGTGTGTGTCTAGATATTGGGAATATTCCACTAGAAAGAAAGTGGAGAAAAAGCAACTTTGTTAATGTACATATGTGTATAAAAATAGTTGTCAATTTATTATTATAGAGGAAAAATATGTGGGAGCGACTGGTACCTTTAAAAGTTGAATGCTTACAAGACATCCGATATGATATTTTTATTATTAGTGAAACACAAATACAATGACTACGAATTTTATATTGAAGATATGTTGAAATGAAAAATATGTAAATGTAATACGAATGGGCTAATTTCAATGTAAAATAAGCAGTTTTTTTATATCATCTAAAGAATTGTTTGATTATTTATTTTGTTCATTTCATAAGATGATGACGTTCGTTTTTCTGCGCTGATATGAATGTAATTACCACGACACATTTTTACATCAGAAATAATATTTGTCATTTCAAAAGCGTGTTCTTTTTACTATTTGAAGTGGGAACGAATGCCCGAGTTGAGAGATAGAGTTAAGAGACGTTGATTGAGACAAAAATATTAAATATGAACTTGGGTAGCTTGGTTTGATGTAAGTAACGAGTCTGCTTATGAAGTTTTTATGTCAAGTTGTATTTATTCATGAAATTTAAGATGTTGAATTATCCATTGACTTTTTGAATGGTTTGGAGTGGACGGGTGCTACAAAATGTAATCAAAGTTATTTTTTGAATTGAAAAAAGTAACATTTGGGTTAAGTCTCTTGAATTAATTATTAACATGTCTGCTGGTGGAAAATGATTTGGAGAAGGTATCAGGATCTCTCCAAACATCTAAATTTATATAATTTCAGATAAAATTAATTCGAGGATTTAATACAATATCTGGTGACGAATACCTGCATTCCAAAAAACCCAAGCCAATACTCGAAATTATTTTTAAACGTGCGAATTGAATAGTTGTTAGATGAAAATGATTGCAAACGCGAAAGCACAATTCGTTGAGTTCATAAAATTACAATAACAAAAACATGAATTAAATTTGTCTTTTCTCAAATTTTTCTCTTCAATGACGTGTTAAATCGATTTTTTTCCATTTGATAGTGGACATGCTCGTTGAATCTGTCTTTCAACAGCCACAGTTGACAAACAAATAATTACTTGCGCTATGTAAGAAACGAAGAATTTTTCTTCATTCTTATAAAACGAGAATGATTGAATTGTTTTGATTGTTTTTCTTGCTAGTTATAGCAGATTGATGTTCAACATAGGGAAACAATGAAAAACATAGTTTTTATCGATAAAAACAATGATTTTATTCGTTTGCTTCTTTGTCATCAAACTGTACATTGAATTCACAGAAAATCAGAATCAGAATTATGGCTGGACAAAAAATTAATTGTATTTTCATTTCCATTTTTGAAGTAGCAGAAAAAAAACAAATCTCATTTTTTTTTTCATGTGTTTGTACAGCAACTGTGCTGAAGAAAGCATTGTTGAATCTCAAATAATTACATATTTGCACTTCGTATTTTTCGTCAAAAAATGAAATTTCTCCAGTATATGAATGCGATATCATAACATTTGTTTATCGTCTATGATTATTAATTTTTTCTTGCATTGATTCGAGTCTTTTTCTTTCGTTCTTATAAAAATCCAGCGGTTATTTTACATCCTTAAAGTTTATTTGTGTTAAAAATACGGGAAAAGTCCATGCATCATTTACAGTTTTAAGGAATTAGTAGATACATCGACTGATTCTTATAGACAAAAGGAGTAATAAGCAAATAAGCATATTATTTAAGATTGATAATTCGGAATCATAAATAATAGACGTATAACGGAAAATTGGATATAAAAGTGAATTAGAAATGTTAAGCAATAAAAAAAACATATAAAAACATTTTTATTCATGATAAATGGTATATATAATCTTCATTATTTTGCGTATGAATGTTATAAAGGACAATGAATAAGAAAATAGCATCGTAAATAAAATTTTGTATATAAATTCACTGTAACCGCGAGGAATGAAATCACGTCTTCACAAAATAATAGAGAAGTTTTCATTGCTACACTCCAAGGAGGTTGCGCATCTCTAGTATTTGAATCTTTTGATGACCTCCAGTAGTAGTAGAAGTAGTGCCAGTTTGGGTGGAGAAATGAGTAGTAGAGGTCGGTCCCCTGTTACCAGTCGTAAACGAGTTAGGCAGGCAAATTGTTCATAAAGAGAACCCTCTTCAGCATTGAGGTAAAAGTAAGAATCGTAAATTCAGCAGTTGCATTCGCAATGTTGAGTTGACAGACAAAGATTAAAAATGTGGTAATGAGGAAGAGAGGAAAAGAGACAGTTGAAGAGAAAACGAGAATGAGAGGCCACGGTTTGTTCGCTCCAGAGACTTGAAATGGCGACTAAATAAGAAATTTACATAATTTTTCAAATTTTTCTGCACAATTACTCTGAAATTTATAGGACCGTATTTTTATTTACATATAAATTTCATATCAAGACGGTCAAGAACAAAGAAGAAGAAAATTACTGAAGCCGCCGACTGGAAGAGAAGGGGATTTCAAAGGATTTCTACACAGCTTTTAATTTTTTTTTCCGTTCTTTCATTTCTTACTTATAAAAAAAAATGAGTTAGGAAAATATCTCCCGACTTATGGTCTACGATACCTCGTTTTGTCAACGTAATTTGATGCTATGAACCGTATTTACTACTTGATGATTGCAACGTTGTGAATACGCGATAATCAGCAATTAGAGCGAGGTCGAGCACATACATAATGACGCAACATTCGACATTGAACTCACGTTTTGATCATGTACTACAGTGCGATATACATCTATCCATTTTTCTATCATTACAATTCAATTTTTCTTTACTCAAGTAAGTTGGATAATTTTTATCTTTCCCTTCATCCTCACCATTACTAACTCGTCTCCCAATTTTTCCCTTCGTTCTCATTTCTATTTCTCTGGTTACTGTGTGACCAATAAATTCATACGACCGTTTATGATAGTTGTATTACTATGCGCAATGCAATCGGCAAAGTTGAACAATTAAATATTATCCCATAAAGTTTTAACTCATTCCGGGATATATCAGTCAAGGCAATTCTCATAGCTGTCATACTTGAACGATTTAATCGCAATTGAGAGTTATTTTTTTTTCATCATCATGACTTTTCTATTTTTCCACTTGGCCTCCATCACAGTCGCCTCATTCATGCTGTTAATATGACACATACGAAAGCGAGAACAAGAAAAGAATGAATAGAAAAAAGGAATAATAACAAATTCTATATCCATAAATGTTTCGTACAGTCACGTATTTTTTCATCCGTTTTTTCTTTCTTTTCTCTCTTCATTACGTCTGTCTCGTGGCCGAGACAGACGTGTCTGTGACGTTTAGTAAATTTTATTCGTTAACTGTATTCTCTCGCTAATTGTATTCGCCAAACATCTTGCGGTCAATGTTGGGTCGTAATGAAAGAAAGAAAGGGGAAAAAAAAAGTATTACAAAATATAAAAAAGTTTTTAGGTCGTAAAATAGGAAAAATTTACTGCCTCGAGTTGTGGTGATGTGGTTAGCACATGTGCGGCTAGATTTTATAAATGGCGTTGTTCAACAGTAAAGTATATACATATAGTTGTAAATTAGGAGCGAGAATAAAAGAGAGTAATGTGTGTATGTGCGTGTATAAGTGGGTACTGTAAGGAGAGGGTAATGAGGAGGAAGGAGTATTATACAGTTTGTGAGCAAAGTTAATGAGAATAGAAAGTTGTCGATCGTAAAAGATCGACATTTACAATAACGACCCACATGCAATTGCGCTGGTGATTTGTCGATTTTGTTTACATACTTATTCCATTCATCTACTTATTTATCCATTTTTCCTTATCACATTTGTATGTAATTGCACGCGCCTATGTTCCATCTTTATTAAACTTTTCACTCTCTTATCGTTTGTGCATTTGAACATTTATCGATTTGTGGTTTAAAGGTGATCACAATAATAAGAATCGCTCATGCGCGAAAATTGAGGAGTGGATAGTTGTGAAAATTCCAAAACGCTATATTTTTAACAATCAAATTGGAAAGTAAAATCTTAATAAAATGTATAATCATTCATAAAGAAGTATTTGTTGTTATCTGTTTTATATTCTTAAATTTTTGTTATTACAAATTTATATGGATGAATTTGTATAGATGTATAGAGATCGTGTCATTTTGCAATCTAATTCGAAGCTATTTCAGTTTTATTATTTGCTACCATAAAATATCGGAATAAATATTCATATGAATTCGCTCTGAATGGATTTGCGTTTATGGGGTTCACTTGTATTTTATGTTTCATCTATTTGAATAGAAATACCACATGAATGTATTTGTGTATGGGTACATATGTTTGTACGCACGTGCGCAACCATTTGGAAACGCAAGATCGCTTTTTAATTTCATTCGCGCATAACGTTTGCCATCCTGTCCATCACATTGGCCGGAAGTTAAAGCTAAACTATATGGCAAACTCGAGTATGCAATAACGCGTTGTATATACAACATCATGTATGAATATCATTTCCATATGTATGCACAGATATATATGTATGTCGATGATTGCGATATCGAAAAGAAAAAAAAAAGGGACTAGATTGAACAATAATTGTCGCATGAATAAAGAGTTGAGGGTGGGAGTTATATCCTGATGCCAAAATTCATTTGATATTAGGAAAAGTTGATTAACATTTAATGGAAGATTATTACAAGAATAGCTCAGGCCTATTATTAATTCATGGTTGTTCAATGAATATTAGAATTCAATTATTTGTTTCTCTGGAACGATAATAACAGCATTAACTGAATCTTTATTAATAGTTAATAAAAATTATTGAAATATGATATGGATTTATTGTGGAGGGAAGAAAACAATTGAAGTTTCTTATTCAGGTACACATGCAAGTCATGACTTTTCATTTGTTCTCAATTAGTTTATACGAATCATAGTGATTTAATGTGAAATTTTGAATCTTCATTATTTCAATTTTTCAATTCGAGAAAATATTGATTAAACACTGAAAACAAATTTGTCATCTTCAAAAAAAAAAGGAGTCCAACAATGACCATTGGTTTTTCAAGCCTGTAGCCATTTTGCTATGACGATGAAACCATAAATTTATTAATAACAAATAATTATAAAATATTTGCCTGCCAAAATGTGGACGAAAATATCCTGATTCTGTATGTCAACATAAATAAACATCATGAAAGTTATCGAGGGTACCTTGGAGTGGACACAGATCTTATAACTGGCATGAGGGTTATTGGTTACATACGCAAATACTCAATTCAATTCATATACATATGTACACGTTTGTTTATATGCATATGCATGTTTCTAACACAGAAATATATGCGTTTTGTATTATTGTAACTGGTCCAATTCGTATACACACACCGCACGCGCTGTGCCATACTCTGGCTCCATTCCAGCCTTCTGTTTCAATCATTTGGGCGATTATGCATACCGGCTGTGCCCCCAAAAGTTCGTTGTTCGATATTAGATTCAACTCTGAGTGAAATGTCCTCCTTCATCTATCTATTTCATTCCCCATCCACAATTTCTACTGCCCTATCCTCATCTTTCTCATCTCTATTCAACCATTCGCCCCCTTCATCCCTCATTCGTGCTCTATTCCACTCATCTTCTCACCCACTCACTCTACGTCCACTTCACGTTGTTTCCAAAGTGGAATAATTAGTCCCTTGTTATAATATAACAGTACTCCAACAGGAATAGATATTTATTGGCGCTATTCCAACTTTTGGGTTTCACGAGAATGTGAACGTTGGCGAATTATCATCGAAGTATTATCCAATATACACCGAAATATATTTAAACATCCTGATTTTCATATTTTCATAAAACATATGAGATAAATTTTCGGATGTATTTTACCAGCCAAAACTTATTTTCATCCTTCATACATAATTCGGAGGATAATATATTATTCAAATAAATATTCTATTCTTGGATGACATGATTATTTTCGGAAAACTGTTGTTTTAGAAATGGGTGAATTGAAGTATCGTAAATTATTAGATACCAAAGAGAATTCCCACTGTTGTGGCCAAACTACAAACACAATTTAATTGGTAAAATACTTAGACCAACTTTAAACTCTTCACCAATAGATTAAAACTCTTGCAGAAGATTGTTACAACGATCATTTTATCATATAGATATTAAAATAGAGTTGCAAAAACGCAACTTACCGAACTGAGTTAATAAACTTAGAGGTTTAGTTTGTCTGGCTCTCTAATTGCCAATTCAACTAACTATTAGAATCAAACTTGACGATAAAGCTTCACTACATTTGATTTCAATCGTAATCGGTAGACTTTCATATCCTAATAACAAAAATTGAATGATACTTAAATGTTGATTCGCAATAATTTCAGTGAAGTCATTTATGAGTAACATTGTAAATAAAATCGAAATATTTTGTAATAAAATTTCACGAAAGAAGAATTAATTGTGATAAAACATTATTCAAAAGTAACTTTATTTTGAAGTATATTTACTCTCTTTCAGCTTCGATTCTATTAAGTTTCATCAGAAGAATGTGATATTGCTTTGTAGACAAGCTTTTATGATCATATTTACTTATTGGTATTATACCGAAAAAAATAACATTTTTTCAACCTCGTAAGAAGTTTTAGTATATGAACTTTCAGTCAAAGCCACGTAATTAGTAATACACGAACGACAATGTCTGTCGTGAAACATCGTGAATGCTTTATATTTAATAGCTGCAAGTAAATATTCAGTGTAACGTCGAACCACTTTGATAACTTTCAAATGGAGTCTGTTAATAGCCGTGAACTTGTTTATGAATGCGACCCTTTTACGTTGAAATCTCTGTAGGGACTGAACATGATAAATATCATGATGAAATAAGGTGTAGTCGAATATATAATTTCATACTCACATAGTATCTACGAGTAATTCGTTTTCCGCGTCCTTCTAACCTCAAGCATACAAGTATAAATCTAAATTAATTATCAAACTTTTATTTCATTTTACTGTTTTCTTCCCTGGTGAAGATCAGTTTCATTTCTATACTCACCCATGTTGAAAACCAATCAAACACACTACCATTGTTCATTATATGAAATGTAATTTGATTTAATGCACTCTCATATGCCTTCATATCTTCAACTTTACTCCCTGACAATCGTTTCTTCCTTTATATCATAATTTAGTTCATTGCACAATAGAAATGATGTATGATGCTTGTCATTAATGGTTCGCTAATAATCCCAATCAGATGAGATAATTATTTGATGGTGAAGCATTTGTACGAGTACAAAGATACGAGGTCATGCTTGGCATGCATACACATACCTGTGTCTATAAATATTTTTATAGGAATACCTCTATATCTTCATACCGACGTTTAATGAGACGTTTTCTTGCACACAGACATTCACCACTGTGGAAAATGAAGGTACATACTTGATACTCTTCACTCGAATCGTTCATTTCTCTCATTCGCACAAACGTTTAACGGACCCTCACTCAGAAATACAATAATTATGAAATAAGTTTAAAATAATGAGAGAAAAAAAAAGGAAACCTTCAAAGTTTTACAAGATTTCTCATTTTTATGTTATTTATTTATCCTTCTTTTTGCATCTGATTTTATTTCTTTATTCCATTTATTTCTCTCATTTATTATTATTTTTTTTTTCTTTCTTTCCCGCCAAGTAATTGATCCTTCGAAGCTAGTCCTTAAGAATCATGAGTGGGATCAGAAGTTACGACGTGGGAACCTTGCGCGCGCTTGCCAGAACATCAAGTGCGTTCAAGCTGAACGCAGAGAAATATATGTATATATGTGTATGTATATATAGCAACAGGTGCTGGACTACTACACGGCAATCGTGTGCTCTATCGCTATATGTTTGTTCAGGTGTAGTGTGTGTTATAAAAAAAAATTATTTTTTATATTTAACACAAAAATTGAATTAAACATAGCGTGGGAGTCAAAATCCGTTATTGCGATTTGTTGGGAATGAAAGAAACGAAAATAAAAAAAATTCGAGTTGTCAATAACGGATCTCATCTTCCCAGCAATCTGTCAATCAATGCGGAAGAATATGAACATTTATAATTGGAAAAAGATTTCGATTGGAGTTACAAATACATTCGGACTTTTTTTATAATTGTCGAAGAAAAAAAAGAAGTTTTATTGCATGAGCAATTTGGGAATTTTTTTTTTTTTATTTATTCAAATATTTTATTTGTGAGAAATGAAGTCGAAAGAAATTTAATTGAATTGAATAACCTTACTTTATTTCCGATGTGAAATCGTGATGAATGATTATTATCATTGAATTACATTGACATTGTGATGTAAATTGATTTCACTGGTATGAAAAAATTGAATATAAATATATTGTCAGTGAATTATCAGAACTGCTGCACAGTGATTTTACTGAATCCTTGATTAAAAAGAGAGAATGATTTACATTTTTTGAATAGGAGTGAGGCAGAAAATACAAAATTTTGTAGAAACGATTTTTTTTATTGGACAATCGACATTTCGTAGGTTTAAAATTTATTCTATTACTTTCGACCAAAAATATATTCAGCTTCTGATTCTATAGACGATAAATTCAAAGCCAACACAGAAAGCAAAAATCGAAAATGTGGATTAAAAAACGCAAACAAATAAAAAGTCAGTTTGTATTATTTGAAAAATGTTCTGGTATTTGTTCATAAATATATTCAGAAATGAAATGATCATTTTCATTGGACAATATACTTAATCAGTGATAGCTCTTGGTTTTCTCCTCAATCTCTCAATATTGTCAACAGTGAAGTCATCATAGCGTCGATACTATTTCTCTACATTGCGAAATGCATAACAATGAGAAACAATTCAACTCTACATGAAAAATACATCCAATAAAATCCTCACATTCAAATACACCCATCTCAATCTCCATAAAATAAAATTGACACGAGTTCAATGCTTTGTATTTCATCCGTTAGATACAAAGTAAAACATCAATAGCGGCGTGTGCTTGATTTTTTTCTTCTCCCCCCCATTAAACTTCTATTTATTCATTCTTATTTTTTCTCTTTGATTTTTTATGTGACAAGACGAAGTAGTATAGGATTCATAGCACGCAGCCTCGGTCAGTGTACGTGTCCTCCATAATCGCGCACTAGTCAACATATATATCGGGACACACGCTACCGTGTGTGCTTACGTGCGTGCGCGTTGCGCAGGTCAGTCGCACCGCGGCGCAGCTTTCACCGATTTACAATCGACCTCGGAATCGCGCGCGCGTTTTCCCCCCTTATTCAGCCGCCGCCTTCATCGCGTACTCACGTTCATGTTCGAGAGTCGAATATAATGCTTTTTACATTACATACATGCAGCTAACCTTACTCTAACTACACACTATTGATGTTAGATTACATGCATGACCCAGGCGCTCACGCGCGTTATTATATTAGTGAAAGATTGTTGCGATCCAGAACTGTTGCAATATATACGTTTACACTAATACACAGTGCACGCATACAAACAAACATCTATCATGCGGTTTCTAACTTTAATCGAATTGCAAACGACGCGTGAACGCGGCTTCTTCTCAATTGACAACAGGCTTGGATTTGCAATGGCATTACGACTTGTAGGTAACTCTTTGGGCTTCAACTGTAATCGCTTCTGAGGCTTCTCACACCCACTGTGATTAAGGTGAATGTACTTTGTATTAGCGAGATATTCAAACATTAGACTGCAGAGTTTGAGTAGAGTTTTGTATGCTAATTTACATGTCAATAATTATAGATCTTTCATTGGAGATAATGACTTTTTTTCTTCCTCTAAATTGTTCTGGCTTCTGCTATAATAGAAAATGTGGAGCTGATATCCTATGGGGTTAATCTTGCGCTAATTAATATCGGCATAATTTTAAGTTAGTTGAATATATCGTGATAAAATTCAATTAGGATTTTATTTGTTTGATGCTGGAGATTGTGAATTGAATGAAGTAACTGTTTCAAGTTCTACGATGAATTTATTTTTGCGTGTGGGAAGTATTTGCGAAATTCATTTGGGTATTGATTAAAATTTTAAAGATTTATGTGAGAGAATGCGAGAGATTTTGGTGCTATTGTTTAGCATATGAAAAAATATGTTTACTTGAAGGATAATGCTTAAAGTTGAGCGGATAAAAAGATTGGAATTTACTTTTTGGTTATGAAGATGATGAGCATTAAAAGTTAGTAATTTTTATTATGAAACTCTTTGTATTCTTTCGTTTGTCTTCGGTACAAAAGGATAAGTTAAGAAATATCAGATTGGTATATAAAATCGACTAATTTACAGATCGCCATGAAACCTCATGAAGATCAAGGATAATAATTGTAGCCAAGGTTTTATGTACTCGAATCTTTCAATTTTTGTGTAGTAATTCATATATTTTACAAAATTCCCGTACCAGAATAATTAAGTGTCATTGAGTGGCAGCTAACTGTACTGTTTACTGTACATGAAGAAGATTTTCATGAAAGGTTTATCAGCCGCACATGTAACACTTAAAGTTGAAAAAGAATGTAAGTCTCAACAAAATTTTATACGTCTGATGAATACAAAAATTCCTACTAATTAATAGATTTCCGTTTGAAACAATTGATAATTCTTCGGCAAAACTGAACTTGGGTGAAATTCCAAGTGTGACGTTTTCAAGAGTTTCACAGAATGTCCGATAGTAAAAGCTCGTAATTTCTTCCATGGAAAACCGCAACCAACCAAATCACATCGAAGTAAGAAGTTCAGGTGGTGAAAATTTCTCATGAAGTCTGCTAATAAGGTTTTGGAGTAGTTGAGAACCACCATCAGTCGTCGTAGAGGACTTAAATTCAAATTTTATTTTTCAATAAGCTGAAGTTGAATCTGAGCTCAGTTGGCAACGAATATGTGATGGAAATCCCACACTTCTTTCAATCAAAGTATCATTCTTGAGCTGTAACTAATCAAACTTTCGATCATTGTTTCCTCCAATTAAAATTACTATTCTTTTTTTTTCGACATAAATCGTTGGTTCGATCCAAATCTAAAACGTTCTCAAGATGAAAATGAATTGTCGTGATATTTTTTTCGTCGTTCCATGCGCTCATTGTTCCCTTTTGTTCCGAATATCTCTCAGTTTATCTGTGATTCTCATGAAGAAATGAAAGTACAACAGTAACTTTTCAGAATTACTTCATTTGCGAGTATTTCCATCCACAATGAATGTCAATTAATTCTGAAAATTTATAGTATAATAATCCGCACAATACATTTTCGTCAAAGTGTACAATTAAAAATAATAACAAAAACAAAACCAAACAAACAGATCTTAAAATGATTAGAAATGAATTTACGCAGTATTGGAACCTTACAGACGATATGTACTCATGTGAATCTCAGTTCCTTTTTTTCCACTTCGATTTCACGTTGTAGTGATTCCGCAAAGAAGCAATCCGGTATTGCACTATCATATACATATACATATCCCCAACAAGACTCCTTTTATGGCGCTAGCAAAAGCGGGCTACGATCATTGAATACCTCACGAGAAAGTCACGCTTTTTCGTGCCTCTCTTTCATCTTTTACTTTTTCTCTGCCCATTTTTTTTTTTTTCATTTTCGTAGCTTTATTTTTCTTTTTCCCTTTTTGCTCTTTTCAATTTTTCTTTGTTGCTCACTGCCGCGTTGTCAGAGGAAAATGCATTAGGCGAGATTACTGTCTGCTTATAAGGTGACTGTGGCGCTCGCGCGTCGCCCTGTTTTCATAAGCAAAAATCTTAAATCCATCAATATATACACATATAAAATTTATCCACGAATTTATATACATACGAAACTGAAAGCGCTTGCAAATGTACGATACCCAACAGCGACGACGCGCATACTCATTGTATAACCCGCAAAATCTCTCGGTGTATCATCAATCTTCAATGTTTTTATGTCTATGTGAGTTTGTGTAGGGTATAGAGGACCATAAAAATGTTTGCTGTTTTTGCTACCCATTAAATAATCTAAATTGATGGATATATTCACTGCGGCGGAAAGGATTGTGCGAGACTAAAGAGACAGTCTACCCGGTCGCATACAATTACTCTTGTGAAAAGAAGGAAACGATAGAATTTGGATGGAAGAGAGATGGAATGGTGATAGTGTATGGTTATGAAACTGCATTTTTGATGAATTTTATCATTCCCTTTTTATCTGCCTTTTTTCATTATCATTTTTCACTTTCCATTTTTCATTCATCTTACATTTCAACTTGACTACACACGCAATCGATTAGGTATATACGTTCGATATGTATATGTATACTTATGCAGCGAGAAAATTTGATGTTGATTAATGCAGAGCAAGCGAAATGACTAGACGTGATGTGGGACGTGACTGCAAGCCAAATATTATTCAATCTCCCATAATATTTTTTTCAAATTCTCCAGTGCACTCGAAACTCATTTGTGAATTGGTTTATATGTAGACTTACACAGAGATACGTAAATGAAATATAGACTGGTATATTACCTCAATGTTTTTGCGATAAAGCCACCAATATTGTATGTATGTCTGCGTGTGTGTATGTGTGCATGTGAACATGTAAGATGAAACATAGTGCAGCTGTGCCATATGTATACACCAATAGAAAGCGAAGAAAGTATCGCAGTGGCGCCAGGTCAATGTAGGGTCATTGTGGAATTGGAAAGGCGTTTTGCTGATAGAAAATTTTCACTTAAAATTATTGTAGTGGAAAAAAGAGTATTGAACATGGTTGATAAACGTAACGTTTTTCTAGCTTGTACGTTTATGGAGACGAAAAAATGGAGCTTTAATGATGATGGAGTTTCTGATGTATTTCGTATTCATTTTTGATCAATTTTTTAAAACTTTTAATTAGTTTTAACATAAAGCTAACAAAAAGTAATTTGTGACCAATCAATATTTAACTTATTATTCTACGCAATTTTTTGTTAGTACATTAATAACGACACATACGTTGATGAGATAAGCCTCACAGGGATCAACATAATTGTGGTTGAATTATTGAACTATACCAAATTAATTGAGATTTTATCTACTACAAAAATTCCCACAGCACAATATGGGACTACCACGATGAATATGAAGAAATTGCATAAGATATTCATTGGCTTACTCTCACTCTGTTTTATTTGATATTCATAAATCTGACATTTGGATACAATTCTCTTTTCTTAAGCTCTTCACTTTTCCTACATTGTAAAAAAAAATATATAAATAGACTTATGCATATATAAATATACATTAGTTTGACTAAGAAGTCAACAAAGGAGCGTCATCGGAACGTGACAGTTCATGCGGCCACGGCCAATTGGGTTCAATGGTCGATCGATGCTCACACTGCTTTTAATAACGTAGAGCGAGACTTGAAGTTTTTGTATATGTCCTCCATTCCCTTTTAGGTGTATAAGAGTTAAGACATCCTAATCTTATTAGCTGTTTCATATTTTAATACCTGAGTTCATTTATATTTATGAGAGATTAATGTTCAAAGATTATTCAAACTCATAGTTATTCTCATTATTCATTCATTTATTTATTCATATATTTATTTATTCATTTATTATTGTGCCATTGTGAAACTTTCGAAATCAATCACAATTATTTTATGAACTCATGCACACATCTAGCTTTGGCATTGATATTGTACAATACTTCGTTTATTAGCATCAGAAAAATTTAATTTATCATGCAAACGTGAAATTCATGACATTGATGATGACGCGGAGAAATTTTCATGTGAATTTTCAATTTGCAAATTGAGTTATTCTCTTTGTGTACGAACATTTTGGGTTCTAATGAGGTTTTTTGAGAATCAAAATCCTAATTGAGATGTAAAAATATTGTGAAAATCAATGTATGTACAGTGAGAATTGATATTTGCATAATTAAACTCGATTTGACCAAGGTAAATTACGCCATGCAACATACCAAGTAATTTTTCGGAATCGGGAGTTGTCTCTTGACCAATTGAATTTTTCTGATGATTCCTGCTGTGATTTCATCGTCATGTTGGATATCATTCAACTAAAGGTTACATGAATTTTAATATCAATCACAATAATGTATGTACCTTTGATGTATTGACATGCGAAATGAACATGGATGTATGTACCGATAACCATCACTAATATGACCTTTATTAGAATTTTTGTAACCTCTATAAGAATAAAATGTGATTTCTCTTGAAATTACATACGTTAACGTCAGAAATTGCAGAATCATTTCCTCCATGTGAAAATACTTTTCATTATTTTTATAGTGATTAAATTAAACTCTTATGAAAAACTATCGACAAAGAATATTGAATGATCAGATTTACAAATAGTTGATGTTGTAATTGATGATGAAAATTCTTATTCTATGCATAGGTATTTCATTATTTTAGGATAAAAAATTTTTTCAACCCCGAAAGTAAATAATAGCGCAATATTTTGTCATTTGCTGACTTCAACTTTTTGGTGTTCTTTCAAATCAAAAGCACACACTGTACGTATTTGATTAAACTTAACTTGATCCCACTCAATCATAACTGCACTTTTTACCCATTTCACCAATAGCAAGAAAAAAAAACATGTTTCGCTCCAGTCTGTATTTGCGTAAATCAAAATTTCTATTCATTCTAGATAAAAACGAGAAACTTTCCTCCACACACAACTTTTCCTCGAAAGAGTATCAATTTTCATCAAAATATCTAAACACCATCCCCCTAATTCATAAAAATACAAATTCCACATGTAGAAAATATATCTCTATGCATAAAAACACAACATTGTTGATTGCGAAAAATCTCCAAGTGTTTCGTGATGAGAATGCCAAAAAGTGTGTGCATACATAAAAACCGTACGAGTACGCGCACGCACATTGAACGTCAAGTGCGTGTAAATGCAGAAGCGCGCATCACTCTCAAACACATACATGAGTGTACATAAGCAAAGTGCGCGTGTGCGTTGTCGTTTTATTTATTTATTTCATCCCGTCATTTATTTTTTTCTTCACTCGTTGTGCGCAAGTGGTATAGCAGTAGCATCACGTACCGAGCGGTAGTGTCAATAGAAGAAAGGGCAATGTGTTATCGTGTATATACACCTACGAATAGGTACATATGAAGTAAATAAGGAAAGAAGAAAGGAAAAAAATAAAAAAAAAACGTTACTGGCTACATATACATATGTATAAAAATTTGTCTGTGTATTTTTACATGAGTATATTTCTATGTGTGTATGCGTTTATTCAAGGTACATCAATGCGCAGAGAGACTCCCACAGACACTCTGCGAGTTGAAGCCTCACGGGCTCGGCAAACGTGACACACATTCGCTTGCAAAAGAGCTATTCTCCTAGAACAGTACTCGGGGCCCCGCGGGTCATTGGCCTGCTGCGGTGTTGCCTCTATACTCTCTTTCTATCTCTCTCACTCTTTATCCCACTCCCCTTCGTTACTTCTCCTTCTGTCCATATACCATACGGTCATACTAGCCACACCAGCCCAGTTGTACATAGTTGAACGTAGTCGGTAGCGCGTATTCAGAAGCACACACTCATCCTCATCCACTATATATATTTTATTTATCTATACTTGGTGAAATCAACAACACATCAATGATCTTATACCCAAATCAATTATTTACAATAGCGCCAAGTGAAACACTTTGGTTTCTTTGTTGATTAAACTTTCATACATGAATGAAACGAAGAGTTTTATTAAATTATTTCGATATATACCAGTGATAAATACTGATTTGGAATACAGGTTAGAATAAACTCTTGTGGCATTACCAAGACAGCATCACGAAAATTTTATAAGCCTTTGTAGTCAATTATTACTACTTTTAGTTTCTTATATATCCGAAGAATTTATATATTCAATTAAATTGATGAATTATTTCATATCAATGACCGTAACTGTAAGTTCGATTTTAGTTCATTCGGTATTTCGATTTAAGGAGACGGAAAAAAATACTATGATCTCCAAATGTTTGTATTTCATATTGCAATAAAATTCTGAGAACTATCAAAGACGTTAAATTGTTACAATATGTTTTCGCATTTATTTGATATCTCGAATTTCAAAATAATCATAATTTTTATTATACGTTCACCACAATTTCTTTGGTTACCGAATGATTTTTACCTCTTTTTCTATCCTTATTTTTTTTCCTTCAGTTTCTTCCTTTTATAAATTTCTGTCTTTGAAGTTTATTCACAGGCAAAATTGATCAAGCAGCCAAGGGTGGGTAGATTGCAGCATAATACTGTAACGCCTTACCATTGAAGATCCACCGTTAACTGTATAAAGTGAATATACATATATATTTAGGTTGGTATAAGCGAGTTCGCGCGCGTACGATACGCCTTTTCACCATGACTTACGTGGACCTAATCACCTGAGTGCTTGTATATATATATATATATATATATAGAGAGAGAGAGAGAGATAGAGAAAGAGGGAGGAAGAGGGGGAGTATGACAAAGAAGGAGAGCACCCGTTGAGAAACTTCGCGCGGAGTCAGATTCTATTGACTAAGCATTCGAAAGCTATACTTGAATATATATGTATATATATGTATAGTATGATAGCATGATTGATATAATACAGTAAGGAAATCGGTTGCTCGGAAATTCGCGCACATAGTTCTCGTTTCTCCTCTTTTATCACTTCAATATGCTAACAGCTTCAATATGGTTTCGGTCACGTTTCCAACGTTCAACTGCCTCTCGATACTGTCATTTGAATTGAAAATTATGTTCATATTTATGCTCATTATCCCGATATCTATATGAAGGATTATAATAATCGGATTTAAAATGATTATGCATTTTCGTTGTATTATTATTATTGTTTTAATTACTGTTGATGATATTTGGAAACTGAATTAATGATGGATTTCCATGTTTCATGTATGATGGATGGCAATGTGAATGATTATGAAAATAATAAAATTGTATAGGTAGTTTTTATTTTTGTTTCTCTTGATTTTTTTTTCGAAACGTAGCTCAATGTACCTCTTCTTATGTGTACCTAACTATTGGTCTGTATAATAATTTCACATAATCCAAGGTTTGCAATCAAACACACAGCTCTGTATTTTTAGCAAAATTGTCTTCCGTGCAATCATTCAATGATGTGAAACAGTCGACATTGAACTGATATCTACTAAACATATATTTGTGTATTAATATTTTCTATTTACTTCCAACTAACATCCAAAAAGTGCACCTCTATAATTCAATAAAAAAATTGATGTACAATATGTTCTACTATTTCACAATGTTAAAAATCAAACGCAAAAATCTATCAAACTTCAATTTATAAACAAAATAATAAAATCCTTCGCCAATAAATTCCACAACATATCCATAAAATACTAAATTGAAAATAACATTCTTCGTTAAAAATTCTTTTCTTTTTCTAACATTAATTCATGACATATCAACACAAAATCAAAATACAATATACCCCATAACATCCCAACGCTCCATCGTCTTTATTCCTTCTAAACTCTTCCCCCACTGAATTTCCATCATTCCCTCTTGATTCTCACACAACCCCATATATAGTAATCCATATAAATGCAATCAAAACATCTATAGCATCGTGTCCAAAGTACATTAATTATTTCCAATGTCTAAAATAAAAAAACAACAATTCACATCTATCATTTCAAACTATTATACAATGCAATATGAACCATACAATCGTACACACTCGGTCATAGTCGAAGCGATCCCTCAGAAATATTATTTTTAACGTTATTATCTGCTGCACATATATATATATATATATACATACCTATATACCTATATACATATAGCTCTTGCTTATTATTTCACGTTATAAAAATACGCGCAGTGGAAGAGGCGGGTTTAAACGGGGCGAGAGATATATAGCGTAGTTGAGTTGATGCGAGAGTTCACATAAAATAATTAAGTCTCCAGGAAAACGAGGGTATATATATATATATATCAGATAATTGCGAGTAATGCACGTGGTGTGTAGAGCTTGTTGCAATTGTTCATCGTATATATAAGAAGTATGTAACTATATAGATAGATGCATCAAGTACTTTTTTGAGTGCGTGCTCCTGACTGTACATAGTCAACTTAAATACATGAATTTATACATACCTATATCTATATATGTAGAGGAGCGGCATCTTGTCTTTAAATTCTATAGCGCATCGCTTTTCTCATCGTCCGGGATAGGTATATATAGATATATGTATAGTAAAAGTGTGGGGCAATGAGAGAATAGTTGGATAATCGAAAGACAACAACGTGCTATGCGAGTCTTGAAGGGTCGCATACAACTTTTGTTTGATGGTAGTGCACGTGTAGATTTATATGAGAGTGTGTTTGTGTGTATTTACGTTGAATTGGCATTTGCTGATCAATTGAGAAAATAGAGAGAATTTTGTGGTAATGTGAGGTGGTGATGGTGGTGTTGGGAAGTTGTATGTTTTAATTGGTGTATGGTGTATAGAGGTTTTGGAGTGCTTCGACGGTATTCGTAGTCATTTGGCAATGAGAATTGTGATGAAATTTAGAAGAGAGAGGGAGCGAGAGCGGGTTAGGAGATTGGTTTGAGGTATGGAAATTATGAGGGTATACAAGTGGGAGAGGAAATAATGATGATTTTACTTCGATTTTGTAGAAATATAAAAATGACATCAATATTTTTTCATGGATTTATTTATGCGATTTCTGTGTTTGTTTATTGCATGCTTCTTCATTTTCTCTCATATGTTTTAATTGTTCTGTTTTTTTTTTCAATTTTTCAATTGCGTTTGGTGAATGAAAGTTTATTATTCGTCTATGATTTTCAATGTAATAAACGGGATGAACATAATAATGACAAATATTAGAGACAAATTAGCATAATATTGAATTGCAGTAGAACTGCAAATGTCCAAAATGTTGAAGCAAAAATTTCTAGCACATGTTTGTCTTCTTACTTCGCGTTTTATAGTGAACATTTTGGATTTTTTTCCCCGGTCCCACTGTCCAAATAAATTATATTTCAACGCATATATTGTGGCATCATTCACTAAACCCCAAACACTTCGTTTTCTCCATATATGTTAATCTATTTTTTTTTCAGTGGTTTCATGAAACCAAAACAGAAAGTTATACCGTGGCTTGGTAACTGAACACTTTGAATACACTATATTCATAGATTGCGTGTGTGTATGTATATTTATACATATATAAACACATATTTGTCTGTACCACGAGTAGAGCAATGCCGAAAGCGGTTCCGGAACGTCGGCCACGAACAACCGGATGAGGCCCAAAAATGCCCAAAAAGCGAAACGGCAAAAGCCAGACCGAATTATATCGAGCGTAGTATTCACATTCACATGCGAATATTTGTATAGAAACATGGCCAATTCTCATATGAAATAAGAAATACCAAATGTCTTCTGATTTCTGTTGCTGCCTTTTCTCTATCCTCGTTCTTGTACATTGTCCTATCATTTTCATCGTATACATATATCCAATGATCCCCTTGTCTCTGTTTAGTTCTCTTTGCCTCTCCTCTCGCGCTTGCCTGTCCATTTTCATCCATTGCCATGCGCCCCGCCGTGTAATGTATTTTCGCAATGCATAGCATTACAACGTCCGGCGCATCCATGTCATTGTTTCCGAGCAGCACTCCATGACGACCACATGCATCCAACAGACGGCTCACGTTATTGGACACCACAAAGCCGCATCCACAAAATCGTGACTCGATTGTCAATGTCTTTCTGTGCGCGCACCGATGATTTACTTGGCTATTTAGAATATATACAGGGTGTACTAGAATTGTTGGATTTCGCATTAAGTGGCAATGCCAATTTAAAAGAAAAGTTGTTTCTTCATCATTCTTTTTTTTTTTTCTGTTGGACGTGATAAAACTTGATGGGAGAATGATTCGACGAAATTGGAGAGACACTATCATCATGACAATCTTTTCATCCATTTCACGTTGAATCACATCAGGAAATATATGAAATCAGATTTGTTGTTCGATTGAAGGTTAAATTTATGAAACCTCCGGACATTGTGCGGAGAGAATTTTTAGATTGGATGATTTAACATTTTGATGCAGAGTGTATCAAAAGTTGAACGAAATGTCGGAAATATAAAAACTTTGTTCTCAAATGTATTCTGGTGATTTTGCTGTATGTTGAAGATAATATCGAGCTATTCTATGGGTGAAAAAAAATTATATCTGATCAGTTCCGCCGTATTATTTCGCTTGACATTTTGATGACAGCTGATGATAATTTTTTTGTGCTATGTTTGGAACATCGATTTGTAACATTTCGTTCTGTATGTGCTCTATGTAATATAATAATTCTTTTTTTTTTTTGTTGTGGAAGTTTTAATGAGAATGTGAATTTAAATCTTGTAAATATCGTTTTTTTTAATGTCTTAGCTATTCCATAATTGTTTGGTGTTCATTTCAAAGCTTTGAAGTAGTTGAAACAAAATTGGAAGTTGGAATTACAAGTGTTGTTTTACGCTAATTAGATGAGTCATTCATAAAATGAACTCGAACGATCTAATGAGAAGAAGTCTAATACAATAATTGAGATCGTTTTAATCGATCAAAATAAACCAAAAATGCAGAGATGATGTGATTCGATTGACATAACATCAGAATCTTCACCAACATTACACAAATCAAGTTTCATTGCCTTGCTAGTTTTCATTTATTTTAAAATTTATCTCCAACAATTTGCGCCCTTGATGTCTCCGACTCAAGAATTTGCCCAACCTCAAATCAAGATCTCTGACTTCCCAATTGTTCCTAAGATATTTTTAGATGCTTTTTCTGTTAGGGTGGGCAAATGTGTGAAGACTTTCTGAATCTAAATAAACTCAGCAATCTGCCATTCGCAGAAACTCCAGAGATCGTCCTATTTATACTGTACTGTACGATATGTATGTTGACAGATCCAGAAACATCATCTACATAAATTGATGTTATTTTTTTTTTTCAGAATAGTAGATCGGATGTTTAGATGAATTTTACTTCGAACTCTAAATGAAGCCTTTTTGATCATTGCAGACAAATATTGAATGTTCATCAGTTGGCCTATAACTAAAAAATTTATGTCCACAAAACTTCAACAATTATCACATAACAATCCACAATAATTGAAAGGGACCACAGAAAGATTGACGTAAATTCATCATGTTCAAAAAAAACTCACGAACTACAATGAAAAAAAAAGGAAAAAAAAATAAATAAATCAGCACCGCCATTGCAGTATGATATTATATCACGTAGAAATAATTATAAAATTAATTTTAATTTATTCATCGTTATAAAAACTATTTTTTTTCTTTTTCTTTTTTCTTCTTTCACTTTGTACTTTAACCAAGATTGGAAGTGTTGCATTTCTCGCGATAAATTATCCCCCTTGACTTTTTCAATGCGGCTCTTTTGTTTCTCTCACACGCTTTTTTTTTCCTTCGTCATTTTTTTTTTCCATATTTATTTTTTTCTTCTTTCTGCTTCTAACTTCGTCTCTATCTTCAACATCACGTCACACGCGCATGTGTATACACATACGCACACACTTGTACACAGCGAGCGCTAAACTTAATGGCCCCTCGCGTTACATAATTGCGTAATTGTTATACTTAACTCACGGTGGCCACTAACAATTCCGAGAATATCTCCCCCCTTTTTCTCCATCCAGTATTCTTGAATACTACGTCCTCGAGCAAATTAATGAATTAATTGAAGTGTATATGTATATATGTATATGTGTATGGATATTATCTCTTTAAATTGGCCTATATATAATTTGTCTTTTTTCTCGAATATTTTTTAAATAAAATGGTTCCTCTTTTATTTAAAAAATCATCACAGCTGTTGAATATGCACAAACTTTCATATTCGAATCATTTATTATTTACGTTATTAATCATAGATGAGAATGAGTAAAAAATGGCGGAACCCCTGAGGATATTGTGTGTTAATTAGTTACATCATAAAATATATGTTTTATGTTAATGAATTCTGAACAAATTGTATGTAGCAGTCATTGTTCGGAAGAAATCAGCGGATAAATTCGAAAGGTCTACTCTCATAATTTTTCTGTTAGTACAATTTATATTTATGTTTGTTCATTTATGTTATTGATAGAATGTAACGTGTATAGAATTATACTATGAAACAATTTTTTTTCTTAATTTAGAAGTATTATTTTTTGTATAGAGAACAATTTTTTCGTTCATGTTTTTATTTAGAATTGGAAATCTTATCAAGGGATGATAATTTTATACATAAATTCATGGGCTGAGTATCAGTTTTGATCATATTTGTTTTTAATATTGGAATCAGGATAAAAGTAATAAAGTATAACGCCCAAATACTGCAGACAACCCATCTTAAATATGAATAAAAATCCAATGATGTATAAAGACATGAAATAAAGGAAGGAAATTTTTGTTCAATTAAGACTTCTGGTCATCGCCTCACGACAGTGGGGCTATGTGAGGATATTGGCTGTTCATCTGGTTCAATTTCATCATTACAATGTCAACAAATTTCCAAGATGTTTCTATTTTGTTTCATTTACCAATTTCTCTGATTGCGATAATTCTCTTTTCTGTTGGATTTCCTCTTCTTTTTTCACAAAACCAATACAACCACTGAGAAATCATAGACCCTTACTTCTCTCATATCATCCCCTATTTGCCGTTATTCATTACATTAATCACATATATACACAACTAAAGATAAATCATGGAAAATAATTCCACTCTAACTCGTTTATCCCAACATCCCGACAAACACCGTCTCATATCCATTAATCAATTGGCAATAGTAATAAACACGATGACTTAACGTAAAAATTGAACGGAGAAAATTAATGAAATATCTTTATGAGTTATATAAGAATAGTAATAATAGAAAAAAAAAAGAAAAAAAATAATAATAAATAATGAAAGAGATAAAGAAACAAAAAATTGAGAGGAGAAAAGTTGGTATAACGACTGAAGATTGGTGCGCGCAAACGATGTGCACATGGATGGAAAAAAGAATAAAAGAGACAACCGCGAGTAGAGATATGTTCAATATATTCTCTTGCTGTTTACGGTACTGGCCAACTTTTTGCAAAACTTCCGTCAGAGACGAGCGTTGGACGCACAAAATGGGGTTGCGATGATGAAGAAAAGAAAAGAGAAAAGAAGAAAAATGCGATGACGACGACGAAGCGACGATGCGAAATAGAACCATCACAAGTAGCGTAAAATTTTGAAAGCGCGTGAAAGAAAGCAGGAGTGAGATAAGGGATAATACTGAAGGTTACCAAGAAGACACCGAGAGAGGAAGTTAGCTCCTGGGCTTAGTGCGTGCCAAAAGGCGGTTTCCTCGTTTTACATACGAAGCGCGCTTCCTATTGTTTTTTTTTCTCTCGCTTTCGCGCTCTTTCTCTCCTCACGTTGAGTTATGGCATCGGTCCACGACGCCTTGCAGCATGGCCCCCACGGGGGCGCGACTCGAATGACTCTACTCTTGCGCAAGAGTGCGGCCAACCATTCTACATGTATACGCCGTTCATTTGTGTATGTTCTTGTGTCCCAGACGCTATGGCGCGTCCAGACTTGATGAGCTTTTTCGCCTGCTCTGCGATAAAATAATAATACATCGACGAATGTTATTCTCAAACCTTCGTAGTTTTTGTTTGTATATCATGATTGATGAAAGTATGCAGCAATGCTGACGTTATATATTCATGAATGCAACAAGAAGGAACAATGATTTTAATGAAGAAACATCTGATGCTCTATTTGACTTTGAAACATTTTCTATGTTAGGTCAAGTGGAGAAATTTGATTGAATTCAAAACCCACCAACATCCACCACAAATTTTTCTTCTCCAATAAAGACAAATATATTTGTAACATTATCGTTTGTCTTCCTATTATGATTATTATTCGAATGTTTGCTAGGTCAGCAATATACTTAACTTAATAATATTGCGGATGTATATAACCCAGCCATTATCAATACCAATGCGCTCGATTACCATAATCTCTTATCGCGATTCACGATGTGTCAGTACCAGTTATGGCTATCGAGATGAATTAGCTCTATGTTAGTGTGTGTATTCATGTGTTCACATAAATCATACATCATATATAAAGTAAAAGAGAAGTAAATGAACACATAAACACACACATATGTATATTATATTATAAATATACAAGAGTTGTATACGTCACTACCTACACTCGTCCATTATCAATCACCATACTTACTAAACATATATGTATACATATGTACCTCTGTTATGTATTTATTTCCTTTATATCTATTCTACACAAGAATTCTTATTACAAATTGTAATTTGAGTGCTTCGTGTCATTATTCGTTGCTAATGACAGTAATGACTAATGAGTATCAGTATCGCAATAATTTGATCTCTATGATTCAAATGTTGCACGCTCGTACACTTTATGTATCGTGGAAAATTATGCAACGAATAAATATAGATATAGCTGCACGTATAGAAATATATTTTAATGAAGATGTATTTGAGATATTCAGAATGTTATAGCATATATTTGTTTACTATCAAATATTTGCTTTCATGGAATGCAATTACTTTTAATATATGGATACAAATTAGGTGAATGATATCGTACGATTATGAAGCATAGTTATTCGATTGGAATATCAACTTTGAATGCGGATAGTTATTAAGTATTAAATATGGTAATACTTCATAACGGATATTTATTTAATTTTATGTTTACACTTTTGTTTATTTAGTTTACCAGTTTTCTTCAATTGAATTTCTGTATATTGTAAGAAAAACGGAGTGTTTTCGTTCTTCGGTATTGACTTGTATGCTTTCATCAACGATCACCCAAGGTGTCTATCGGTAACCGAGAAAAAAAAAAAAAAGGATGAGTGACACTTGTATGATGGATATATCAGAGATGCCATTCTATCACTTGAATTTGGGTTAATGTTGAAATTGGCCAAATATGTTCACATGTGGACAGAATTTTTTTTTGTTTATGTCTATTTTCTTGCCGACCATTAAATATTTTTTAAGTTCTTTTTATAAAACTGAATCCTTGTCGTTTTACATTCTATTATATCGTGTTCACTAACTGTAACGATTTGTAGTGTATCTACTTAGAATAATATTACAAGAGGGATTTCCTTTTTAATATTTATTTATTTATGCGTACAAATACTTTCACTCATTAATATTCACGTATTTTTGTGGAGGACATTTGAATACTAAATGGCGTTACTGACATAATTTTCATGGATACATTTTATAGATTTAATGCTTCTACAATAAAGTGTTTGCATATGCAGAGAAATAGCAAAGTTTTTGTATTATTCATGATTTCTCTAACAACGTAAATCTCAAATATAGAACGAGTAAATTACTCATTTGTTTAAAACTCAAAAAAGATAAAATAAATTGAAAAATGTTGGGATTTAATTTATTGTGAGCTCAACAATTGTCATCTGACAATTTCGAGTGATGATTTACGTCACTCTATTTTTAATATTGTAGCGTGTAGCAGTGTTAAAAAATTGAAGAATATTACAATTTATACTATGGAAAATAATTTTAAATATCAATTTATATTTGTTAAAATTTGTTTTCGTGTTGCCCATATGGATCATAGAAATGCGAAACTCACTTTGGATATATTCAAGAGATATTCTGATTTTATATATTTTTGGCAATGTACAAGATGAATAATATGTGCCAATTTCTTAGTGTACTAAACACTTTCTGAATGTGAGCATGTACGTCTATTCGATGCTGAAGAAAAAATTTTAGTCTTCAATTCAAGAGACAAATGACAACTTGGTATTTGCTTTTTTCCTCCTTCGTTTTTCTCTTATAGTACAGTTTTTTTTTCTCTATTTAAGCAATGACAATGTCACTCATTCGCGTCATTTGAACACGACGTCCTTTTGCCCTCTGTCCCGTTTAAGATATTCTAAAAAAATTCGTGGATTCGTCACAGTTGTGCTCTACGTGTAAATATAAATATATTTACGTTTCGTTTTCTTTTTTTTTCTTCTGTGCGCTATTTTAAATGGTAGAAATACTCATCTTATAATGGCACTCATAATAAATTGACATCGCAAGTGTCATTTACGAAAATTTTCACAACAACGACTACTTCACTTACGTGAAATTTTCATTTTCTTCTTTGATAAAAAGTTAAATTCTTCTAACCTCCCACAGGAATGAATTATATTGCCATAATCAGTCGTGCTTATGCTAACTTGTGGATTTTATTTTGAAATGATCTGTTAAATTTTCACTCAGATTCATCAATCGTGTATCGATCTCCCATAACAGTTGTATTCCTATGGGAGAAGTAGCGTTTTAGTTCCCATCAAATTCGCTTACTACCGGTAGAGATGCGTATTTTTCTGTTCAGTGTATCCATAGATCTATCTGTAAATTTATTTTGTAATGAACATATTCATGGACAAATGTGTTTATAATGTCAATATGTAGAGGGATGGTACGGTCAGTTTACTCGTTACAACAAGCGCAGAATACATATATATGTATACGAAAGCGCTTGTGCACACGTGATTTATCGCTTTAGCGAGCATAAATAAGGGAATGCACATAAATATGGCGCACGCGCGGTTTCGCGGTCTAGGGAATTTACAATATATTATGGTGTATTGTCGGTTGGAAGGCCAATACCATATACATATCAGTCCTTTGGGCGTCTATTACACGTATATTTATTTATCTTACGCATTATCAATGAGAATGTAAACATGCAAATGTGAACATCGCACTCTGTCATTTACAGAATGATTGAAATCATTTCATGAATACAGTTGTGATATTAAATTATGTCAATTATAATCAACCAAAAGTTAATTGAACTCATTACAGACGTTATTATGGAATTGTTCCGGTGTAAAATTTAGAAGCTAACGAAATTGATAATGAAAATATAACTGAACGTTTGTACGTTTATTCAAAAAAGATGAGAATGAAATATGATTTCTTTAAATGTGTGAATAAGGCGTCTTTTAATGTTAGTCAGAGATTTGAACTATGGAGAATTATTTATCGGAGAATGAATTGAGAACATCTGCCGCAAAATGAAATGGCTCTTCACTAACAGACTATCGACTGGGTTATATGGCGTTATTTTACTCAGCATTTTTTTTTTTTTCATTTTTTCATGATTGTTATTTCCACACTTACTTTAGCACTCACTATCAGTCTTTTACTTGATAATAGTCGGTGGAAATGTGAAACCTAATTCATCGCAAATGAAAAAATTGAAAATTTTTTTTATGTCAGCGTCACAGCAAGTGAGACAAATTATTTTACGAAGATTAAAATTGAAATAATAACATTAATTTCCAATTGAAGATTTTTAATTGAATTCTTATTGAAACACAATATAAAACTAATTACACTCGCATCAATTAAGAATAGGATTCTATTGATCTTTACATTTTTAATGTCATTTTCCAAAAGTTTGGGATTGTCCAAAAGAGCCTTCACATACTGACAGTACTTATAATGAAAAAAAAGGAACAAAATGAGGATTTGACTCGAAATTTAGTCTGCATTCCATTTCTCATCCATGTTAAGAGATAAACCAACATGTCGTTGACCAGCCCTAAATAGACATTTGTCGGCCAGAGTTGTTTTTTTCAAATCGTTTCACTTTTGAACTTTGCGCTCTAACATTTAGTTTTTATTCATAGAATTGTTCCTCCACCAATTATTATTTACTCGCACACTAAAAATTTCAGAACAGTAGATTATAATTTAGGTGTGTCCCGCTGTTTTTCAATGCAATAAAATTAATAATGCCGAAACGACAAATAACCTCTGCTGATAACAGGCAAATACGACAATGGTGATGAATTATTTTACTCCTCAATGAAAATTGAAGATGCATCCACTATATTAATGAGTCCACAAACAACATACGAATATTTAATGATATCCAAACACCCGTTCAAGTTGACTTGAATAATTGAAGGTAATAGTTTGGTCGATAATTCACAGAAAAAAAAGTAGATAATTTATAAATTAAGTATTCCTTTACATAAAACAAATGAAACTGGAAATTTCCTGATGTTTCAGTAGTGTCTTGTTTCCTCGCATGTTCAATTATATTCGAGATAATTTCGATGATTAATGAATCATCACGAAAAACATGTGAGCCTATACAGGTATATCATATGCATTGTGGGATTTCTCGCAACAGGTTTTATCTATATCACACGAGACGATCGACGGCCGTGACCGAAAGACCGTTGAATTATGCAACATGTTGTGTATCAGAATCGTTCACTAATACTATATATGAATATAAATTGCCATAAATTGTATAAAATAAAAATTTGTATGCATATTTAATATTTATATACTGCGATCAGAAAAAAAATGGACAAGCGTTGATGAACACGTGTACATTTGCAGCAGCATCAACTAATTATATCGAATTATCTGGCAATAATATCACAAGTTTATTGAATATAATAATTTCCCTGAGCAACAATTTCCAGAAAGGAAAAAACAGAATAACAGCATTATAGAAACCAGATTTCTAAATTGAAAGGACAGCTTATTATCTATTTGGAATTCGTTTCTGAGATTAATTGAGAATCATCACAGAAAGAGATTATTGGGATGTCTTTATTTATATCGCAAATTTTTATATTGATGAAGATTAACAACAAATGTGTGAAGAATCTGCTTCAATTTCAAAAGATGTCTGATGTTCGTATTAATTTCAAGGGCTGTCGTGATAAATTGTACTTCAATTTTCAATGAAAAAAGTAGCTGTTTCTTATTTTTATTAATTTAAAAATTATCAGAATCCTCCACCATTCAAGCTCGAATCACAATTTACACACAGAAATTAAATTTGTGAATAAAATTTCGTATTAAATATACTTTGAGGTTTATCGAGATAAACTATTTATATTTTCTATTCAATTGATGATAGTTAAAATTATTATCCATAATTCACATAACCTCTAGAAACTCAAGTTTATTCAGAAGTCACAAAAAAATTCCTTTCCGTGTCTCAAGTTCCACTTGTAGTAGCCAATGACCTCAACCACCAGCTCACAAAATTTAAATAAATCATTTTTCAAATTTGAATTTTTTATATTGCATCAGTCTTGGAACGTAATTCTTTGCTTTGTCTCAAATGAAATTTATAACATTTGATTCAAATCATTTTTATATGAGGGTATACAAAAAAATGTGAATGATTCATAAAGTATTCGTGTTAAAAAGAATTAAATAATTTTTGTCGTTATCGTCAAATCTTTGGGCTCGTTAAGATTTTAAATTACAAGTTGAATATCGTTAACTCTCTATCCATGTATAGTATTATTATTTCATGTATTATTTCATTTATTCTTTTGCACATATAAAAATGTATTCAATACATAAACATATATTCATACATAAATGGTAAAATGTTTTGCAGTTAAAACGAGTTTTCGCACAAATGATGTTGGCTGTATAGTGAATATATCCGTGGCAAAGCGAGAACCAGAACGAGAGGATATAATGTATCACTGTAGCAGAGGTTTCCGCTAACTCGCGTGTCGGCATCTCATATATAGACGCGCTGCATATCGCTCATAAGTATATGTGAACATATACACAAACATATAAAACTATAATACAATCTTCTCTCGTGAGTCATTGTTTCTTTATTTTTTTTTTCTTTTCCAGATAAAAAAAAGAAATTTATTCAATTTAAAAATGCAATAGCAAAACAATAATAATTCATTATATCGTGAAACTAATAAATCATGTATAACGTATGGGATTTACACACAGAAATACATGGGCGGTGTTCTCTATCATTATTCTTCAGGTGCAAATGTTCAATCGATGATGAATGATTTCTCTCTTTTTCACTCACCCTTTTTTATTTCTGTTTTACCATTCACATTTTGATATTGCCTATTTTTCTTTGAAGACACATGTATATACAAATGTATATATGTGTAATGAAAGTGCGATACCAATGGTAAATACATGAATGTACACATACACACACATACACACATTTGAAATTATTTTTTAATCTCCATCGTGTGAACGTAACGACCGGATGGAATAGAAAATAATTTATTGAACTTCACAATACTGGCAATACGTTCAATCGAAAGATGGATTGATTATCAATTAGAATGGATGTGTGCTGTACATACTCGTGTCAATGTATGTATATGTGTGCATTTATATGCATGTATTGGAGACTACGGCGGTGAATCAAACAGCCGGAGGATGCATGGCTGTCAATAACAGGTGTGTGCATTCGGATATTGCGGTCCTTCAAGCTTTCGGACAGACATGACCGGACATGTTGTATTGTCTGTCTATGGAGGTGTATGTATGTGTCATTTTGTATGGATTATCAGTCCTGTGTAATAACTGTATGCGTTATGACTGTTAGATAATGACAATTTGTTATAATTAGAATGGTTGTGTTCATTATTGAGGATGTATTCTGTTTCATAATAGAATTCGATATTCATATTTTGTTTTATTATTTTTCATTATTTGTCTGTTGGAGTATTCAATTGGTTGATCGACTTTTCTCTATTATGTAATAAACGGTTGACTGTCTTGATATGAGTATCAATTATCAGTAATAATAAATTAGTGTCAATACATAAAAGATTGTGTAAGCCTATTTCACTTAATATTTCATTACAATAATTGCAATGTCTCGCTTATTGCTCTGAAAAATTGTTTCATCTCTTTAACTTCGCTGAAGTTGAATTCACAATGTGTATTGGGTTACATTGTCTTCTTTCATCGATTATTTATGAAATGTTTCTATAGACTGTCATTTTATTGGTGTGAATGGAAATGTCCCTTAGATGTGAAAAAAATTTATTTGCACTGAAAAAGGGTGCACCTGTGTGGTATTCCAAGTATGTGTCATGGCTATTTTGATTTCAGTCTGGGACAAATTGTTTCGTGGCAGCTGATAATCATTCATCAACGACTTAATTACTCTGTGAACTCTGTGCAAAAATTATAATTAGTAAAGTACAGTTTTCCTTAATGGAAGTGGCGTGTTGCTCGCGTGATTATTTGTAATAGTGGAACAGGCAGCCATTTTTTCATTTTATTTTTCATGTGAAATAACATAAATGATGATGGAAAAGTATGTTTCTAATCGTCTGAAACGAATTCGTGACTATGGAAAAAAGTTAATATCCAAGAAAATTTAAATTACTTTGAAATTCCATGTACTTGGTTGCCCACATTTATATGTATATGCACTGCATAAATATAAATTTGTAAATTTTAATTAAATTCAGTATATGTATGGTGAACTTTGTATTTTGCGCGTTGTTTGAATTCCTGTGCGAGGTGACTGTGCCTTATACTTGGTCAAAGAACACACACGTATATACACTTATACACGATGAATATATGTGCAATATATATAGAGCACGCATACGATCTTGCGCAACCAAAGTAACCTCGACGATGTCACCACAGGAATTCTCCGAGTAATTCTAACCCTGCATGGTGACAACGACGACAGCGACGAATATGACGATATCTATAGTTAGTTTCTGACAAAATACAACGTCAATTCCAAGATAATTAGTTTCGTTGTGTATTGGAGAATTAATATATTGACATATATTAAGAAATTGATGGAAATTCTTTCTGAAGTTATGAAAGAACATAAAAACATGAAAATTATTCGCAGACTTTTTTCAATGTGGCTTGAGAACTTGATAAACATCAGAAAAAAAGTGTGAAACGTGTGTCAGACTGTCTTAGAAAGTTACAGTAGTTTCTGTAACAGTTGCAAACGTTGATGTCAGATGCAGGACTTTATGTAAAGGGATATAAATGTTTAAGATGAATGGAATTGCGATTGAATTAGGAAAATCAGCAATAGGAAAATTTATTTAACTGATTTAAAAAGAAAATCAATTGAGAATGTCAAACTTTATGCAATAAAATATTCTTCAATTTTATTCTTTATTTTGTCATACGTTTGGGTTGAAATCCTTCTTTTCATCGTTTTGCCATTTTTAATCAACTACATCAACAGTTACATCAAGTGCTGTAATTTTTGCACTCTCTCATGCATAACGTGCTAAAGACATGTTCCCTCCTATTAATTTACAAATCCACCCTATATTTACTTTAAGCAATTAGTTAAACGAAATTGCAGTTACAGTGGAACGCACAAATTTCGATAGGTAGACACGGGAATTGTGCTAATTAAAGTTAATCATCTGTGGGTTGAAATTACAATACTTACGATTGAGAATTAATTGAAAATAGCTAATGGTGAAGTATAAATAGTTTCATATAATAATATTAATGTGTCGAAATTTACTGTGGCTCAAATGATTCGTATAAGATTTCTCACTCTTGAGAGAAGAAGCCAATGAAAATTGTCATATATTTGGTGTCATTCAATTTCATTCTAAAGTTTATACTCGCATGAAAATGATAGTTGAAGTTAATTTGGAAAATCCAGACCATTCTAGAATTGGTAATTCCACATGAGCGGATTGAGCAGCACTGCATAGCATGTTGAAACTTTGACAACATTTTCACCAAAACTGCATTTTCGAAAACAATTTACAGGGTTTATTGAGAACTCAGTTTAGTAACCAATTTGTATAAAGTTCCGACAGGTTATTCGCCATCACGTTTAGCTACCAGCCCACGTAGCTCTGCTCCAATTTACTACGAATTTTGATATTCTTTGCTCATATCTCCCTATTTCTCTACATAGAATTCCGCATTATTCTAAAAGCAAGCAACATTTTACTTGGAAAATAAAATTTTGAATAGCCCACTCGTTTAACGAGAGATGTATTTGTGCTGATTATCAAATCATTTGATTATTGATTTGTTCAGATCAATAATAAGTGTATCAACTGAATATTTATTGACAGTTGATAAATATTATTGATATGTTATGAAATATTTTGTAGAAATAAAAGACGAAGAGACTGTCATTTGATGAGTATTTATCGATAACTTATAAATCACTAATTATTTTTAATCATTACATGTCAATCTCAATGAGTTATATTGAAAGTCGATGTTTCCTTGTTCTTCATAAATAACAACGATATCTTCATTTTTATTTGAATTACTCATGAAATGATTGATATTAAATAATAAATACGAAGATTAATGAGGAAACTGCACTATTACAAAAAAACGAAATACTATATTAATAAAAATTTGATTCTCTGCAAATATTTACAGAGTGCCAATTACTATCAATAAATAATATTGAAAGTTTTTCATAAACACAGAAATTCAGATGTCACAAATTCTCTCCTGTGTGAATGTTAATATTTTCAAAGTTGTATAAAATTCTAAACATTTATTAATATTTGTCGAATGAACAACAACAACAACCTTAGCAACAGCTTATCGGGCCAACAAACAAGAAATACAGGTACACAAGTAATAGTTTGTGAGACTTGAATATGCATTATAACAGATTCGTGAAACAAAAATTTTCCGTCCATTTTATGATAATATATACCTCTCTTATGCCTTCAACATAGTACATCCTTTCAATCTTCGTCTGGAGCTCTGCGCTTCGCACAACTTTTCACTGACGATAAGAGAGCGAGTGCAAAAGGGAGAAAAAAAAAGAGTGAGAGAGAGAGAGAGAGAGAGAGTGCGCAAAATAACATGCAATCAGCTAAAAGCATATTTCATTCCCCTTCACCTTTGAACAATTGAAAAAGCTAAGCGAAGAAATATGTTTCTGAAAAATGACGGAAAAAAAATGAAAATGTGCAATCTCTCTTACTCTTCTATACGCTTTTTTTTTCCGTATGTGTATGTGCCTATTCATATATTGGTGGTTATATGTTTATCATACATCTACAGTGTTCTTTTTTTATTTTTCATTCATATTTCACCGAAACTTATTTGCCGCGTCAAATTGCGTTCTCTTTCAATTTGAACTCGAGCTGCATTTCGATTCGTTGCCAATGAGTGGAACGTGATCACGAACAATCGTTTCCACTTCAAAGTGTTTTGTGGCGTCATGCCAAAGAGTTGGTATACACACGTATACGAACACACATTTACACTTATACACTAAAACAGATATACACAGGCATACCTTTGCTCTTTAGTGAATGTATATTCATATAGACACATTTATGCTTTTGCTTCTCACTGGACGGCAAAGGAGCGAGGTGCTCAAGTTCAGTAAATGATATCTAAATATTTGGGTTGGAAATCCTAATTTGATGGTGGTTCTTGTCTTAATTGAAATTGTGACGGATAATTGAATATCACATGAAGGTAATTATTAAAAGTGAACGAAATTTCTTCTGTTTTTATCTCGAGATTATAATTGGATAGGAGTTTTTATTGTACGAGACTAATTGTCATCGTGAGATATAACTTTCTTCATTCAATTTGTATGGAGAAATGTAAGAATTTTGTTATAAATAGAATGTGGCGTTCAAAAAACCAGAAATGATTAGATGGGAAATATCACAAATTATTTTATAGAAACGAAAAGATAAAATCATAATATCTTTTACCAATCTTGTCATAAAAACATAAATTATCGATATAAAATCATCCTTTCACGTATATAATTCAAGCAACAGCACCTAAAAATTTTTCTGTCTCGAAACTTTTTTTTTTCCATCTTTTCTCTCACTTACTCAATAACCTTTGACTTACATTTAATAATCTCCAACCATTTTCTCATTCTAATTAGATTTACCTATCGATTCAGTTCGCTTTTGGTCTATTTATTAAACAAAAATTGTATTTTAGCAAAATATTGGTCATAACAATACGAAATTCCTCAAGATACATCTGTTACATTAGCTGTAGATATCTGTTTATTTGATTTTATTCTTTTAAACTTAAGTAGGAAAAAGAATTCACACTCAAAAGCCTTTTGGAAAACAAGGGTCAGTCACGCGAGTGAGACAAGCATGTACATCTCACACTTACATAAAGACCTATATATGCATAAAGTATGTATGCGAACAACGCGCGTCACTCTTTCACAACGCTCGTCATTGGTAGTGATATCTTTCCGACACTTTTGTGATGGGTCGTCCATTGTTAACATATATATGTATGCATTCCACCCCTCGTCTTTGCAGTTTCAATGGGTAGAATGCGGGCGCTCTCACTATTCATGTAAAAGCCGCTAAAAAGGATATAAACATACATAACATTGTACATATATGAATAAATAATACATAGATATATTCATATTTCTGGCGCAATGTTTTTTAATTATTTATTTTTTTACAATTCCAATAATTTTGCAATTAAGTAATTTTCTATTTTATTTACAATTTCGTCCTTGCATTTTTTCCACAATAACAATCGACGATTGGAAGATGTGAATGGAGACTTCCATCACCCATTCCTCATCTCTATCAAGCACGACAGTAAAGCAGGAAATATCGTGAGACAGACAGGTCAAACATAGCCTTCGAAAAATTCCACTTGTCGGCTCGCATGTCTGGGGAAAGCATTCCTTGTAGGAACAAGGAGAAATGTAAACTAAAGAGGTGTACGAACAGAGAGAAATACTGTGTATACACGATATTGAAATATTTGTGAAAATATGATAGGAAGCTATCTATGTCTTGTATGAAATCGACTTTTATAAAATTCTATAGATTCAATATTATTATGATTTTCAGTGATATTATTTTGTGCTAACATGTCAGAGGTATTTCCATTCGGAATAGAGTGTGAGGGGAACTACGGGAAAAAGCCCATATGAAATACTGAATAGTATAAGGCAAACCATCTGTTTAGTACGTGCAATGATCGAATATTTTGAAAATAAAGTCTTACTTGCACGGATTGAGTCCACAGACTGTTATTCGGTGATAACAATAGCTCAATGCATTAGCTTCCATCACTGTCATCAGTATCAATAGTACAACTTTTACCCTCCTGAGAAGATGACAACTTTATGATTAATGTTTTATGATTTGGATTGAGCATTGACATCATAAGCCAACTGCACTTAAATTTGAAAAATATATTTCGATGATATTATTAAGGGAAAAAAACCCAGATTTGATGACTAAAGTGAATTATTAGTTGAGTAGTACAACTAACTTCAAGTCTAATTAGCTATCCGGACAAACTGATTATTAACGTCGTATCAGATATCACTTCCATATGATAATGAGGAAAATTGAATCATGTTCACAGTGAATGACAAATCGGAAAACGACACTGTAATTATTCAGAACTTGACAAAATATCCCAAATGAAAATTCTAACCACCGCCAACTTTCGCTTATGCACGCGCAGGAGAACTTCGAATACATAATTATCAGTCATTTGATATAATTTTCTGATAAATGAAATACAAAGGTTATATTTCATTTCATTTGCAATGTATGAATATTAAAATATAAGTTTATTTTAATTTCCGTAAAAAAACATTGATACAAAAAAATCAAAATAAAGAATAAAACGTTGACAAAGTAAAACCTGAAACTGGAGATATTTATTTTATTTCGTTTTTTTTTTCAAATGGGATCTGTGTACTACTACATCACATTACTATTTAGTCTATATGTAGTTCAATTGTTTCTATTTTATGTGTTAAATGACAAATGAAATTGGGTGAGGCAGAACAGGAGAAAAATACAGGGTCGACATGGCGTAAGAGACAGAGCTATGTAGAAATATTGTTGGCACGTGTGTATGAGGTTGCAGAAAGTGAGAGAAGAGTGAGAAAGAAAGTGAAAGTGCGACAGGGGATTTTTTTTTGGCTCGGGCTAAAGCTCCACGCCGGAACTATGAATCTCGGACACCCCGTAGCGCAGAGAATTACGGCCCACCCTTATTTATAGTTATCGCCTTTTAAAGCGTATTTTCTGGCCGCGAGAGGGTATGTACGCGCGCGCGGGACATACAGGGATGAAAATTTAATACCCCGCGCTCTCAGCTCTCTCTCTCGCTTGAGCGCTCGTGTATGTGTGTATGTGTATCCCACCCTATTTATGTATATTTATAAATAAAATATCACTCACACCTTCAATGCGTATACACCATGTGAATAGCGCGAGGTTGGATCCCCGAAAAAAAAAAAAAAAAAAAACCGAACATGCTCCGCATTTTCAATGAGTAACTCAATGTTTCATATTTTTAAAAATGCGGAATGAGGTATCCTGAATTGAAAAATCATGAATGGAAATTATATTGGTATATTTTTGAATTGTTGTGTATAATAAAATATATGTTGGGGCGAGAAGAGTTCTTTATATTATTTACATCATTGAGGTTTATTATTATCATGTAGTTAAACATTTTGTAAGCGATCACAAGGAGAAAATATTCATAATTTTTCTCACAGGATCATTTCTTCATTTATTGATATTATCGCAGTGATCAGAACCTGACTTTTGGCTAGAAATTCATTTTCAATTGTAAAATATTGCCATTTTACAATGAATTTCATGTGTGTGAATGAGAGAAATGAGGAAGAAAATGGGTTCAATATAATAGTTACAAAAAAATTAATATTTGTGAAAGAAAATGTCCATGAAAGGTTTTTCTTTTAATTTTCACATAATTTAGAAGAACAACATCACAGCTTAGCATGGATTCATATATTTTTCTCCTGTGTATCATATCTCAGATAATCATCCCTTCAATATTCAAAATAATGTCAAAAAAAGAAAGAGAAAAAAAAAGATGACGTTGCATCTGGAATGACAACTGGGATTTGACAAACAATTGCAGAATTCCATTATCTTCCTCTTTCTTCCACATTCATAATCATAATCAGAAATTTCATCCGTCTTGTGTGTGAGTAAGACAATTCCTTCGAGACTCAAACTGGAATTTTCAAGCTGCATAACTATATATAACATGCATATCACAATCTCAATGTCTTCTCACAGGTTCTTACAAAAATGTAGTAGAGACGGAACGAGCCCTCATCTTATATAGGAAATGTAACGTTCGTGAATAATGGATCTTATCATCCATATCTTCTCCCACCTCCTTCTCTACCTCTTCCTCTTCTGACTGTCAAATATTATATGCCACATACACTGCTGTATTCCGCTTCATTGTAAATGCGTAGCATCTGAATAAATGAAGAAATAATCGTCCGTGAGGGCATATCATATATAGGAAAATGTGTCCCAAGTTGAATCCGATGTCAATGCATACGTCATGAAGAGACGTCTGACTCTTTTTAAAAGTTTCGTAAATGTGAGCTTTTCCTTCACTTTTAGACGACCAAATTCAAACTAACGTTACCTCCCATCTCGATTCTCTTCATATATATACAAATTTCCGGAGTCAGTTCATATAGGAACCATCCGACGAGATTCAGCTTGTATTATTCCTTTGTACTTTCTTGCGAGACGGTGCTTTGGGGCACACTATGTTTCTTGGCTCAAAACTCATCCGCGTCTGCCTGTGTGAATTTTGAGCGAGTTAGCGGTGAATATGTACATGTGCATTGAAAGCAAGTCCAGGGAGGATGAGAGGAGAGAAAGGGAGAGATAGAGAGTACGTAACTTCATCGTCTGTGCCTTCGGGTTAATGCTTTTCACTGTGCACCAACCGTTCTATAAATTATTCTCAACCTGGATAATAAATTAATAAGTAATTTGAATGTGAATAATTCATTGTTGTCTGATGTTATCAACCGTGAAGGATACATATGTACTTGTGCTGTTGGCTATTCATTTTTTCCCTTATCAATAGAAATTAAAGTTCTGTATAATCATTGATGAATTAATGTATAAACAATATGTTATTAATTGTTATTTTTTATTTTCAATTGTTATAGTTCGACCGCAACACTGATATGCCTAAATCAACTTTGGTGAGTGAAACAAACTCATTGTGATTATCAATTTATGAAAATAATATTAAGGAAAATTATTCTGAGAATAATTAAAAAATTTGCAGTTATATTGTGCGTATTATTTATATCTGGATTCGTGAAATGAAAAAAGATAATTCTTTTTTTTTCTCCCATATGAATGAACCATCTATTTTGCTTTATTTATTTTTATCTATTTATTTATTTATTCCTGGTGATTTTGGTGCGATTTATCGTTATAACATAACAATACACCATCCAACTAGTATATGCATATATATATATGTATATATATATATATATATATATATATATGTATGCACATAGTTACGCCTGAAACATGGCGCGCTGTTCGTTATCTCGACGGCTGTGGCGCTTTCGATTTATCTTCTCACATAAATAATTTATAATCCACGGGCATGGAAAAGCGCAAGAGTGCAAGTAGAGAGCAACGGTGGGGCAGAAAGGGGAGTTGAACACCGGTAAAAGTGCACGTCCCTCATAGTAACCGACCTCTGCGTAACCTTTTAAGTTGGTTTGTGGGCCGATTTGTGGCACCCCCTTTCCTTTCAACGCTGTTGTCATATATCTATGTATGTATGGGAAGTTTTACGGTTTTCGAGTTGCATACATTTATACATTTATTGTCTTAAAAATATAAACAAATTCTATCATTTATTTTCAGAATGTTATTGACCACTTTGAGTGACAATTTTGTTAATGCACGAGATTCCTTCCACTTTATATTATATTAACTGTTCATTCAAAACCGTTATTTTAGATTTAATAATTTGACATTTTTTTTCTTTTTCACGAAGAAATAAAAACTGGAGTTCCGTTGACTTGTGAATGACTTCCGCCCATTCATTTTCACCCTGTATTTCATAATCTACATTTGATATTACAAAACATATAAAATGATATGAGAACGACGAAATTTTTGGATTTGAATTAAAACTAAAACAACTTCTTCATCGCAGTGCAATTACAAAAAGCAAATCCACCAATAACTGTACAGCAATCTATCAAAATCATTTTTCATTCCTCCAATATAAACCCGTCCTATAAAAATAAAAATCAGCTTTTTTTTTGGCTTCATATTTCTACAAAAAAAGTAATATCTGTGCAATTTTTCATACGCTGACGTAACAATAAATAATAATATTATACCGACATGTTCAATATGTGTAAACTTTTACGAGATTAATCTCTCCACAAGTCCAATGGGAATTGCGGAAATTTTTAAAATTAACCGGAGATAAAGTGAGCGTCCCTAGAGTCAGTGGGGAAGAGAGGACGGAAGGGACCGGGAGAAAAACGAAGGCAAAAATGAAGGAGGGGGGGGGAGAGAAAAAATATCTAGTTATCAATCGAATGGTGAATGAACTGCGTAGAGAAACGAGCTTTTCATATCCCATTTTTCTTCCCGTAAATATTTTTTTCTGTTCCTCCCCCTCCTTTGTTTCTATATTTAATTTATCTGATTGGCCGCGTCCTTTCACATTCATCCAAACTATATTAAGCCCTATATACCATTATATAAATCTCAAATATATAGATGTAAATATTCAAGTACTTGGAATGAAGTAGCAGACGAATATCTATATAATTTTTCGATTTGTCAGCAGTTGCTGGGTAGCAACGCGTTGCTTACGTGTATATTCCTGAAGGTAGCGCCACCACCTCGAGTGTGCCAATCGTTGCTAATATTTCTGTCTCCCTCGTGCTTTCCTGCACCTGCGCTCGCGCTGACATCCACATATATATGTATATATATATATAGATATAGATATCATTCATTTATGTGTATATTTGATGTGTGTAATGCGTCGCCGAATGCGATAACTCCTGGCCTGACGACAGGAACTGAATAGACACTACTACCATTGACGTGATGCTATTCATCTATCGATCGACATCAAATATAGCACATCACACTGTGTATAATCCCCATTTCATTCCCTCTCTATACAAATGTAAAACTGACGATTGTATATGTGTATGTATACAGAAGGTATAAATATTCTTGATGCAGCGTCTGTCATATAAAAATCCGTGATTCTATCGTGGATTTCATACACCTTCCTTCCGTTCTTTTTTTTTCATTCTCGTTTTTTTTCTGGCTATTTCGTTCATTCATTTGGTCATTCATATATTTATTATAATTTTTTTTTTCACGACTAGCCATGAGATTTTGCCTTTGAGCTCTTCTTTTATTTTCATTTGCCATATTTATTCGTATTGATATTGAGCAGCTTTTTATTATTTTATTTCGTTTGATGTCTTTGAATCGAGAGAGATTTATCTGTTTTTTAGATTGATAAAAAACCTCATTATTTTTCAAAGTTGAGTTGTTAATCAATAATGTATTTTTGCGATGAATTTTATGAATGACTCACACGATGTTTCAACTTCCTCTTATCTTTACATTATTAGTAGAAATGCTCTGAATAAATAATTAATGTTTTATCTATCAGAATGGTCTAATGTTAAACATGAATCGTCAATATGGCCAAAATACCATGGCTAATACTGTATATACGTTAATTAATCCATAATTTCAACAGACAAATTTAAACACATCAAAAATAACAAAATATCATGAATGAAGTATCTACAAATTTTGCTTTATACAAAATATTTTTCCAATTTAAATACAAAATTTTCTTTTGTTCAATCAACTTTTTCCACAGACTTTTTATTTATAATGAGAAAAAAAATAAAGTTGTCAGTTCTATATCATTCATATTAATGCTCATACTATGTACTCAATAATAATTCATACTCACATGACAACAGAGAAGAATAAACAAAGATTTTTTTGATAGAATGCAAAAATAGATTTGATGCTGCTTCGTTTTCCTGAACTTCGTTTTTTTCTTTAATTCCAATGGAGATAGCAACGATCTTGTTGAATGGAGATTTCAGGATGGGCCCAAATATATCTATAAAAGGCAGTGGATATGTAATGTAAAAGTGAGAGAGAAATAGCGAGAATGAGAGAAAGCAAAAAAAGAGAATTTTCCAACGGTGTTTCTCATTGAATGCCGGAGGAAATTTATAACGTCTGCCGCGCGCCTCTTTTCCTTCTGTTGGGCGCCGAGTTCTATATAGCAAGGATGGAAAATAGAAGAAAACTGAGGTGAAGAGCAAAAGAGAAACTACTACTTTAACACAAATATATAGACATATATAAATGCATAAAGGGCTTTGGAAAACACCTCGAGACTCTTCACGCCACCGCAACGAACCAAGAGAATATTCAAATGAAACGTCGTTTCTCTGTATTCAGGAGGATATTCGTCCTCGTTTATACATATACGTAATGCCCTCGTATATAACAGCCAAGAGCTGTTGCTTACTCTTTATTGGTTGGGTACTATGTCGTCGCTTTGGTGTCAAATGGTATACACTCAGTGTTATTATAAATGCTCGTGGCACTTTTGTGTACGATAAAACGTTTAAATTCAATATAACGGTAACACAGTACAACTAATTCATTAATATTATCATAATCATTACTATGCTTATTTTCCATTCATGAATATATATTTTATATATGTTTGTAAAGCGGATTACATTGAGGACAAAAAATTGATTGTCGAATTGAAAATAATTATACTATTGAATATCGTATACTTAGTCAAGGGTGAATAACTTTTTTCTTTTTTGTATGAGGGGAATATTGTGACATTTGTCTGCCATATACGATTATTGATTTACTGGGTTTTTTTTCCATTTTTTTTTGGTTTGGGACTTTTGTCGAGGATGAATTACGGAGGGGAGTTTGATGTGGGAGCTCAGAAAAAAATTATTTCAACGACTTGGTGGAGAGAAAAAACGTTTGAATATTAGTGGAGGTTTTTTTTTCTTTTTTTCATTTCGGGAACTTCTGTATTTTAATTGTTATATGGATAGAGAGAAAGAGAGAGAGGAGTTTGAAGAAGTATTAAAGTTTTTAATTTGTGGTTCAGTATGAGTTATTATAGTTATGTGATGTGACAATGTATAGTGGAAGTCCAATTTGTTTGAGGTTAAATTGTTGTGTCATCCATGTAGTGATGCTGACGCAGCTATCTAGAGAATAGCTGCAGGCTATTTATTTGCAATGGTTATCTCAAGGATTGCTATCATGTGATATGGGTATTTCCTCTCAGACATTTATGCGACGGTGCAGTTTGAACAGATATAATTGGAAAAGAGAGGGGGGGGGGGGGGGGTGAAAAAATATTGGATATTGTAAAAAATGTACGGCAATCCCCCAATCAACTACCAATTAAGTGTGCGGTTTATTCGTTTGGTGGTTTATCAAAGTGGAAATACAGAATTATCCGGTTGGTTGAAACGATCTAGATTGTATATATGATTGACCATTTGTGAATAAATGTAGATCGGAAAGGGATATTTGAAAATGTTTGTCTACATGGGACGTATTTCCAACTTTGCATTGCGTTACTTGTTTGCTGACGATGTTCATACATTTGTTCAGTCTATTCATTCATTTGGGAATGTTGGCTTAATTAATTGATGTAGAAACTTTACAGAGCGAATTATATTTGCTCATGATATTGTGGAGTGGGCTGTTTTCATCATAATACAAAATCTTTGGAAATCAATATATTTTTTGAAGAATAGTAACAAACGATAATAATATTCAACAATTTTGTTTTTATGAATTTTTCAAATCAACTGCCTGTTGTTATTCATTTGAATGGACATGAAATTTGTTTATTACAATGCAAGAAAACAAAAAAATACAGCTGATGGGTACAGTGATGCTTGTTATTGCATCAGCATTTCCAAATGTTGTCACAGTGTATCACTTGTTTGCTCAAAGATTTTCTGTGAACCAAATTCTCCATTGTTTTTACATCCGAATTGTGTTGTTTCCAATGATAATAAACATCGCAATGATTGTTCTCATCTTTTATATGAAGACTCAACTTTCGCATTATTTTACAATTTATTTACAAACTTTAACGATTCTAAATCTATCATCAGTTTTGTTATTCTTTGATGAATTCCCAATTTATGTAAATGTTATATTGATTCATCGTACTCGTTTACTAGTACATAATTCATGAAATTCTAGTAACGTAGAAGAATAAAAAAAGGAATAAATTTCCCAGAAATTTTTCTGAATAAAATCGCGGAGAAAAAATGAAATAAAAATAATAAAATTGACTACACAAGTGTAGATACCAGAACAAGCCTTAATCCTCTCGTATCTCACTGTATAATTAATGGCGCATAAATTCATAATTTGTGTATGAATGTAAAATCTGTTGGTCTTGGAGATTCTCCAGATTCTATAATAATACAAACTTTTTGATATTTCTCTCTTACCTCATAATATTATTTTTACACATAGATTTTTGCATAAAAAATTCAATAGACATGTTTGAAAAATGCCCGATACCATGTTGACATTGTCGTTGAAGTTGTCGTCAGGCAGGCGGCAACTCAGGAGTAATATTATTCTTGTCATCATTTTCCTCAGTAAAAATTTTATACTCACGCAAACATACCCATACCCATAAACATATATATATGTATATATATAACGTGACACTTTGTGAGGGAATCAGGCCACACGGATCATGTTACACTTATATACTCGTGAGTTTCTCATTTGACGTTGATGTTGATCGTGCCCTCGGTTCATTGCATCTGCGAGAAGTTGCTACGCGAACATATACATTTAGACAAGTGATAGATATGGTGAAGAGGAAAAGAGAAATAATAATATGGACGACAGGAAGATAGAGAGATAATAATGAAGAGGTGGTGGTTCTAATCGTTGGCGCGCGCGACCGGTTGAACGACTCTCTATATTATAAACCATGTCACGTGTGTTGCGACATCTCGCGCACACTTTTATATATATATCTATATTTATTCCTTTTGTAACATCATGAATTTGCAACAATTACTTTGACGACAAATTTATCTTGTCATATATAACTGTTCAATAATAAATTACAATTCATTTTCCATTGCAAACTTATTCGCATTTACTTATAAATATTGTGAAAGATTTTTATTTTCTATTATTTCTATATTCTATATTCTGTGGTGTTTTTTTCTCAGGTTTTCTATTTTTTTTTCCCTTTCTTCTTTTTTTCAATTTTTTATTTTTTTTCGTTTGCATAATAAGACAAGAGTCGGCTTAAAAGCGCGACTGATGGTTATGAATGTTTTTCTGTACGAATAATTTTCATGGCTCGCAGCCACTGGGATTATATCGTCAGGATGAAGGTATTGTATATGTGGTGTGTGTATGTGTGTGTGTGTTTGGTGTGTGGTGTGTATGTAAGTGTTGGCGCGGGAAGAGAAGCGGGAATGAATTACGCTTTGTTCCACGTAAAAATCCATCTGGCTACGGGGGAAAAAAAAACAGAGTGAAAATTGTGCGAGAGAGCTTTTATGTATGTATATTGGCCACGCCTCCAATACATATATAAATATATATTTCTATTTTTTTAAATATATACGTGAACACATATGTTTATATAGTTAGGTGCATTTCATATTGGAAAACGTGATGGAAATTACAGTATGGATGACCAAACTCTAATTAAAATGTTGAAGTTCAGTAATGACAGAATAATTATCAATTTTCGTGTTAAAAAGATATAATTTGATTTGTTCGGAGAGAATTGGGATGGCTTTCTAGTGGAAATTTTTGTGTCATTATGGATCGACAGTCTGGTATGAAAATACAGATAATAAATACTTTAAAGGACAAATGTTCATGTAACTTTTATTTTCCTCCTAGAATTGATAAAGTATCAGAACAATTTATGTAAAGTTATGAATAAATTATGCTTCCTGGTACACAATGATTCCAAAAACGAGTCATGCTGATATTAGAAAAGTTAATGACTGACTCAATTCTAGGATTTTTTTCACTGCAAAAATCTGTATTATTCACTTTTCCATTGATTTTTTTCATAAATCGATTACTATTTTCATTCTACGCAATTCTATTCTTAAAAATACGTCCAGAATTTGTTTGTTATTCGAATCAAAAATTATTTCACCATTTCACTTCACTTGGTCAAATCCTAATTTATGGTTTGTCATTCACACTATCCAGCTTCTGTGAAAGATATTTTAACCAATTTAAATCGCGATATAAATAACTTTGACACTTGGCAATTTTATATGGAATAATCGTCGAGAGCAATCCGCTTCAGCTCAAATTCAAATCAATATGGTTGTATATGAAAGTGAACAACCGGCATCAGTATCGATATCATCAACATTAATATTCATAGATAGATAGATAGATCCCCATGTTGATTCCCTGTTTTGCACGTCTGTTACCCTCCCACAATATTCGCAACCATTTTTCTCCGGTTTATGAATCGTTCTGATAATATTCGCTCCTGTTTTGGAATCATCACTGAGTGTAAAGATCCAAACTGAAAATAAGATCAAAATGAATAGGTATAAAATATGATGAAAAAAAATAAATAAAAAGGTTGCACCTGCGTCCCTGAAACAGACAAAAGTGCCATCAGCTAAACTGTATTTCCATGTTTGCACGCAAACCCATATAAATACCTTATGCATTACAAAACCATCAATTGAGTAGTGGCAGGGTCTTCATCACTGACGACCCGCACCAATTCCGGAAGCAAAGCTATCCAGTATAACTCAAAAAAAGGAATAATAAAACAAAAAACAAAAAGAAAACATCATAAAGTAAATAAAATGAAATAAAATGAAAATAAAAAGAACATTTCACTGCTGCTTGCAACGGACGTCGTGAAATTTTAATTAAAAACTTTCGTTCGTCCTTGACGGTGGTTCGGTGGTGGTTGGACACATAAATATATGTGTTGGATGAAAAAGTGTTTGCGCGACGACGAACCGTCGTCACTATATTATTCCTCTATTCATGCATAGATACGGAAAATATAATATCTTTTTGAAAGTCTATGTCAACAGAGAAAATATATCCTGTTAAATAAATACAGGCAACGTGAAAATGTTGGAAAAACTTTTTTTTTTGGTGAGACAATATGAATCAGGTCCTTTGAGGAGAGAACGTCATTACGAGTATTGTGAGAAAATAATATTTTTCGGATAATGATACGAATGAGTAAGAGAACATTCAATCGAATATAATTTATTTGAGTGGCAATGAAACATATTGTGATTGATAATCTGTCATATGCGTCTGGTTATGATTATAATTATCATCAAAGATAAATCTACTGGTCGTAGTATAGTAGTAGTGGAAATTCATCAACTACATTGTAATTTTTTTTTTGTCGTACTGCTTTGTGAATTCCCCAATTTAATTATCGATATTTAAATTATTCTATCACGACAAATATTCTGTATTTCTTGTTTCGATCATGAATTGTTTTATATTCTTCAATTTGAGATTATATTCAATTATTTAGTGAAATAAAGTTCGTTAATGATTATGAGTTGAACAAAATAAATCGAATTTTAAATGTGAAATGTCAAAGTATATAAAATTGGAGTAATTTATAATATCTGTGGGCACGCAGAAGTTACAAATTTAACTCGAATTATTTTTGAGAACAGAAAAAATGAATAATATTAATGTCAAGCTTATCCACTTATAGCATGTAATTATATTGCAATTATGCAAGTTATTTTCAATATATTGCGTTATATTATGTGTATTTCTTTCATTCATTTGCTTTATTTTTATTAGGGTATTGTTTTTGAACGTGAGATTGCCAAATGTGAAATTTGACGATGCAGCTGTGCACGTTGTGAACGTGACCACTGATGTATATGTATATATGACACTTGTGTTGCGCCCTTAGTAACAGCAGGAGGGAGACACGAGCGAGTGAGAAGGAGTTTGTAGCATAAATGCTTGTTATTGGCGTAAAGTCATGGCTCAGCTGTTATATTTCTGTTATATGTTTCCTTTTCTTTGCACGAACGTTTATGTATATTTCAGTTTTTGATGTTAAAAGTTTTACGTTTGTGTGTTATATCATATTGAATAATTACATGTATAATTGGAGTATATTGAAACAACTAGAGATGTTGATTTCTTTTTATTTTTAAAAAGATTCTCGTGAATTTGAAAATTTGTAATATTTCTCGAACTATTCTTCCCTCAAATTGATAATAATGAATAGTCAATGTGCAAATGATCACCAACTGATCACCAACAAGGGAAGCAAGAAGATTCGTCATAAAAATGCTTTTCTAGCATTTTATTCGTTCATAATAAGTTGCCATGTCAGCATGAAAATATTAAATCGATCAATTTTTTTCGTTCTTATCAACTATAAATATACATACATGCATATGTATATATAGATACAATGTCTGATGAAGGTCACGAAAAGTTAGCTGATATATCTAGAATGACAGCTGGCACACTAACAAAAACCCAAATCAGCTTGATTAATTTTTTTCACAATATTATTTTTACCATTTTCTCAAAATATGCATATATACATATCTATATTTACTTTCACCAACATTCCACAATGCGTCCAGTCATTTAGTGCCCCCAACCGTGGAAAATTTCGACTTCAAGAAGCCCTTTAAAAGTTTAAAGAGCCAAAAACGTGGCGCGACAGATGTCAAGCCGCCCATGCCGTATATAAGTTGCTCGAAAAACTACCCGAGAGAGTCGTTGGTCTGAAAAGCGGCATCTTTTTTCTTGGATAATATTTATGTACGTATACATATATGTATAAAGCACCTGGGTAAAATGGGTACCGTAATGTCGTGTCATTCAAATGTCAAAAGGTATATTCTTGATAAATTTACTGAATTGCGTTTCTACAAATCCCCATGCTTATGTTACTCCAAGTCTGAATATATTTTTACGCCACACGATATTGAATATTTCACGCATGCACCCGAGAAATGCAATGAAAAGTCCATAAGAAAATTTTAAAATAATTCCAACGATATTTATGTCATACACTAACACATTTGATTCGATTTTCAAGTTTATTCGTAGTGGAATATTACGAGATTTATACGTGAATTTAGTTTATATAGATATAGTACTACAGGAGAAAAGCCAATCAAAATATTGGCCAACTTCCAATGCTCGTTTGTTGATTAGTCGGCATTTGATTGTACAAGTCGAAACGATAAATACTTGCGTGTGCGTGTGTGCCTGTATATATACATATACATCTTGTTAAATATTTTGTATAGTTTTAGATTAATATATATATAGATATAGATATATATTCAGCTTGTTACTGACCTTCCACAAATTAAAAAGGACTGAATTTAACTCGCGCGTATACACGTCGTGTGGTAAAGCTGTAGGCACTTGCTAATGTCACATTGAGCGTGTAGCGTCCAAATAAATCACTGGCTCCGTCGCGCGAGAATGACGTAGAAATCCGTGGCACTCGCGTGCCACTGTAGAAGAAAAAAAGACGAAGAAAAAAAAATTATAACAAAATAGGGAGCAATGAGAAATAATATAATATAAACGCAACTATTTTTACATGACCTATACATAAATCGTTGCTTGTCATATTATTTACTTGAATTGAAACAAACATTGTGGATATCATAAATATTTTTATATGTGCGGCAAAAAAAAAAGATATTTGGAAAAATTATATTTTAATACACATAATGATCTTGGAATTTTTTCAACTTCTACTCAGACATGCTCTAACTTGATTGTTAAAATATTGAATGTTAAATCCCAATTCTGTTGATTTTATTGGAGATAGTTCGATGCTTAGTTGTTTCCAGGTGATTCGATATTGAATATTTCATTCGAAATCTACACAGAATTTAACATTCATCAATGCAGTTTAATCTTATTTTGTAATTTGAATTAAATTAGAATTCAGGATTGTCTTCTTGATAAAATCTGCAGACCAAATTTGCTGCCCCAAGTGGGACTGGAACAAAATATGCTACTGTTCCAAAGATAATGTTTAATAGTCTTAAGGATTAAAAAAAATGACACGTTGCGTATTTTGTTTTGTTACACCTCCAAACTTTCCTGATTACTAGTGAACTGTTTCAAGGAATAATAATATGCAAGTGCCTGAACAATAATGTTGAAATAACTTGAAGAAGTTCTGGACTGTCTGGAATACCAAACATCAACTAAAGTTTAAGACTTGTCTACAAAGTTTTCATTTTTAATTATTTTTAATATTCTTATGAGGTTAAGAAAAAAAGCATATTTTGTTTTGGAGCATAAATAAGATAAACACAAGAAATCCAGAGATTTGTGTCATCAATGAATGAGCATTCATGCAGCACTTGATTATCAAGTGATTGAATTGTCTATTATATTTAATTTTCTTGTTCCATCTATTTCGCCGCCTCAACGAAAAACCCTTTTCGCACTTAATAAAGGGCACAGATGCCACGGTTATTTCATTACTATTCGATTATTGTCAATTCACATCCCAATTCTCATCTCCATAGTTCAAATTTATTGATTGAAAAAATGCTTGCGAAAAAGAATTTGGTATTTCTTGATTTGACGTTCATTTTCAAAAACGTTCGACAAGAGGAATTAAATCCACATTTGTCATTGATTGAATTTTATTCAAAATCATCAGATTGAATAAATATATGGCCAAGTATAATATAAAAAATCAGAGTGATCCACAAACAATTACAATCAGAATTGGCCAGCTAAAATATTTTTAGATGAAAAAAGTGACACCAGATTCATGAAAAAATGGTTTTGTCATATGTACAAAACATTTTCTCTCTCTCTAACTCAAAATCAAACAACTAAAATTCAAATCCTTTTCCATTCTCTCAATGCTGAATTTCATCACATAAACCTTTCCAAAAGTTGCCCCAACAAATTAACTCAATCCACATATCTGTCTCAATTCATAAATTTCTGAATGTATTATCAACGATAAATTGGAGAAGCATTTAAGACTTCCCCCCAATTATTTATAGAACACTTAATGCGAACCTATACCTGAACAATCCACTCTCTGCTTCACCATAAACACAAATACATTTACAAAGGGACTTTATTATATCTTCACATGCATCAAGTGATGTAATACTTGTCTTGCTACCATGCAAATGCAGAGAGAATTTCATAATTAGGATTAACTCTTGCCGACACTTGAGACACTTGAGTACACGTATACATTGCTACCTATGCGTACATGATAACACATAAACCCTTGAATTCACATACATACATGTCCATATTATTATTATTCGTGTGGTCTATGCGGAGATTACGCCGACCGTTTCAAGAAGCTCAAACCATTGAGGCAGAGAGTAAGAGTGTGCCAGAAGAGATTAACTTGATGAGTTCCAGGGCAAATTATTAGGCATTTGGCCCTTAGCCCGTCAACTACTACAGTTATAGTAATAATGTGCGCTTGCGCACATGTTACTTTGCAGTGATAACATATCAACGTGTATATATTATTGTTCTTATATACGTATATAAGAATATTCATGAATACTCCAAGATGAATTTAATGGTTATGCACTATCGTGTTACCTCCAAATACGCGTGGGTATTATATATGATGTATCGTGTTATGCCCACTTGTGAATACTGATGTAACGAGCACGAAATTACGATGTGGATAACAAGAGGAATTGTTCGGTAGCTATTGTAGATATGAAATACTTCTCGTTTTATTTATTTTTCTTTTCTTTTTTTTCATGACTTATAGTGAAAGAAGAAAAATATGTTAAGTTGATTGTGAATGGATATGTGTTTGCGTTTAATGCAATATTTTTATAATAGTACTTCACAGAATTATAAATCTGTAACAGGTTTTGATTGTGTGACATTTGGTTGGATATAATTTCTCGTTTGTGTATTTGAATTTCACTTGTGTAATAAATACAGTTGGCATAGGTGACTCAGTGTTTTATTAAATTTATGACAGCAAAATGGAATTATAGTTTTGTTTATGTGAATTGGTGAGGAGAATGAAGGTGAAAACTTTCTTTAAAAATGATTAAAACTTGGTAAAGAAATTGAATTTATATTACTTTTATTTGGTGTATTGATTATGGGTTAATTGTGTTATTGGACAGATTTTTTTTTTCTGTCAATTTTGTCATCTTATTCGATATTTCCTATTACGTCAAGCTGAACGGATATTAAAGAATGTCTTGCAGCCACATGTTTTTGATATAAAATTTCACATACATCTAAAATCGAATTTTGTGGTAAAATGTCACATACAGAGATTAGCATATTTTCACGTTATCTCTAAAAATATATATACTTTATGGAAGATCCATTTAATTTGCTCACATCTTCCGTATAATGCCCAAGGAATTATTTAATAATTTTGGGATTAGCCTGCAAGTGGACTTGGCGATTGCACTGACCACATATTCATATATATATCTACACTAAAATACGTATATGGCTTGGCACATCTTGCTTTTGGATGATATAGACCGCGATCCTTTCATCGGTTGCGGTTAACACCCTGTAAGAGATGGTGCACGTTTAGATATACACATATTCCTTTATAGATATATATATATATATATATATATGGGCTATGAGTGCGCGCATGGCCCACTCTCGATAAGGCTTTATCCTCATTGCCAACGAGCTGTGCTCTATGGCCCCATATATATAAATATATAGTAAGAAAAATGCTGCACTTTTCGATGGGAATTTTAATTCATCTTTGTTATTGCAGTGATCTCGAGTGCAGGTTAATTAATTTTTTCTTTTCTACTCTTTTTCTCCGTTCGCTTTTTCATTCTCGCTATTATTACGCGAATCAAATAATCAAGACGAGAAAGAATGCTCTATATATAAATATACATGCGTTTAATTATTATTATTTCTTCTTTTGTTTTGATATTATAAATTTAAACCCCCGAGGTGGATTTAATTCATTTCAATTTTATACATATCTCTGGGCATTTATTGAAATGAAAATATTTTTATTTTAATATTACTCTGGCGGAAAGAATAATTTTATTATTGCAAACGTGAGTTGTTTGAACTGAATGAATCTTTCATTTTTTTCTATGTGAATGAATACGTGAAGAAGTCACAATTTTTCTCATATTGACAGATTATTTGTTAACAATTCTGGTTGTTAAATTAATTGTAAACAATTCTTTGATTTTATTAAATATTGAATTCGGAGGGCATGAAAGTGACACTGATCGACTTTTACTCTTTTATATTTCACCAATGCTTTAACTTTAATTATATTTTTACTGCTACGTATAAATGCCTGTGGTGTATTAATTCTACTGTTAGTATGTTGCATTTTGATGATAATTTGCTCATCGTGACTTTATTTACATCATCTTTCTTAGCTCTCCATATGCCCCTTCATTATGGAACTTGTCTCATATACTGCTCATGGCAAAAAAGTTTCGTAAATAAACTGAAATGAATTTTGTTATTGGAAACAAAAAATTCGCTGTGCTGCTGGCAATGTTTTTTCAATGTATAAATAATAAATAAATGAACTCATCAATTTTTCTTAATTATTTATACTACTCATACATCCAGAAATTACTCGATATAATTTCGAATTTTTTAAACAAGAAAAATAAATATATGAAGTAGAATATCAAATTATTATATTGAACATTCACAAACTCAAGACGGCCCTTATTCATCTAGCATATCACATTGTAATTGATGAATTTCTTCGAGATAAAAAAAATATTTCCTATACCATCCAAAAAATGAATTAATCTTTATTGACAGATAGAAAATTTTCTTTTTACCCAAGATGATTATTGATAGTTCTTCCATCAATGATGTATCCTCGTAATTTGAAATTCATCATGAATTTGTCTTCCTTCGATGTTGAAAGATGAAAAGAAAAAGACATGTGAGTTATACAGTGTGAGGAGTTGAGGTCGGATGGAAAAGTTTGAAAACACAAGGGAGGTCAAACGCATTTGGTGCTATATACTCTGGCTCTTTTGCATACTGCGATCTTTTCGCTCGGCAGCTCTCGCTTGTCAGGCTTAACGACTTTTCGTATTACTGCTGAGGAAGCGCTGGTTGGTTTGAACCACGGTGGATTGCACGGGGAGACACTGGTGCGGCAACCGCCGCCGGGGCAAGTAAGGAACTGAGTATATGTGTAGAATGTAGAAGAGGGAGAGAGAGAGAGAGAGAGAGAATAAATAGCAATGGATGATGAGGAAGAAGGGTGGAATAGAAGTGAATGGAATAGCCCGAGAGAGGAGCGGTGGAGGCAACAGCAAGGAGAAGGGTTGAGAAGTAACTTCGTTTCCACTCGGGGCGTTGAATCGTCCGGAATAATTTATAATTAACGTCGACGTGACCGACGCGAAATACGTTGGCATGAGTAACGAAATGGAAGTTTAATGATAGTAGAAGAGATGGGAATAGAATCTTGCTCACTTGCTCAGCACCGAGCTGTGAAAACAACAACGAAAGAAAAATAAAGAATTTACAAGAAAAAACAAAAGTAATGAACGAAAAATAATAATAATAATAATAATAACAATGATAATAATAATACTTGAAATATATGAAGAATGGGAAAAATTTAACAAATGTTGTTTACAACTTCGCAAGTCTATCAATTCATTGAGAGTATTTGTCTGCAAACAGAAGTACGAATACACGTGAAAAACTTTAGTGTAATTGAATTTTATCTCTTTCCAAGATCATGGATTTCAATTTATTATATGCGTCATTTACTAGGCATTTTTTACCGTACAAAATCTTTTTGTAATTCCGATTATTTTTCATTGAATTGTTTGTATTCGACGATGAAGACAATTTAGGTCACTTGACCAATATTTTTTTGGTGTGAATTGATCTTTTTCGTTATTTTTTTGATAGACTTTTCATGATTTTATGAGGTTGGAATTTGTGCAAGAGAAAATTAGTAATTTCTAGTCCATTATTTTTTACAAAATACTTCTGTTACTGTTAATACTGTTTTCTGTTGAGAGAGTGAAATGTATTGGAGTGTAATTGCGCAAATGAATTTCGTATCGATTTATTTGGGAGATCCACAATTTTCAGGTACAATTATTGCAACAAAAAAATATGCATGAATTAATTAATGCCCATTGTAACAATTATTCTTCTGTTGAATTGGGAAAATCATTGTAAGTGATATAAATGACTGTGTTCATTTATTAATAATATAACCATGATCTACATTTTTATTTGCTGACGTTCGTCCAGTCTTTCAATATGCAAATTCTCACACAATGTAATAAATACACTTGAGAATTTATCTCATAAGTTTTTCATCACGTAAATCATATTAATAGAAAGTGAATGACTCAAGAGCATATTTAACTTTCTTCTTATTCGCAAAGTGAACGTTTAGGAGCACATTCTTAATTCAATTTTTCTTGAGGGAATTGTCGATAATCTGCTTTGCAAGATTTTCCTTGAAATAAATATAATCCACAAAGAATTATATAAGGAAGTAAAAGTTCTCTCCCTCACTTTGTATGTTCAACCACCATAAATATAGATATTGTAGAAGTGTATTACATTCAATTATAACGAAATAAAATACAGAGTATGGTAGAAATTGAAATTTTATGGGAAAAATAATGAACATTTGGGGTAGAAATTACTGTATTCCATCTTAATTATTTCTCTATCTTCTACAATATAACGAAAGACAACTATAATGCCATCTTATGAAGATCATTAAATCGAGTGCTGAACTTCTTGTGTGACTTGTAAAGATTTCTATGACCCAGTTATTATTACAATGCTGTTTAAAAATATTACAGTTTTGTGGAAATAGTAGTGATAAATATTTTTCACACTTTATAATTTGTTCGATGTGCTGTAAGATTAATTTCACTATCTGATTCAGTCTGGTTTTACGTTTCTTTTCTATTTAATATATTTAACTCGTAGCCGCAGGCATTATTTACTCTACTTCTAGCTCTTTGTTCACTCCATGCAATTCTTGATTTACATCTGCTCAACCAAATCAGAAAAATATATGAAAAATTGTAAGAATAATATATTCTTCAAATCCAATTTCCATCTTTCGTGGTCGGTTAATTAATTCACATTGAACGAGATGAAACATGAGTGGTAGAGATGAGTTTAAACTTATGTAGATGGAATTTTATATTGAGTTATCTCAGCAAAATCAAGCAGATGCATTCAACTAAAATCCAACAGTGTATATATAGTCATTTCCCATGAGAATTTAAGATCCACACGAAACGTTGTGGATTACGATTCCAAAAAGTTGCAGCTGATGGTTCACGTTCGTTTTCGTTCCATGAAAAGAAAAAAATCGGTGAAAAAAAGGAAACTTCAGCTCCATCACGTGCTGCTTCTTTTATGTATTCCTTCCGGCATTCCTTCCATTCATGCTGATTCTTCCGATCCTTCGTCCCATCTATACATGTATAAGAGTACCAATACATGAGAAGCATTCGTGTTCACCTGCATATAATGAACGGGTATTGATAAAAAAAAAAAAAGATACCCGAAATTAATTCCACGCGGTTATTCAATTCAGTTTGAGTTGGATAAATTTATAATTTATAGTAAAGAAGAATATTCCAATGCCGATTAAGAGGATTTTTGGTGTTGATTTATGTTTTTCACACAACTCTTATCTGTTATAATTTTATTAACACAAATATTATTGTTATTGGCAAAATAATTTTCAGACTTGGATAAGTTGTTCTTGAGATTTATAACCCAAATGATATAGGAGAATTGCCTGTTGTAGCTGACGTGTTTGAAAGTTTAGAGAACAATCATTCAGATTGGCAGTAATCGCCGCAGTGTCGTTATTCCAATCCATTTACTGGGTCTTGAGGTAACAATTTAGTTTGTGTAATTATTCACCGACAAATCACTGTATCGAATAAGTTTGTCTTGGGCGAATATTCTCCACAAAATGTTTCCCTTTTTTTGGACATGAATAATTTTAATTCCATTAGAGAAAACATTTTTATCCTTAATTTTGGGCAAAGAATATTTCCGTAGCATTTTAAACAAATAAATAACTTTCAGCCAGACACAATAGTTGTTGTGTTGTTAGTTGTATCATATCATTATACCAGATCATTATATCAATTTTCATAATAATGCGAATATGATCCGCTGCTAATATCCAAACATTATAATTTCACATATAAAAATCCCTTGTTATGAACATATTGTAAATTTTATATTTTGCTGAATAATGGTGTGCTATACTCCCATATTATTGTACACAAAAGAATAAAAAAATTAAAATGAAAACACGAAAATAACAGAAAAAAAAATGAGTTCTCTAATGAGAATAAAAAGAAAAATTTTATTTTATTCCACTGATATTTTATTGCACACGAGTGTCTGCTACTGATAAATAACTTTCTTCATTCATTATGATTATTATTATTCCTATTATTCTATCTCCATTATTGTCTGTTTGATTATTATTTTATTATTTTTTTTTCCGCTATATTGAGAACAATATCAGAACGGAACATATATTCAGTTTTTGTAATTCACTGGCAGGAAAAAAACAGCTTGAAATAACACTGGCGAAGAATAAACAAAAGAATTCAATATTTAAAAAAATGTGCGATGATTTTTTTTTCTTCTTTGTAGACTGTTTTTATATCATTAGAAATAGTTTATGATATGCCAAATTTATCAGACATATTTATCATTACACATTAGCAAGAGACGTCGTGGCTGTTGAGAATTACCTGACCAGTACAAAATTTATGTACAGATTTACAACAATACTCCAATCCATCTAAGCATTGCCCTTTACTTTCGCCAGTTAAAACGAGTACACACAGGTGCAATACGAGATTGTACTGATAGTCGTGGAGTAATAACTAAAAAATGTGAATGGATAACCAGAACACTTAAGATTAATGTGCGACTTCCACTTGCCAAAATTGGTGTTTTTCTTTTATCTTTAATCGATAATCGACATTATTTTGACGTGTTATTTTTTTACACTTTACCACGTACAACTTTATGTGAATGAATATTTTATGAGGTTACAAAATGTCATAAAGATAGAATTGGGATAATTTTATTTATGCCACCACTTTGATGCAAATTATTAACATGTACGTACAAATGGGTTTCCGGAAATTCGTCGTTGTCGTTGTCGTCATTCGACCATCGTGCGGAAACAAATTATCCGAAACGATAAATGTGTTATCTTTTATTCTTCATGGAATTCCACGCTTGACATTCCGTCGCTTGGCGTATATAACGAGACACATATATGCATGTACATACATCAGACATCAGTTATAATACAATGGTTGTGTATGGTGGAGAGGAGAAGGAACTCACTGGCGGAAGACACGCGGCACATTTACAATGGCATACAACTGACGTGAGAATATACCTGTAATGAAATATGAGAGCGAGATGACTGGGGTCGATATGCACACTTGCGTTCACTGAGATTTTTCCTCGCCAATTGGACAGGACGCAAGAGGGTCGAAAGTTTAGATTATGCAGTGAAGAAAAAATAAAAGGAACAAGAGAAAAGAAAAAGAAATATAGAGAAAAAGTCAGGCAGAATAGGACCCTCCAGAGAACTTACTGAGAATTGAAAAATTTTAAAAAGTCTTTTATATTTATATAACTGGTGAAATGTTTTTTATGGCATTCAATTAGGGCTATTATTTCATTTTATTTACAATAGAAACTGTTATTTCAACTTTAATTGACTAGATATATTATTTGATGGGGATATAAATTTTAATTGTATTTACCAGAATTGTAATTTTGAGTATTTTTGTTTCTTGCGAGAAGCTAATTTTATTGAACATCTTTCAATTCATCAGTTTGGGTGAAGTATATAATTCAGACGAACAGGATAAATGTGATAATTGTTACCGGTTAATAAATTTGGGCATCTTAACAGTTAGTGCCGTCTAATTATAGTTCGACGAGAATTCTTTCTGGCAGATAATTATACATTCAGACATTTCTAATAATGAGTACAAGATTGGAAGTTGTTTCTCTGCTGTTATTATTTTTGAAGTTATGTCGAGGCTAAAATTTGAGTGATTCACAATACAATTATTTTATCCTTGCAGGAATATAGTAAATAAACAATGAATGTAATTTTTCGGAAAATTATTTACATGGTGTGCTGTCTGTGGATAATTTCGTTTACGAGTTCAACTTGAAGTCAGTCAGAGTAGTTAGTTGTTGGACAACTACACTAGTGGTCTGGTTTATCCTCACCAAGTTCCTTGGATTGCACTTTTACAACACCATTTCAATATTTATGTGATACCAAAGGTGACATTTTCATACTCCCACCTGAATTTAAATTTATGTGAAGAAGTATTCCAACATTATTTTTCATTTCATATGTCAGTCGAAATTTTGCAAATAACAACAATGAGATATAAAATGACTTACCATTTTTTAACTAAATTTTAAATAACTCTGGGGCTGTCCAATTCTCTTAACTCACTCCATAGCGAAAGAACAAAAAAACATTCAACCAGATTGCCAGGGGCGAATTGGTACGTGGAACATGTTCCCATCTTTGCGAAACTCAACGCAAAAAAAAACTTCAACAGCGAAAAATAATTTTTCCATCGTTAAACTCCAACTGGTCATATAGAAACATGAACAAAATATTCTTTTGTCCATCAATGTATGCGGGCACCATTAGTTTAGGGAACATCCTTCCGTTTTTTTTTTTGCAAAGCCAATTGTTCGTTAGCAGAAAAAATAAAAAATTGGAAAAAACAACATAGACAGAAATCTTGCCTGAAGCAATTCGATATAGCATTATTGGGATAGAATTCCATTGTATGTAATTTAACTGGATGTACGTGAGGACAGACAAAAGAAATTTTCGTCGAAAAAAATAAACTTCCTCTCATCGTGGAACTCGAATTGTTCGTTTAAAACAATGAACGTATTGATACTAAAATAAAATGAAAAATTGTTTTTTCGTCAGAAATTTTTTATTTTTCTGATTATAAACATTTATTGGATGGAAATATTGTCAATCTGTACACGGTCATCCAAAATATATATTTTTCTCTTTATTTATATCTTCCAATCCCACAATTTTCCACAGAATAAATTTTTCTTCAACCCCCACCTGATCGTTGCGAGCGACGATTGATTATATTTAATAAAAATGCAGCCGACCAGAGAAATTGATTCGAGATAATTTTGATATTTTTCAAATAATTCGCATAAATTTTTAAACCAACTTGAAATATTTGTCCTTTACAAAAGTGAATTTCCTAATACATAATATCATAAATCAAAGAAATACTAATACTATAATATGAGAATTTGTAATGCAGCTTGCAAAAGAATAAATAAATGAATAAAATAAAAAAAAAAAGTAAGATCAAAGCGTTGACTTTATGACATCCGGCAGTCGCCTCCGTTCAATTTCCTCATATAATATACTTTTACTTTCCTTTCATTCTTTTTATCCTATTTTTTTGTTTTATTTTTTTCTCTTTTTAATTTCATTTTTGTCCCCATTTTCCCGCCACGTCGCACACAATATTTTCATATATACACATACAAGTTTCTCAGTCGTTCGCGCGGGTTCTCGGAAAATGGTTTACGATCATTTCCGCCGGTTTAATGGCGCGGTCGTCTCCCTCCTCGATCCCCTCACACACTCTTTCTATCTTTCGTACGTTCATACAGTGCTGACCCGATTGCCAAGGAGTCCACGATCTCATACATGATACCTCTGCTTTAATCGTTATCTTTTTTTTTCATTCATATCTTATTATTATTTTTAGTAGAAGTTGATCAATATATAAATGTTCATTCTTCTCTACACTACGATAAACCTCAATTCAAACCCACCTACGCTATTTACTGGTCTTTCATACGCCTCTTCGAATGGATATATTTAGTACCTTAACCTTTTGAAGGATTGCTCATTAATTTTTCAATATAGTTGATATTATTTCATGTAGTTGTTCTATAAGAAAATACCGAAGAATATACAGAAGAATAGTCAAGAAAATTCATTTTAAGTGATTGTTCAAGTGTTGACAGTTGTAGTTTGATTAATCAGAAACGCGAAAGACTGAAGGAGAAATTACTTATCTGTATGTTCATCCGGATGAAAAGTAGATGAAGAAGAACAGCGTGCGAGATTCTTCATTACAGATTTGTACACAGTTAGAAATCTTTCCTATTGCGATAAAACATTTGCATCAATTTTTGGTGTGAAATTTTCCCTCTTCAATGATCGACTTACAACTTTACTGAATTAGTTCAACTACTGCTACTAAATGATGAGCATTTTTCAGTTCATCACGATGTTAATTGAGAAAATAATAAATTGGATTAAAATTTATTTTATTTCCATAATTACAAAATCGTTTATTCTAACTTTTTTGTATGTTGCAGAGTTGATTGACACATTCCAATATCTATTGAAATAATGAAAACTTTTCCATAACAAAGGACATTCCTCATTTGTTAACTGAGAATTGTATTAATGCACAAGCATAACGTGAACTTCAATGTTTATCTACCATTTAGTGAATATCAAAAACAATCTGCGAGATAATTCCACAGCATCCGATTATTAATAACTTCTTCAAAACTCAACTGTGGAAGTTGACCTCCCCAAAGTTGTGTTAATTAGAATCTTTAGTTCTAATTGAGTATTCTTGAAATTCAATTATCATTCACCCTAAACGAACTCCCCGGTTTCTTCTTACATCCACCGTTACCAAAGAGACCAAATTATCGTGAGTTAAATGTCTAGATGAGCCATTTGGAATTACTATTTTAAAAAGAAAATTAGATACACAATGTTTCATTTAGTAATATCTACTGATCAGCATGTGAATTCAGATGTGGAAATTGAAAGACGTAAACGACATTTTTTTTCGTATGACTCTTCCTGATAAATCTCTAAAATTATAAACTGTAATGAAACTTCACCTTTGCACGGTGTATTATAAGTTTTATTCAGCGCATGCATTCACCCATGAAGAGTGAACGACCCTCTGTATGCCTCTTTGC